>CM032448.1:55715509-55758009 GCA_019049505.1 Pachyrhynchus sulphureomaculatus
GTTGTGAGATCTCATGTAAAACCAAGTCAGTTATTTTAGTTAGTATCTATGAAAGCACCTATTCAACAACTTTGTCATAAATTGTTATCTAATTCGTTACCTACCAACATTTATAGTGACTATAATAAATATAACCGGGCAAGTGCAAGTTGAACTTGCACAATTAGTGTTCCGTACGTTGATTGTTTTTAAAATAAAAAATTTTGTTAGGATGGTATAAAATGATCAGTGACTTCACAAAACACACCCCAAATGAGTTTTCAACAAAGTTTGTTTCCAATCTTTACTGAAAACTGGTGACCTTGAAATTTTGTTTTTTTTTTTTTCTATACCAGATAAATTATTAAAGGTAATGATAATTTTCGTTCAATCTATACCCCGTGGAGAATATTTCAGGGTTTTTTCAAAATTTTTTGGTCAGTACTTTTCGAGATAAGATAGGGGACAGCGATTTTTCACGATTTTTTAAAAGTAATACGAAGAAAAGTGTGCGCAAGTATTACATTATATATATATTTTTTACTCGTGTTTTCACAAGCTTTCATTTGACACCACACTCGATGATCTAGTAAAAAAATTTTTTTTTCACTTCCGATTTCACCCCTCAAAACGAATTCCTTAAGTCAAAATTATATTACGGTGATATAAAATGATCAGTGACTTCACAAAATACACCCTAAATAAGTTTCCACAAAATTTATTTCCAATCTTTACTGAAAATTGATGACCTTGAAATTTCTGTTTTTTTTTATATACCAGATAAATTATTACAGGTAATGCACTCGTGATAATTTTCGTTCAACCTACACCCCGTGGAGAATATTCTAGAATTTTTTCAAAATTTTTTAATAAGTACTTTCCGAGATAAGGCGGGTGGACAGCGATTTTTCGCGATTTTTTAAAAATAATACAAAGAAAAGTGCGCGCAAGTATTACATTATATATATATTTTTTACTCGTGTTTTCACAAGCTTTCATTTGACACCACACTCGATTACCTAGTAAAAAAATTTTTTTTTTCACTTCCGATTTCACCCCCCAAAACTAACCCCTTAAGTAAAAATTTAACTTTCAAATCTACATGGCTCTGATGAGGCCATCAATTCCTATATTACTACCAAATTTCAACTTTCTATGACAAATAGTTTCGGAGAAAATCGGGTGTGACAGACGGACAGACGGACAGACGGACAGACGGACAGACGGACAGACGGACAGACGGACAGACGGACAGACGGACAGACGGACAGACGGACAGACGGACAGACGGACAGACGGACAGACGGACAGACGGACAGACGGACAGACAGACGGACAGACACCGAAGTGATGTTATAAGTGTTCCGTACGGAACACTAATAATGACTTGGCAATCGCACGGCAAGATAAACACATAAGAATAATCTACTATTTCGATTGCTAAGTAAACCTAAACAGTGCACTTAAGAATAAAGTATTTTAAATAGTAGATTATGCTTATGTGATTATGTTGCCGTGTGATTGCCATGTTTGCCATATTGCCATGTTTGCCATATTGCCATGTTTGCCATATTGCCATGTTTGCCATTGCCATGTTGCCATATTTATGATAGATTTCTAGGGGCCTCTATAAAAAATGTAAATTACCAAAAACAGCAGAATTTTGTTTTCTATAATTGAAGTTCCTGACTATACAAACATTGACAGAGCTTTCGCCCCCTGTATACGTTGACGTGAAAAAAAACTCTCTCTCTCTCTCTCTCTCTCTCTCTCTATATATATATATATATATATATATACATATATATATATATATATATATATATATATATATATATATATATATATATATATATATATATATATATATATATAATTTGATAATCTGTTATCGACCGTACGTCAATTAGATGTGTATTTGATTATCGAGAATCGGTCTGGACTGTAAATAAACCTCTTTTCTTCTTTAATATTCACTATTTAAACATACTGATACGTTACTGTACAGACGAGCTACAATGTTTCAACATTTTTAAAGAACGAAGGCGAAGTAGATGAGGTAACAACAGGGGACAAGAAGTTGGTAATTTACAATTCTGTAAGGAACACTTATAAGATTACTTCGGTGTCTGTCCGTCTGTCACACCCAATTTTCTCCGCAACTATTCCACATAGAAAGTTGAAATTTGGCAGTAATATAGAAACTGATTGCCCTATCAAAGCTATGTAGTTTTGAAAGTTAAATTTTGACTTAAGGGGTTAGTTTTGGAGAGCGAAATTGGAAGTGAAAAAAAATACCAGATCATCGAGTGGAGTGTCAAGTGAAAGCTTGTGTAAACACAAGTTCAAAAATATATATAATGTAGTACTTTTCTTTGTATTATTTTTTAAAAATTGCGAAAAATCGCTGTCCCCCCCTTATTTCGAAACGTACTGATCAAAAAATTTTGAAAAAATTCTAGAATATTCTTCACAGGGTGTAGATTAAACGAAAATTATCATGAGTAGATTACCTTTAATAATTTATCTGGTTTTATATATAAAAAAAAAATTTATACCTCTGCAGAAAAATTCAACGTACGAAACACTAATTGCGCAAGTGCGACTCGCACTTTTAATTTTAAAGCTAAAAATTAACTAAGGATTGCCGTGAAGAAATGAATAATAATTCAGCTTTTATCTTTGAGTAAACATTAATTTTCAAATATATAATATACTTATATGACATTTATTCTGTGGTACTATAATAACTTTATTTCCACCGTAATTTGTTGATTTTATAAAAAAAAGTTTTTTATTTTTAATGTAAGTAAAACCAGCATTAATTAAAACTCGCTGCTGCTTTTCGGCCTTCGTCGCCTTCATTATGATTACAAAACTCATTAAAATTTAATATTCACTTTTGTGTTTATTAAATTAAAAATAATTAATAGTATTTTTCATGTTGTGTTGAAGAGTTATAGAGACATTGAATAATGTAATGATTTTAAAACGAAGACATATTTATTAAGCCGACATTATTATTCCAAATATTGTGTCAAATAATTTTGTTATGATAGAGGATTGAAATATTGCATTTTTAAAAAAATTACCCACACAATTTGTTTGTGTTAATTTACGGTTTAGGGTTTGTTTGTTATGAGAAAATATAAATTTCAGTTTTCCGTCCAACCTGTTGTCCTGCGCATCTTTAACTCTGCTCGTCGCCTTACAGTCAAATAAGATAAACAGTAGACAAAACTATTTGCTCCCTTATTAAATCAATTATCGATTTGATACACATATGATTCTTGAAGTCGGAACTAAACCAATAATTTTTGAGCAATATTGATTCACAAAGGGTTAAAAAGGTTGAAGCCATTAAATTTTATATAGTAATAAGAATAAAGTAAATATATATATATATATATATATATATACATGTACATATATATATATATATATATATATATATATATATATATATATATATATATATATATATATGTATATATATATATATATATATATATATATATATATATATATATATATACATATATATATATATATATATATATATATATATATATATATATATATATATATATATATATATATACATATATATATATATATATATATATATATATATATATATATATATATATATATATATATATATATATATGTATATATATATATATATATATATATATATATATATATATATGTATATATATATATATATATATATATATATATATATATATATATATATATATATATATACAGTCCCTGGCCAAATTATTAGACGCACTGCAAGATTTCTTGTAAAATATTAATTACCGAGTGATATTGTACCGTTTTATTATTTTAAATTGATTTGTTTTTTATTTTTATATTATCCAATCAATTACCTATTTATTTGACATAAATAAAACAGCATTAATTTAGAAAAGCATAAGTTTATTAAGTTTTAAAGAAAAGTGAAATTAATGTTAGTAAAAGTCAATATTTAGTTGAGCCACCTTTAGCCGCTATCAAAGCTTTAATTCTGCGCGGCATGCTATCAATGCAAGATTGTACTGTCTCCTGCATTTGAGGATGATGATTCCACACATGAATAATCTTTTCTAGGAGCTGGGTTTTGTTGGTAATCACATCTTTAGCCACTTCTCTTTTCATCAGCTCCCACACATTTTCAATGGGGTTCATATCAGGGCCAATCCAACAGAGGGATATTTTTTTCTGCCGAAAAAGCTTTAACAGACCGAGCAGTGTGGCAGGGAGCTCCATCTTGCATGAAAGTGAATGGTTCCCCATTTGGAAACCATTCTCTGAGCTGCGGAATCAACCGATTTTGTAATACTTCTTTGTACTGATCTTGCCTCATTATTCCTTTGACGACGTACAGACGTCCAGTGCCCTTGCCGCTGATGACTGACCAAATCATCACTTTGGTGGGATGTTTAACCGTCGGGACGACACAATCAGGATGAAACTTTTCTCCATGACGACGACGCACATACTGAGCTTTATTCTGCAAAATTTCGAATGTGCTTTCGTCACTAAAGCAGACCTGTCAAAAATAGGAAAAATATATAAACTTCCATGTTTATTTGCTTTATTTAACTGAAAATGATAATAATGTATCAATTATTGATTAAATTGCTGTATCTTACCGATCTCCAGAAGTCCACATCTTTGTCTTGCCATTGTTTGGCCCACTTCAGGCGCTTTGCTTTCATTGCAGCTGTTAACTTGGGCTTCCTGGCGAGGCGACAGGCCTTAAAATCTAATTCTTTCAATTTTCTTCGAACAGTGCGCTCAGAAGCATTTACGCTAGCATCCTGAAGTTGTGATTTTATTATCTTTGTGGTAGCAAATCTGGTTTCTACACAAATTTTCTTCAAACATCTCTCTGACCGTGGAGTGAAAATTGGTTTTCTACCGCATCTTTTCTTTCTTTTCGGGCTTAATTCCTTCCCTGACTCAATTTTCTTTTTTATGCGTCGTACACTAGCTTCAGAAACCTCTAATCTTCGTGATATTTCTCGGTTTGTAAATGTTTTCGCAATCACAAGGGCCTTCACTCCAGCTTTTTTACGTGGTGAAAGATCGCCTTTTCTACCCATAATGAAAATAGTCCAATTACTTTTTTAAAACACTGCATACAAAATAAACTAATAACTGAGTAGTATAAAACTGTTAAACAAACAATCACAGTCCATAAAGCCACAGAAACACGTCCGTACCTGACTCGATTCCGATCGTGACTGATACAGGACTGATACAGGTTTGTACTTATTTACGTTCATGTATCACTTTGTCAACACAGTGTTGCTATATGTTAAAAATAAATACAAATATGTAGTCTACAACAATTCTTTTAAATAAAAATCAATAATATTGTAGTTTAAATATACCATTATTGCATAAAAAACTCTTAAGAAACATAAAATTACTAAAAAAAATACAGTGCGTCTAATAATTTGGCCAGGGACTGTATATATATATATATATATATATATATATATATATATATATATATATATATATATATATATATATATATATATATATATGTATATATATATATATATATATATATATATATATATATATATATATATATATATATATATATATATATATATATATATATGTATATATATATATATATATATATATATATATATATATATATATATATATATGTATATATATATATATATATATATATATATATATATATATATATATATATATAATATATATATATATATATATATACCAGGTGTACAAGTATGAAATGCGGATTTTAGACAACACCAATGCAGTGTGTGCTATAAAGATTTGACACTGCGCCATTTTGTTGTGTCATCAGCAAGTGTCAGACGCGCACGAGCGATAAATTGGAAAAGTGTGTGCATAGTGTTGTGTTGTTGTGTTCAATATGTCGAAATTTATACCGAACAAAGAGCATTCGCGGACAGCATTAATTTTTTGTTTTCATTTGAAGAAAACTGCTGTTGAATCATACCGATTACATCGAGAAGCTTATGGTGAACATGCTCCATCGCAAAATACGTGTGAACAATGGTTTCGGAGTTTCAAAAGTGGTGACTTCGATGTTGCAGACAAGGAACGTGGAAAACCGCCAAAAAAATACAAAGATGTGGAATTGAAAGCATTGTTGGACGAAGATGATTCGAAAACATAAAAACAACTCACCGAACAATTGGGCGTTAGTCCACAAGCTGTTTCCAATAGGCTACGAATGAGGGGAAAGATTCAGAAGACCGGTAGATGGGTACCACATGAGTTGAACGACAGGCAAATGGAAAAGCGCAAAAACACGTGTGACATTTTGCTCGCTCGGTAAAAAAGGAAGTCGTTTTTTGCATCGTATAGTTACAGGGGATAAAAAGTGGATTTATTTTGAGAATCCCAAGAGCAAAAAATCATGGGTAGACCCAGGCGCACCATGCACATCGACCGCAAGACCGAATCGCTTTAGCAGAAAGACGTGTGTTTGGTGGGACCAGAGGGGCGTGGTCTATTATGAGCTGTTAAAACCTGGGGAAATGGTTAATACTAAACGTTACCAACAACAACTGACCGATTTGAACCGTTCCCTACTTGAAAAAAGGCCAGAATACCAAAAGAGGCAACACAAAGTCATTTTTTTCATAACAATGCTCCATCACATACGGCAAAACCAGTTCGCGACACGTTGTCAGCACTCAGCTGGGAAGTTCTACCCCATGCGGCTTACTCACCAGACTTGGCTCCTTCCGATTACCACTTGTTGCATCGATGGGTCACGCACTTGCTGAGCAGCGCTTTGGTTCGTACGAAGATGTGAAAAAATGGCTCTATGAATGGTTCGCAGCAAAAGGGGAAGATTTTTATTGACGTGGTATTCACAAATTGCCCGAAAAATGAGAAAAATGTATAACAAGCGATGGAGCAGACTTTGAATAAAGCACTTTTTATCATTCTTCCGAATTTAACATGTTTTTTTAGAAAAAAAAATCAGCATTTCATACTTGTACACCTGGTTTATATATATATATATATATATATATATATATATATATATATATATATATATATATATATAGAGAGAGAGAGAGAGAGAGAGAGAGAGAATTCACAATATTGTGAGGGTAGCGGTCAAAAGATTTTGGCCAAATAAAACTCTTAATTAATAGTCTAGCTTTCGGAATATATTTCTTCCTTCATCAGGACACTCTACAAGTAAAATGAACAGTAAATTTGTGCTAATTAATGAAGCAGATGGTAAAAAACTAATTGGTATCACTGAACAGAGAAATAATAGTATTAAACTTACTTAACATAAGTTATCTTCCAGGATAAGCATTGTTCAATTAAAAACAACTTGTAAAACAATTTAATACTAAAAACTAAAAGACTACATATTTAAAACTTGTTAAAAAATCTTTACATTTTCTTAATCATTACTAGTGAAACATGTGGTTTCAGGAACCGAAAAGGTGAGAGAGGTTAGCAGAATCCCGGCATTTTTTTGACATTTGACAGACAGTTTGCGTCTGCGTATTGTACCACAAGGGGCTCAAACTATGAACTTTACGAGGGAGTAATAATAATTATAAAAATCTTTTATTTTATTTGGTTTTTATTTTATTAAAACATTAAAAATGAAAAAATCAAAAAATTTTTTCAAAAAGGAACCTGTTTAATAATTGTTTATTTGGAAGGACTAGCGGTCAACAGGGGGAGAATCTGGAGAGGTAGATAGCTGTAGTAAGTAAGAGTACACGACGCTAAGGTCGTCCACATCAGTTTTGATGTTCATATTATTAGGTGTGTTATGAATGGCCACCATATCCAAAAACCTCCTCCTGTAGTAGTTGGTCTCTGAGTAAAGTATTTCAGCCTCTCCGAAATTAATCCTGTGGTCGTGCTGCGTAAAGTGATGTGCCAGGGTCTGTGCCACCAGGATGGATGACCTGGTGGCACCGACCCTTCCACTACTCTCCTTTCGACCACCTTTTATTAAGAGATATGTAGACGACCTCATACTGGCCATACCAGATGATAAAGTTGAAGAAACACTTTTTGTATTCAACTTGGCTGACCAACACATACAATTTACCATAGAGAAGGAATCTAATAACTGCATTTCCTTCCTAGATATGACGTTAATAAGACAGCCGAACAACCAAATTATCACAAAATGGTATAGGAAACCAGTAAGTAGTGGTCGATACCTGCATTTTCTCTCAGATCATCCCACCAAAATGAAATTGGGGCTGGTGGGGGCCTTGGCCACCAGAGTATCCAGACTCACACACTTTTCCCTCAGACGGGAGTCCCTAAATGAGCTTAAGTCACTTCTGCTTGAGAATTCTTACCCCAACTCTATAGTTTGGGATGTTTTTATTTTTTAATTTTATTGTCAAATTCGCAAATGTGTTACTTGGCAATACTCAAAAATCACTCTAGCAATGATGTAAGATACCATATGTCCTATGACTTAACTGGCCTGTAGTAATATTTACAGAAAGTAATTTTCGACAGATATTAAACAAGTTTTACGAGTATTAATAAGAATTAATCCCTTCTCAAGCTCAACAGTGTTTTAAATCTAGATTATTATGGTGTACAGTTCTGGTGAGTAAACTGATATCATTTTAGTTTTCGGTTTTTGTCACGACAACGGTCGGAAAAGTGCTCGCGTATATCACGAAAGATTTCCGCATCGTCAGACTCCTAACCATCAGACTTTTGCCAATATTGAGAGGCGACTTCGAGAAGTTGGACAATTTAAGCCGATCAGGAATAATGCTGAGCAGCCTTCACAAGCTAGAGCACCCGATGTTGTAGAGGAAATCCTTAAAATTGCACACGATAATCCTGGAATCAGCACTCATTTAATTGAACGTCAAATGGGAATATCAAAAAGTACAACTAACCAGATCATTAGACAACAAATTATTCACCCCTCTCATATACAGTCCATCCAGGGACTCTTACCTCCAGATCTTGGACCCCGTTTGCATTTTTCACAATTTATTCGAGCACGCATAGCGACTGTTCCGGCTTTTCACACTAAAATCCTGTTTACAGACGAAGCACGCTTCACTCGACGTAGTATAACAAATATGCATAATAATCATCTTTACGCTGAAGAAAATCCACATGCTGTGCAACAAAGACAGTTTCAACGCGAATTCAGTATTAATGTCTGGATGGGATTTTTCGCGAAATATTTGATCGAGCCATTTAGATCACCAGATCGACTTGATGGTTACATTTACTTGAATATCATCCGTGAAACTATTCCTAAATTATTGGAAAACTGACGCATTAACTTACCTCACGACACGTTTCTCGTGCACGATGGTGTACCACCCCATTTTGCGCGTAATATGAGAATTTTTTTGAACCAAAGCTACCCAGATAAATGGATCGGAAGAGGTGAATATGCTCCTATTTACTGGCCACCTCGTTCCCCAGACTTAAATCCATGCGATTTTTTCCTTTGAGGTGCATTGAAATCAAAGATTTATCAAGTTAAAATCGACAACATTGAGCAATTGTGGAATAGGATTCGAAATGCTGCTAAGGCTTTACGAGATGAAGACATTTTAACAAGAGTACATTGAAATTTCCTGCGACGTATTAATTTATGCATTAATGAAGGTGGCGGCCATACTGAACATTTATTGTGAAACCAATACCTCCTCAGTTGGGCGATTAAACTTTTTTCGAATTTATCAATTTATGGGTAATCTTTTATGCCCTTAGCCAGTTGGTTTTTCCATTCTTACTGTTGTTGGCCCGTTGGTCTTTAAATTTATTATTGTTGTTACCCTGTTTGCCTTTAAGCATGCTCAAAGACTATTCTTTTGGACCTGTCCTAAGACTGGAAAGCCGGTGAAAGAACTCATTTGCGAATCTGACAATGGAATTAAAAAATGGAAACAAATATCTCATTATCTTAGAAACTGTTGCTCGGGGCAACATTTACCAAGAGAGCTTTTTTAGACTGGAGAAAACGGAAAATATATTTGATTAAAAATATCATACAGAGTGGTATAAAAAAGTTATGACAATTTAAAAGTATACACAGTGCAATAAGTGGCGCCCCCTACAATTTACAACAAAACTGTGAGCTGATTTCGAGTTCTTTCTCAGAAAACCCCTAAGCACCGAATCTTGTGCAAATAGTGCAATTATTAAGAAAACTCCTTGAGAAAAAGTAAAATAAAAGTATGACAATTTAAAAGTATACACAGTGCAATATGGAATGCAATAAGTGGCGCCCCCTACAATTTACAACAAAATTGTAAGCAGAAAACCCCTTAGCACCGAATCTGGTACAAATAGTACAATTATTAAGAAAGCTACTTTAGAAAAACTAAAAGAACACAATAATTTTGACACCCTGTATCTCAAAAATTACGAATTCTTGGACTAAGGTATGTTGAGTTAAATGGTCATATTTTCATCCTAAAAATCCATAGTATCTCTATTTACAGGGAATACTGGGATCCCTGTATGTATATATAAATGTGTATGCGAGGTACAAAACACTGATTTTAACACCACCCACCCCGGTCTACTAATATAAAAATACGTGTACAAACTGAAATAACTCAGTGTCGGGCTAGATTCCGGAGAAGTCTGGGCTCGGGGCATCATTTTGTCAATCAACACAGGAGGAATTCAAAAGAATTATACCTATAAGCTCTGTAACCTGTAAAATTTCTTATCAAAAATATTTATAATATTCGTAAATTTGATATTTTTCGGACAACATAGTTTATTCAGGATCTTAGTTTTGCGATAAAAATACTGATATATTAAAATCAATTTAAGTAACCATACTAACGAACAAGACAAAGATTGTCAAAAAATAATGCAAGCACGGTGTATTCACTCAATCGCTTGCATATTTGAGTCGATCAGTTTGACGAACTAAACGACTGACGCAAAGTATATACAATCTATTTTAACTGTAAATCTAACCGTTCGTGGCGGATTCTAGCCACTAAATTTGTTAAAACTCAACGTTTGAACTCTAAACTTGTATTAATTAAAGGTTTTTCTGGTTAATTAGGTCTATCTCTTCTTTTCATTTCAAAAACAATTCAAAAGTAATCAGTTTAAAGAAATACCTCGTGAAAAAAAAATGGTTTCATCAAACACAAATAAAGGCTATAGAAACTTTCAGATGAAATTGCCAATAGAAGAAAATCATCGAAAGCGCGTGGTAAGGGTCAAGTTTAGAATGACGCAGTGCGTCGATAATTTTTTAAAAAAGTGAGATTGATGATCAACACCTACTAACTTTCACCTGCCTACCTTCGCATATTAATTATCTCCTTTTACTGAAATTTTAAAAAATGCATTATTTCCATTTTTTGAAAATTGTTGCCACAGTATATCGGTCTGTTACAGTATCATCTCTGACTTACGTTTAGGAATTAATATAACAAAGCAACCAAAGCAAAAATAGGAAGGGAGTGGGCAACATTTGTCTTTTTTTCTTCGGTTAACAAAATAATTTGGCCCACTAACCCTCTATATTTTAAATGAGACATCCCCTATGGTATAGGAATTTCTCCATCCTTTAACATTTAGTTCAATCTCCCGAAGCCAGCCAAGATAGTCTAATTCTCCGGAAAATTCCTAATGTTTAGTTTTCTTTCCCGATTGTAATATTATGTCTCAGGTATGTATATTCGTTTACGTTTTCTATGTTGTTGCCATCTGTCTTGATCTGGGGACTTTCTTTGCTAATTATCTTTGTATTATTAAAGTTTATTTTAAGACCAACCTTCCGAGTTTAGTTCTATTAGCATTTCTTCTACTTCCTTGATGTCCAAGGAGATTAAAACTATATCGTCTACAAAACGCAGATGGTTCAAATAAGTTCCATCAATATTTATGCCCTTACCTTCCCACGAGAGTTCTTTAAAAATATCTTCCATAGTCAAGGTGAATTGTCTTGGCAAAATCGTATCGCCGTGTCGAATTTCTCTTTCTACCCAGAATTTATCGGTTTTTAGTTGTTCACTAATTATTACATGGAAAGTAGCATTTTGATGGATAGTTTCAATAATTTTAGCATATCTAAGGTATATCTTGGCACTTTGGAGTGATTTAAATATTGCCAATATTTCGATACTGTCAAACGATTTTTTAAAAGCAACAAATGCAAAATGAATACTTCAGTTATAAATGCCATCCTGAATAGAATAGCACTCAATTTCGAATATTTTTATATTTTGAGTCCTTAGTTACTTTTTCGTATTTGGGCGATAGGATAGAATAAAGCTGTCCTCTGATCCAGCAGTCCAAAGTTCTGGAAACGTTAAGCCCAATGTTGGGCCGCCAATGGCTAGAGTGTTCCCCAATCATAAATCGTCAAGGGTGCATCTAACGGGGCACAAACAGGTGCCTGTGTCTCTCCGGTTTCAGACATTTGATCTGGTTGCTACCCTTTCCGTTTTCCAGTTCTTCTTTAGAGAAGCAACATTGCTTTTAATTTGGTTGCTCATTCTCTATGTTTGCCAGTCCAGTTCTGTACCAGTTGGTTTTTCTTGTTCTGAAGGAAACCATCCTGAGCGCCTAATATCCGCTGTGAGAAGGAAGGTCTTGCTTGTTCCTCGCAGTACATTACGCGCCTTTCGTCGACAGTCTGCTTGAACTTTTCGTTGTACTCGTTGGCTGCTATACGTATTCTAAGTTATTAATTTTTTCATCGGAACAAGTTATTATTTTTATATCAGTTGTCAAATTTTTGGGATTGAATGATCACATTAGCTGTTCACAATTTCTACGCTTAGATAAAGTAGGAGAGAAATGTATAGGTTGTGATCGGTTCCACTCCAGAATTTGAGAGTGATTAAAATTTTATTTATTTTACGGGACTGCACTAATTTATACCCCTATTTTAAATGTATTATAGTTATATTCTGTCAATGCTTGAATCAAGAGCTGAAAAATATTTACATCAACACTGCATTAAAATGCTTTAAAAACAACAAAGAGTTATTTGCAATATTCGCCAACATTCGGGTAATACAATTTTAAATATTGGAGTTTGACGACGTTTGATTCCTAATTTCAGAAGATACTTTTTTATGTAACTCTAAATTTTTATATCTGCGTCAACAAACCTTTTCTTCGAGAATGTACTGCAGCTACAGTTTTAAGTGGATTTAAATCTGAACTACCGGAAGGATCGGCTTTAGCTTTATTAAATGTTGGAACATTGCTTGCTAGTGTTTTTTTTTTTTAATTTACGTTAATAAATGTCTAGTAGCTCCTTTATATCCCGTCAATCCTAACTATCCTTTAAAAATTGGATATATCTAATGCGTGTTTATTTAACATGCCTTCACTTCTGGTTTCCTGTTGATAGGAGACGATTTTGATAACTTCTTTTGTTTCTGAAGAGCGATGAAAACCTTATCGTAGAATACCAGAAATATTCTATATCTGCTCTTTTTACCTTGCAATAGCACTATACATAAATTTTCGGTAACTGGCAAGGAATGTAAAATAAAGAACTCTGGAGAACTTTTTCCACTTTACCCCGTTAGAACTGCAACACGGTATATATTTTTCCCATGACTCCGTTACAAAAGAAAAGCTGAGCTTAGTTGTGTATGTTGCCTGCGTACTCATGAGGGATGTATTAGCACGTTGCAGAGCTATAGTATTTTTCACGATCTAAGAAATTGACTTAGCTATCTATATCCATTCAAAATTCAACAAGATTCGAAAGTGATTAATTTTATGGCTGTTTAATGACAAGGCATCGTGCCGGGCCGCGCTATACCTGATTGTATAATTGTTGGGTTTAAAATTTTATTGTGATAAACAGTTGAATTTAAATGTTTTATGTACTGAATAATACACAATATAGTAATTACACAAATATATTAAAACAGTGTACAGTGGCCTTGCGTACATTTGTTACAATTTTCGTTATTAATTAATATCTAGTTCAGTTTCGCTATCGCTACTATCTTGCGAATCAATAGTAAGTTTTTTTACAAGTTCTAAACTATTTATATTTATGTACATACATCTCTATGAGTTTTCAATTTTTTTTTGATGTGTTGAATACAGTTTCTCCAGTTTTCAACGGTTAGATTTTTGACTTCTATCTTTATCAACTCAATCACGCTACTGTTTCAAGTGGGTGTATTATTATGAGCACATATATTAGACTTTATTTTATGCCATATCAATTCGATCTCATTAAATATACAATAATGTGGTGGAAGCCTAATTATTTCGTATCCTGATTTCTTTGTAATTTTATCACAAGCATATTCCTTTGAAAAATTGTAACTTTTTAAAACTTCTAACAATTGTTTAACTGTATAACTTTCATTGAAATATATGTCAGGTTCGCACAAAAAGGCTTGTATTTCCCTTTTTCTACTGGTGGAACTTGGTACCTTATTCATTTGGCGACCATGATAGGATGCATTATCCATCACAATACAGCTATTCGGTGGTATATTCAGCATTAATTTGTTTTGAAGCCAATCCTCAAAAATGTCAGCGGTTGTATCACAGTGATAATCCAAACTGGAATCTGAAATATTCTTGGCTGCTAGAAACAGACATTTTGGTATCAAGCTTTCTTCTGACTCCGCATCCTTTACTGGGTGTGTCGTGGGTGTCATACCAAGTCTCATTTAGGTAGACCTTTGTCCTTTCGTGTTTTTTTAGGTGCTATCGAATTATTTACAATTTTCCAAACAGTTCTTTCAGGGATGCTTGTTAAAGCTGATGTCTCCATCAATGAAAAGTACTTTTCGTGGCCTTGCTCCACTAACTTTAAATAAAGACTTTTTAACTATCACTTTTGCCTCAACGGGCAAACATTTGCGGCTTCTGATGGAAAGGGCTTCGGACATTTTAAGACACTACTGAACTTTATAATACACACTATTTTAGTATAATACTGCAAATAAAATGTAGAATATTCTTTATATTTATAAACACGAAGTAGCCAATAAAATGTTAGATCGAAAGGGAGGTACATATATCAATTACGACCCTGTTACGGCCAGGTACGTGCGAAGATCTAACGGTCGTTTAATGTTTTTATTGCATCAATTTGCCAAATCAGTTTCTTAGATCTTGAAAAATCCTATACTACCAGCATCGATGTGCATATATAAAATTGCCGGTTAATCGACCCAATTTACGACTAGACTGTGTATAATGTTGTAAACCTTTTTAGGGTTTTGTAGAAATTGGGAAGTTATGTTAAATTTTAATATTTTCAGTGTTTACTAATGTATAACTACTAAACACTATTAACATTTGATTAAAATTAAAAATACTCAGCATTCCTAAGGTATTCTTTGATGTAATAAATAGATGTTAGCAGCATTTGACACGGGTATCAGTAGAAGATAAAAGATAAACAAATATTACATTCTTGTTATCATTTTTAAATATTATTTTATTTCTGATTCTTGTTCATAATTGTTACTTGCAGTTTTCGCCCTAACACTAAAATATTGATTGATTTTTTTCCTTGTTAATGAGATCTCTCTACATTTTTTGTTGAGAAAAATGAATAATTTTCACCTGCTGTAAAGGAAAAGGTTCTATTTGGGATATTACAAGAGGTAGTGGATAGGCAGTGAATTCTGTTGACGAAAAAAATGGTTTTTCTGGAGGTCAGTTTAAAACCACGTGTGTAGACTCAAAAATTTGGAAAGTTGTTTTGATATATAGCGTTATAGGAATGTTTGTAGCTTAATTATCCCTGTATGCCAATTAATATGTTTCATTAGTTTCTGGGGAAATTAAAGGGAATTGGAGATCGTATTGCTATAGAGGTTTTTGGAAACATGTGGTAGCATATCATGGAATGTGGCCAATTTATGTAGAATTAATGAGAGTAATATTTATTTAGAAGAACTTTTAAAGGTTATACGAAGACAACGCTTAATTAAAGGAACATAGTTTTAATTTTATAGATGGTCATTCATCAACTTGTCTGGTTGAATATTTGAAAGAGTTGTTTTTATTACTCCGTACGGAACACTTATGGTATCACTTCGGTATCCGCCTGTCTGTCTGTCGGTCACGCCCGATATTCTCCGAAATTTGACATTTAAAGTTGAAATTTGGCCCAAGTATTGATGGCCTAATCAGAGCCGTGTATTTTTGAAAGTTAAATTTGGACTTAAGAGGTTAGTTTTGAGGGAGACATCGGAAGTAAAAAAAAAAATTACCAGGTCATCGAGTGGAGTGTCAAATGAAAGCTTGTAAAAACACGAGTTCAAAAATATATATGATTTTATACTTGCGCACATTTTTCTTTTAAAAAATGGTAAAAAATCGCTGTCGCCCCACCCTGTCTCGAAAAGTACTAACTGAAAAATTTTGAAAAAATTCTATAATATTCTTCATAAAGTGTAGATTGAGCGAAGATTATTACGACTGCATGACGTTTAATAATTTATCTGCTATAAAAAAAACTATGTGCCTTGACAATATGGTGGATGTTTTTTTAATATACGTTATTGGTACCGAGTTGCTCGTCGACCCTGTACCGAGACAAAATAATTTTATTTAATTTGTTAATAATTAAATAGTTAATATATATATAATATATATATATATATATATATATATATATATATATATATATATATATATATATATATATATATATATATATATATATATATATATATATATATATATATATATATATATATATATATATATATATATATATATATATATATATATATATATATATATATATATATATATATATATATATATATATATATATATATATATATATATATATATATATATATATATATATATATAGTAAATATTTGTTTTACACCTGTACTACTAGATTCTAGATTGAGCTACATTGATTTCTTGGCTCTTAGGTAGCTAAGATGCTATATCTACATGTCATAGACCTAGTTAACTTAGCCCAGGTAAGGATTTTATTTTATTTTAAAAACACTCACCGTACAAAACACTAATTGCGCAAGTCCGACTTGTACTAGGCCAGTTTTTTTTATATGGTTTTTTAGGAGTTCCAAGAGATTTTTAAATAACTTTCAGGATAATTTGAGAATAAGTACAGCATTTTTAGGGATTATGCAGATTTTTAGGAGACGTTTTCCAGTTTGAGAGGATTTGCCGGTATTCGTTGGAGGTTGTCCACTGGTGCATACTACAAGGATGGATTGAACAGAAAACAAAATAAAATACATACAAAAATATTTTTATTTTTCGACGTAATCTCCACCTAGCTCTATGCACTTCTTCCACCTGCTTTCCACACCTGTTTAAAAAAAAGATTCCTCAAAGTCTTCAAAATACTGGTTAACTGCAGCTTTGACTTCTTTATTTGAAGACAATTTCTGGCCACCGAGATGTTTTTTTTTTAGGTTTGGAAACAGATGAAAGTCCGAAGGTGCCACATCAGGAGAATGAGCCGGGTGGGGCAGCAATTCGAAACCACAATCACGAATTTGAGCCATAGATACAACAGACGTGTGAACGCGAGCGTTGTCCTGATGGAACAAAACTTTCTTTCTCAGTAATCCTGGGCGTTTCTCTTTAATTTCTTGACATAAACAACGCAAAAGGGTGCAATAGTAAGTCGAGTTTATTGCCTTTCGGGAGGTAGTCCACCATAATAATACCTTTAGCATCCTAAAAAACTGACGCCATCAATTTTCCAGCCGACAGAATTGCCTCCTCTTTCTTTGGGGTATGTTCACCAAATTTTTTCCACTGCTTGGATTGTTGTTTTGACTCTGGAGTATAGTGGTGAACCCAGCTTTCGTCCGTTATCACAAACCTGTTAAGAAAATCTTGCGGATCGGCCTCAAATATCTCCAAACAGTCGCGAGAAATCGTGAGTCGAAATCGTTTTTGTTCAACTGAAAGCAATCTGGGGACATACCTAGCGGAAAGCTTAGAAAATCCGAGTTCGTTGTCAATGATGTTTTGTGTTCATTCACACGAGATGCTTATGGTGTCTGCAATCTCCTGATAGTTAATCTATGGTCTTTCAATATGAGATCACACACTTTGCCGATGTTTTTTTCAATCGTAGACGTCGTGGGCCGGCCGGAGCGAGGGTCATCTTCGATGCTGTCTCGTCCACCTTTAAATTCTGCAACCCATTTTTTCACAGTGGTATATGACGGAGCAGATTCCTAGTGTGGTTTTCATATCATCACAGATCTCCTTTGGTGTTAATCTTTTTTTAAACATGTACTTGATGACCGCATGTTGTTCAATTTTTTCCATTTTTCCAAAAACGCTGCAGTTGGTCTCACTAAACTCGTTCTAACCTAAAACAACAAGGAACCAAAGGAAGTATGAACTTATTGAGGGTACTATAACAAAAATATTATAATTATTTTTTGGTGAGGCCGCGAACTTTTCAATTCATCCTCGTACAAACTCAGTAGTGGAAGTAATTTTCCATTTTTTTGGGGATTGTGAATAATACCTGGGTTGTTTTTTCAACTAAGTTCATTATGTTGTTATTTATAGCGCTGATTCATTCCATTAATTAAGTAGAGAACCATTTTGCAACCCTTGTCACGCAACTGATTTGAGTGTTAAATACTTAATTGCTGAACTAATGTTACATTTTATGCATAAACTTATTATAACATAGCCCAGTACTAGTTTAAAAGGAGTAAGTTTTCTAAAACATTAGATTATGCACCATGAAAAAATCACCGACATCTCGAATAGTGATTCGTAATAGATTCATCTAGTATGTAAAAAAAAGGTTTTATGTCGACATTACATCTCATAACTTGCGCTACCCGTTTGTGTTAATTCTCCTATTTTGTTTTGTTACGTTTGTGGTAAATTTACCCCTAAGAGTGAAAAAAAGCCAATTTTCCCACTGGTTGAAAAGTCTTACGAAGCTTATTTTAAGACCGCAGTTGAAAATTAAGATAAATTGTGGGTGTCCCGAGTGTATTGTATGAAATGTTATAAATATTTGACGAGTTCGTACAATGGTACTGTAAAAGAAATTCCTTTTGGCACACCAATACAATGGTATGAACCCAAGAACCATACAGACGGTTGATACTTCTGATTGACAAGTGTTAAGGGTGTTTCTAAGAAAACAAAAAGTTCCATAAAATATGCTAATGTCATCCGTGTCAATGCTGCTACCTCATACTCCTTAAATTCCTGTACCGAAACGACCTTTCAGCCCATCAAGTTCATCGAGGTCTATAGAAGAAAAAAGCGAACTCATTCCTTCTAGTGGAGAGCTATTTTAGGATCCAACTATTGCATTAGAACCACATTTGATTAGTCAATCAGAACTAAACGACCTAGTTCGAGATTTAGATTTTACCAAAGAAAATTCTGAAATGTTAGGATCGAGATTAAAACAATGGAATCTTTTACCGACTGGCGTCAAAATTACACCTTATCGAAATCGTCACAGCTCCTTAACTACCCTTTATTTAAAAGAGGATAATTTAGTTTTTTTTGTAATGATATTGATAGTTGGTGGTGAAAAATCAGTATTTCATGCTGTAAACCCCAAAAAAAAATGTTGCATTGTGTTATTAAAGTAGGTAGTTCAGAAGTGAAATAAAAAGATTTAAATTCCGGTTAAAAATTGAAAAAGAGATTAAAAATAATAAAAAAAGTCCGTCAAGTGATTTATCCAGTACTTCCCCCCACCACCAAACTATGCCCTTTTAATATAAGAACTGAATTTCACTTTATCATACGAAACAGTAACCATCAATTACAATTCGATATTTTAAATGATAGAGGAAGGGGTTTCTGTTCAATTTAAAAATAATAAATAACTTAATAGAATGCTGAAAAGCACATATGAAACAGTCTCCCTCTTTCACCCTCCTGACCAAGTACAACTTAGAGCGATGCAAGACTAACACGAATTACTTTTTTCGTCACTTTAGGTATTTCCTGCAGCCCGTGCGTTATATAATATATGCCAATATGCGTGATACTTGTGATAGATAGAAAGTACTATTTTTTGTATTTAAGCAGTTATATTACCAATAAAACCTGCTATAAATACTACACTGGTGAGCAAAAAAATAGACTCGAACGATTTTGCTTCATTTAACACCAATCCTTGAATTTAATTTTCAAACAGTTCTACTCTTTCCAATAATGCCAAAAACATTTGGATTTCCAATAGAACCGTTTTTGCTCGCTTAGCAGCGTACTCGTTGTGCGCTATTCAACCCTATAAAAATATGTGCAATTGCATTTTCCTATCATTCCTTTATCGAAACATGAACCATCAACACCTTTGCTATACCTGCTCACTAATTACGTCATCGGAAAATGGATATCACCCCGGAAAAAACGGCACAAGTTATTGCCCTATTGCAAAAAGGGCATAGCCAACGTGTTGTCGCTGCGCAACTGCACCTGAGCCAGTCAGCTGTCTCCAGAATCTACAGAAGTTACTAAGAGACTGGCGCCTTTACATAGAGAACAGGATCAGGAAGAAGAAGGTGTACCTCGGGGCTAGACGACCGCTTCATTATCAACACAATTCTAAGAAATCGTCACTTGACTGGCGTTGATGTCCTGACCTCAATCCAATCGAACACTTCCATCAAATCCAATACTTCATTTGTCATCCATCTTGATGAAAATCTGTCACAACTTGAATTGAAAGTGTTTTTAAAACTGAATTGAAAATTACTACTCAGTATATATCACCACTACACCAAACACGTTATTTTTGCACTCGACGCGCGTTTCGCTAACCATGTTAGCTTCATCAGGAGCGATGATTACTGACGAGGTGACTATGTAGTCGATATTGGTATTACGAGAGAGCTATAGCTATAAAATTCGTGGAGCACAATGTTTCTTTTTGGACGCAAAAAGGAGTAAAAAAGTATGCAATTTACAAAACGAAATAATAAAGCCGGGATTAAAAAATTAAAAAGAAAAGGAAAACCAGCTTTTGAATTGTTTATACTCTAACCGCTAACTTCCTAAACTGTAAAGCCGTTGGCAACACCAAATTGCGGAAAGCATAAATATGCAATGAAATGCAACTAAATTAAAACTGAGCTGTTCTAAGAAAATACAAATGGATTTTAATTAAAGTCAACTAATGTTGTAAGATTACATACAAGTTAATTTCCCAAGTGAGTAAAGCGTCCTGCAGGCGATCGTGTGAATAAAACAAAATTAAAATTTTAATCAACTTTTGATTGCATAACTGCGATGAAAGTAAAAGAAACAACTAAAATTATTAAACACTAAATAGATTTATTTACAAATATGCGATATACGTCTCAAATTAATTTTAATTGGACTAGTAAAATAAAGTTATATACATACATATATATATATATATATATATATATATATATATATATATATATATATATATATATATATATATATGTATATATATATATATATATATATATATATATATATATATATATATATATATATATATGTATATATATATATATATATATATATATATATATATATATATATATATATATATATATATATATATATTTTAATTGAATCAAATCGGCTATTTAATTTGGAAACAAAATCATCTATATTTGGTTTCTTTGTATCAAAAATCGCGAACACATCATCCACATACCTATACCAGACCCTTGGGAAATACTGGAATTCTTGACTCGCTTTGGTTTCAGACTAACGAAATTAGGAACAAAGGACAATTACCATTTCTAGGTTATTCAGGTTAAATATTCAGAGTTTCACTTTTTTACACGCGAAGCAAATAAACCGGCTGTTTCCTTACCATATAATCCGAAATATAGCTGGGACTCATTCAGGTATTTAATAAAGTAGGCCTCACCTTAGTCTATAAGAAAATCCCAAAGGCAAGCTTCCTAATTGCGAGAAAAGTGGAATTTATGAAATTAGTCGCAATGATTGCGATAAAAACTATGTGGGCAAACTAAAAAGTCAATTAAGACGAGATTTAAAGAACATCTTGCATGGTAGAACAGAAATATCTAGCATTGCCGAACTTGCCCTTGAAGCTGATCATACTGTAACATTAGCTAGTCTAAGATTAATTAGAGGTGTATCTGATAGAAGATTGTTGCATGGAAATTATAAAATGTAAATGTAGTGTAAATAAAGACAGAGGTCCCATTCCTTATAGTCCCCTCTCCGGTTACTTGACTAGAACTGATGGCGCCGCCCATGCTATTAGTCTCTCTTGAGTAATTTAGATATTAGGCTAAGTATAAATAAGATAAATTTGTAGTTTAACTTTAGTCAATCATCGCTCCTCGCAAAAATAAAGTGTTTGGTGTGGTGGTGATATATACTGTACGAGGCTGGTTTGAAAAGTCCGTGCAAAAATAAAAACTACTTATGTGTTTGGGGTAAACCTTTTTTATTTTTCGACATAGTCTCCTTTTAGGCTTATATCCCTTCCGAATAATAGGATTTGTCCAAGTCTGCAAAATATCCATTAGTGTCTGCAATCACCTCCTCGTTTGAATAAAATCTTTGTCCCGCCAGCCATTTCTTCAAATTGGGGAACAAATAGTAGTCCGAGGGAGCCAAGTCTGGAGAATAGGGGGGATGTGAAACGAGTTGGAATCCTATTTCCATTAATTTTGCGACCACAACTGCTGAGGTGTGTGCTGGTGCGTTGTCGTGATGGAAAAGGACTTTCTTGTGGGCCAATCGCGGGCGTTTTTCTTGCAGCTCGGTTTTCAAACGGTCCAATAACAATGAATAATATTCACCTGTAATAGTTTTACCCTTTTCCAGATAGTCGATGAGGATTATCCCTTGCGAATCCCAAAAGACAGTCGCCATAATCTTTCCGGCCGAAGGAACGGTCTTCGCCTTTTTTGGTGCAGATTCCCCCTTGGTAACCCATTGTTTGATCTCAGGAGTATAGTAATGTATCCATGTTTCATCCACAGTGACGAAACGATGCTTAAAGTCCTCCGGATTCTTCTGGAACAGCTGCAACCTATCCTTGCAACACTTCACACGTTTCCGTTTTTGGTCAAGCGTGAGCAATCGCGACACCCATCTTGCGGATAGCTTTCTCATGTCCAAATGTTTATGCAAAATATTATGTACCCGTTCAGTCGAGATGCCCACAGCACTAGCAATCTTACGCACCTTAACTCTTCTGTCATCCATCACCATATCATGGATTTGATCAATGATTTCTGGAGTCGCAACCTCCACAGGCCGTCCAGAACGTTCAGCGTCACTTGTACCCATATGGCCAGTCCGAAAATTTTGAAACCACTTATAAACTATTCTAATCGAAGGTGCAGAGTCACCATAATGTTTATCAAGCTTCTCTTTAGTCTCCTGAGGCGTTTTGCCTTTCATAAAGTAATGTTCAATCACCACACGAAATTCTTTTTCGTCCATTTCTTGAAAATCACTCGACTTCCTTGATTCACACGAATGCCAAACACAAAGGAATAGACCAATATGGCTGAAACTTGGTGTGCGTTCATTCAAGAGATGCTACTAACTAAACATGACCTCGATACGCGCCGGTGGTGCCATCTCTCGGACTTTGCACGGACTTTTCAAACCAGCCTCGTATATCAAGTAACGGCTAAGTCAGTGCAGTATGAATAGTGTCATATTGCCAAAGATTTCACATATAGTATATATATATATATATATATATATATATATATATATATATATATATATATATATATATACATATATATATATATATATATATATATATATATATATATATATATTATATATATATATATATATATATATATATATATATATATATATATATATATATATATATATATATATATATATATATATATATATATATATATATATATATATATATATATATATATATATTTATATATTATGAAAATATCCCTGCTTGGTAGTAATTAAATTACTTTACACCTGTAATACGATATATATGAAGCAAATCTCTTTAATTTCTTATATATTATATTACAAATAATGTCGTAATTATGTAAACAAAAACCATAACACTATTGAAACCAAACAAAATTTATCCACACTTATCCATACTTTAAGTATTATGTGTAAAATTAATATATCATTTCGTCGAGAGTTATCGCTCTAACACATAGACAGACGAACAAAAATTAGAAACTAGGTTTTTTCGTGACCTAATATCCCCAAAAAGGTTAAGCAAAAAATGTCGAATGGTGATTTTTTCACGATTATAATACTCAACTTTAGCAAGAGATGTAAAAACGGATGCTTTACTCTGTTTTGGTTGATTGTTTTAAATAGAATAAAGAAAAACACACCACCTGTGAAATTCAAGTAAATATAAAGCCAAATAAAATATTTTAAATGGGGATATCCATATAGGCATAGTAACACCACTAAACAGGTTTTTTCTATTGCTAAATCATATTAGAATGCTGTCAATGCAAGGCAAAATATTTTCCAAACATATTCATCTTGTTTCTTTCATGCCTTTTAATGCCTCTATATAAAAAAAATATACCTTACAATTACCAAATAATGAAAATGAGTAGTAAAGGACTAGGTGTAGTAGTCGAAGATTTTTTATTATGTCATATAGGATAATTATATACTGAGTGAAATATTTAGAAGTTGAAATTCTGTTCGTATTTCGGATAAGATGAAATAAAAATATCGACAAAAGTATATTTTTGAACATGGACTGAGAAATGCTATGGTATAACTATTTAAAAAATTTTTTAAGGTATAACTGTACAAATTTTATGTCATTTAAAAAATCTAGTCGGCTCTATAACCTGATGACCAAACTTGAGCAGTGGCCATTTTTTGAAACATGTTTAGCCTCTTCAGAACAAAAATTACAAAAGAGACCAAAAGAGGAGAGGCATTTTTTAAGTGTCTACTTAATTGTGTACTCAAATACAGAGTCTACTATTATAAAAAAAAACTAGTTGACTGTCAAATTTAACACGTTTTCGACATTATATTTAGCTTTTTTATACATAATTTGGTTTTTAATTTTACATTTAAATTTATGAATGTTGACTTTGAGATTGTGAACTATATAGTGAAATTAATTGATGGAACAATATTGCAAATATTGTTATGGTAATACAAATTTATTGTTAACGTTTATTGCATGAAAAATGTAAAGAGATTATTAAAAATTAAATTTATAATTCAATACCTACCATTAAGAAAACGGAAAGCTCCTAGGAGTGACAAATAATATATTGAAAAACTGCTAGATAATTTCTGTGTCTTAAAACTGAAACATTAAAAATAAAATTGAATTCCGTTGGTTATCAGTAATTGGAATAAATAATTAAGGAACAGTGTACACGTGTTAAGTATGAAATGTAAGAAAATGAGATGATATGTTACGCTCTTGTTCAACAATAAAGATCACAAACGTGCTATCTAATAATCAAAGGTTTTAAATTTAACCCTAATATGAGTAATAATAATAACAAAATAAATTTGAATAAAAACTCTTATTATCTGGAAATAAAATTTGATCGCCCAAAATCATTTCTTGATCATCATCCCATCATCTCGAACATAAAAAATTTGAAATACTACAAAGATATTTTAAACTAAAGATGCGATTTTATTAGGAAGGCATAGTTGAGTACTATCACAAATTGTAATATATGACTAAAGTAGTCACCTGTAGAGTAAAATGTTACATATCCCTAAATAATCACTATACTTACCCTATACTATAATTTCTATTGATATAGATTTCAATTTTTGGTGTTTATAGTACAGACATGATTCATTTTTATAGAGAGACATGATTCATTTTTACGCAAAAACTAGTTGTAATGAGGTTAGTTATATTACGCTTAGTACAAAAATAATTTGTTTTCGATAATTTTTATTTAAGCTAAAATTCAACCTCAAATAGCTTACAGTCATTAGATAATATTTAACTATGCCATATCTCCCATTAGCGTGCATATAAAATACCACTGTCTCCAAGTAGGCTAACTTTCATAATATAATTATACTGATACAAGTGGAGCTGCAAAACGAGCAAAAGTTGTAGTAAAGCTCCTTATAAAAGAGACTGAAATTTCAAATTGAATAGACTTATTATTATTATATTTTTTAATAAATAAACCGTCTGCCGATAAGTTCCTACCTATATTAACTGTGACTGTAATTTTTCTTGCCCTAAATTCTATATTCTAAATGTATAGACAGAAATAAAAAATTTGTATTAGCCTGTTCTTGCTTCCGTCATAGTTTGTTGTGTATGTTGTGTATTATTTTCAACGTGATTTTGCAGTGACGAACATTTACTAATTGGCTCAGTAAAAATCGTTGACTATTTTTGCGACATACTGTACATATAATTTTTCGTTATACAATGTAGTCCATATCCTGATCCGGAGCTACTTTATCTTCATGAGAAATTACGTCGTAATTCGTTAGGGCTTTTTTGCGTGATGCCTCCAGAGGTAAACAGGTACACAGACAAAGATACAGGCAACCAAATAAATAGATAGAAAATGAATAGAATAGCTCTTAGATAAGATTTTGTTATTGCGAAACAGACTTGACACATTCTTACAGGTTACAAATAGAAAAAAAAAGAACATATAAATTTGTGTGTGCATGTATGGTGTGCCACAGTAAAAAGCATACTGGCCACAAGAGTTCGCAGTACACCGTTAGGTATGTGCTAGATATAGACCGACTACTGACCATACGAATCCCCAGCAGCCCTTCATGTCAGCGAGTGTATGTGAGCATGAGTGGGCCAGAGAGATAATGTGTTGGTCGCACGGGTCCGTAATATCCCTCTAGGCTTATGCTAGACGTGGACGGACCCTAATAGTCTGCCCTAAAGGCGGGTGTGTGTAGACCACAGCAACAAGGATACTAGATGCACGGGTCTATAGTATTCTTCTAGGTGTGTGCTAAGCAGAATCAGACCTCTGGTCACACAGGTCCACTGCCCGCCCTATCGGCAGGTGTTTGTGTTGTGTAGACCACAGAGAGAAGAATACCAGTCGCGTGGGTCAGCAGTCTCTCTCTAGCAGCGTGCTAGACAAAGATTGACTACTGGTGGCTTGGTTCAGCAATTGCCTACCTTATCAGAGAGTGTACTTGTGTGTATATGTAGCTGTCGCAGCGAGAAGGATGTTGATGGCATGAGTCCGCGGCATTCCCCTCGCAATAGCCAGAAAAGAACTGTTAATCACGCGGGACCACATCAGTCCGCCCTGTCGCTCAGTGGGGAAAAACGAAAAATCGTGTTTCAAAATTGTCTAGAGCCTTCAATTTTGGTTCGATTTACACGATTTTTTTTTAAAAATTGAAGCTTATTAAATTCCGAACAAAGTTGTCGGAGCCGATTTTTCAATTAAACTTTTGTTTCAAAATGGCGGACGTTGGTTTCTGATTATATAGCGACTGAGACACAGAAAACGCTTACAGTTTCAAACCAAGCTGCGCCATTGTTTAGCAATAGCAGCCACTTTTTTGCTACAACAGCAAACAATGTGGCTAGTGCAGCAAAATATTTAGCTGTCCCTATTTTAACAAAACGTTTTAGCTGTTGTAGCCATTTTCTAGCTGTATGAGCTGTCCTTTTCTGCGTGTATCGCTGTTTTTTGTATCTGCTAGAAAATACTTAAAATTTACAGCAGCAATATTCGAGCAATAACTGCATGAAAATTTAAATCCCGCAACTAAACTTGAATAACTTGAATGATCTGACTGCCACAGTCTGAATGCCACAGAGAAACTTTCTTGCTCGATTCAATTTTGGCATCCGCCATACTTGATTTGTCATTTTAAGTCAATTGTTGAAACATATTTATAATTAACAACCTTAAAGAAATTATTTTTGCAAATGTTATGGATATAAAATAATATTGGTACGTTTATTCATATTTATAATACTTTTATTGTTCATGGCAGCCATTTTGGGTTCATTATTATTAATCTTGTAACTGTGATATTAGATATATTATCTGCGACATAAAAAAACATACATACACGCATTTTAGCACAACTTGGTTTGAAACTGTAAGCGTTTTCTGTGTCTCAGTCGCTATATAATCAGAAACCGCCATTTTGAAGACGTCCGCCATTTTGAAACAAAAGTTTAATTGCAAAATCGGCTCCGACAACTTTGTTCGGAATTTAATAAGCTTCAATTTAAAAAAAAAAATCGTCCAAATCGAACCAAAATTGAAGGCTCTAGACAATTTTGAAACACGATTTTTCGTTTTTTTTTTTTTTCCCACTGTGTGTCGGTGCATTGGTTGATGTACTCTTTGGTCAAGGTCTTGTATAGCCATATTATAGAGTGAGTGGAGGCATCTGGTTTGTGTCTAAAGGAGCAGCATGCCGATGTGCTGCTGGGAAAATGATAAAAGCTTGAGGGTCGGCTCGAAAATTTTCATTATGTTTCTCACGACAGAATGCTTATATATTAGAGCCCATAAGTTCATAGTTACTTATTAAAGCAAGAAGAAACTTTTTGTTATGTATAATAAGAAAGTTAGTCTCGACACGCATGTTGTCCTAAAAGGTTACGTAACTAATATATATTTACAATAGTTATTTTTCTTACGTCATCTCTAAAACTTAACTCTAATATGGAAATTCCCTAACAAAATTTAATTCTAAGATATCGCGTAACTAAATGTTATGAGGGATGGTAGATGTGGACAAAACCATTAGACTTCCAACTTGTCGTTTTACGTCGTGACGGAGCGCCATGCTACACATGGTACCTGACCATATGCCATGTGATAGCGTTTATGATGGAACGTCAAATTAGTCGTTGTGTGACGGACTCCGATCGGGTTTTTTTCAACAATTTTGTAAACATTCTTAGTTACATAGGTCTCCCATCTGACAATCCATATTTAACCCAAAATAGACGAGAAATAAACAACTCGATTGATTTTTAAAAATATCGGTGTCAGAGAAACAAAGCAGGGAATACTTACCAATTTTAAGAACACTGTTCTGGGGTAAAGGAAATAACACAAAAATTCAGTCTAAACGTAATTCAAAAAAAAAAAAAAAAAACAAGAGAAACATGTTGTCATAAAGAGAAACATAATTTTCTTTAATTTAGAAACATAATTTGAAAAAAAAAAAACCAGCAAGAAAGGCAACGGATAATCCAGTTCTTGAAACTTGAGCTGATAAAGCGGCTCTTAGACTGGTTAACTTAATCTGAATGTTCTGTATATGGTCGATTTCCACTCTAGCGGAGCATTATATTGCCATCGTTCGTATCGGTTCTGTACCGAGAGCCTATTTAAGGTCCTTAATGTGTATTTTGCGCAATTTCTTTCCCGGCTGGTTTTTGAGTTCGTTCACCACAAATGAAACTCTCTTGAGGACGATGTAAGATCCAGAGTACTGGTATCTTGGCTTTAAATTTAACAGCTGAGGAGAGCGGATTTTCTTGTTTTAAGACCTTTTCGCCAACTTGACATGCATATTTCCTGCGGCGCAGGTTATAGTAAAGAGTTTAAACTGTAAAGGCATTACCTAAACTCACCCGAACTCAGTCGTACAGCTATATTTTGATTTTGTAGTCTTCTGTAATGTCCTGTATGAATGTTGGCGTCTAATAAGGTAACTCAGTCCTGGCTATTTGTGGATATAGAGATCGAGGAGGATCAAAATATACATCTCTTTTCTTGTAGTCCATTTTACGAAACGGATCAATCATTATTTTTTTAGTTTTGTTAGTGCACTTTACGAGGGGCGTGTACGGGGGCGTAAAATCATGTGTTATTGTCATTTCTGCCAAAAGAGTTTTGTTCTTTTGTCCTGTATATTGGATACTGTTACTGGCGATAACCATGTTTAGACATCCAAACCGGGTAGAATTATGGCTTTGCGAGTTGCACAATATTGTACTCACTTGGTTAAAACGACCTTGAAAGACGATCATATACCCTTTAAGAAGCAGCTGTATGTTACCAGGAAGTTGTTGAATTGTTTTTTTGTATCGTTGGTAATGAAGGATAGCTCTTTACATAAAGAATTATTTCCCGAAACAGGCTGGTCCAGAAATGTCAACGGGTGATTTGGGCTATGGTCTTAGTGATACCCAGATGTCCCACAGTAGGCCGGACATGGTTCTCTTCCAAAACAACCTCTCTCCCAGAACGTGGCTTGTACATTGCTCGATGTCGGTAGCTGAAGGATGTCTGAAACCTCCTCAGCGTCGGTTTGAATATCTTCAGCTTTAATCAGATGGGCTCATTAATGGCATTTCTCCGAACGAGCCTAGCGCTGGAGCTATGACGCAGTCCACTAGACGTTGGAATGTCGCAGGTGCTCAGTGTAGTCCAAACGACAACACCGGGAACTGAAATAACACTTTTCCTGGTACTGTAAAAGCTGTGATTGGTTTTTTTTTTGTGAGTAGTATCTGCCAATAGCTTTGCTTTAGGTCTATACTTAAGATGTAGCGGGCATTAATGTAGAGTGACGGGTAGGTATTCTTTTTCGATACACCGTTGACTTTCCAAAGTCTATGCAGAATCTATATTTACCATCTCACTTCCATACTATCACTACTAGAAAACTCCATGGACTGTCTGATGGTTCTATTATACTCTCATTAAGCAGATTATATCAGGATTCAGCAAATGGATCGTGTGATATATGAATGGTGTTGTACCTTACTGAGTTTCAAAATTTGGCGCCTCTTGGTTTAGAAACTATTTCAGTTATTTTTTTTCTTTGTCACAAGATGTTAAGCTCGGTCTGCTACTATGGCATTATTCAGGAGACGGCAGTAACTCATTGATAAAATACATCAGGCTAGAGTGTAGGTCTAGGTGGAATGGTTGACACCGCAGTCTCTATATCTAGGGATACGTTTAAAATCAGATGCGGCAAGTAGCTTCTGTACTCCGTGATTTTATGAAAGTGCAGCAACACAAAGCATGCTTCATTAAATCAATTACGCCACTATTGTGTACTGTAGCAATCCTGATGGTAAATTCGGCATTCTTCTATATATGAATTTGCAGCACTAGTATCGATAAGAGCAAAAAAAGGTGTGTCCTTGATGTAAAGATAAACATGGTCACGTTTATCACTCAGCGTGACAGACAGAGAAGTTTCTTCTGCTAGGGAATGTACTGTCCTCGGAGCGCCGATAAAGTTTCCTCAACGGGAACATGGGCACTCTCCGTACATGACATCATTCTTTCCACATCTAGAACAGAACAGTTGGGATTTTTCTTTGCAATCCTTCTTCACCTAACCCTTTTTTCAAGAGCCCTGGCACTGCTCAAAATTGCGAGCTAGATAGGTTAGTGTTACAGGGGTTGTTTCTGTGACCTCGAGAGTGACCGTGATATTTCCGTAGTAGGTGTGCCTGCTGTGAACGGTTAGATATCCCTGTTCTTTGATGGTGAAGTTAATGCAGCAGGAACCAGAATGTTGTACAATTACTGCAATTCTTGATAGGGTCTGAAGTTGCTATGTCGATGGATTAAATTCCGCATCTCGGTGATATATTGACTTGTTGGCTCATCCTACCTACGTTTCTAGATCTTCGACAAGATTCAAAGGATAGAAAAAGGTTCTAAACTCTGCAAAGTGTCTGTCTTATATACTCCCACTTCAACGGTTGTAACGAAACCACAATGCGGCGTCACATTGTAGAATTTCGGGCAGGTGCGGTAGTAAGAAATTCAACCTTATTACTTAAGCGATATAAATCTCCAGAAGTCGTTTGATGAAAATGACTTTTTTTTCCATCAAAATGCACATTCTACTTATAAGCTTTTAAGGACGTCGGTGGGCTAGGTAGGCGGTATCCAGACGTCGTAGTGTTAGCAGGTGCTATCAAAGTGACGGTAAATATCGGGGTATAGTGATCGGTACGGTCGTAGATGTATTAGTGGTCAGTAGTGGGAATACGATGACTCAGGCAGTTGGTTACTCACTGGCGTTAGCTGCGCACTGGCGCTAGCTGAATGTGGTCTGCAGTGATGGCACTACGAAATTAAACGGTGTATTATACGATGGTAGCCTTTGTTGTACCCTTGCCATCTCGGATAAAGCTTACTAGGCGCTTCTTTAATACATCCACTGTCCCTTTAGTTGACAAACCCAGCTAATCCTGGTACCATTCAGGTTAGTCTGCGTTCCGGTGGTAGTACTCACAGCAGAGTGGTCTTATATTAGAATATCCTACTTCGATTCATGTCTTCTGCCTAGACGTATTAAGGTATCTTCCTGAACTGACGGATATTCAGTAACACTTCTACTAGCCGTCGCCCCCCCCCCCCCCCCCCCCCCCCCCCCCCCCCCCCCCCCCCCCCCCCCCCCCCCCCCCCCCCCCCCCCCCCCCCCCCCCCCCCCCCCCCCCCCCCCCCCCCCCCCCCCCCCCCCCCTTCGATGTTGCTTCCACGATAAGTTCGACTAGAATTCCATTAATTTTGGTCGAATTTGCTTGCGCGGTTGGTTGTGTAGTTTTGTAAGTTCGAGGACTTTTTGTCTAAGGTAATATTGCCGACATGACGGTCTTTCTAGTAACTTCCGGATTGAGACTTAACAGCTGTTGTTCACAATTTTTTCTGTATCGGTTCGATGGTATGCATGTGCACAAACAGACGATTCTCAGATACATAATATACTACCCCTCCTGTGTACGCCTGCAAAAATTTCCTAAATAAATTGTATATTTTGTAGCCTAGTACGCTTTGGGATGTCAAAAAATATAATCCTTATCCTCATATGAGCTGGAGAATATTTGTCACTTGACATTATCGCGTATATGCAAAACCAAATGTTCTCTTCTTGCGTAATTTATAGTTGCGGAGTACTAGATAGAGTTGTTTATATATCATGTAGATTAGAGTACTTGCTTAACCTTATCTTGCAAACCATAAGTCAATGGATCCTAAAATATTGAAAAGCATCTTCAGCGTACCAAAATTAGTCAGAAAAGAGGCATATCTTGCGTTTTCATCTAATTTTTCTCCTAATGAAATACACAAGAATAAACTGTGTTCGTTCATTAGTTAAAAGTACTCATTTAATATTTGAAAGATGCGGAACGAAAATTGATCATATGTTTCATTATGAAGTACCCCTTAATATTACTAGTTCTTGAGTTATAAATTATAAAAAGAAAAAAAACTACATAAAAAGTATTTTATCTATACGTGAACGAAAATATTTTCAGTGGATAAATTTATAATTTAAAAGTTTAAGAATTTAGATTATTTATTTTATTTCCGACATTTTTCAAAAACGTCTCATGGACTAAGTTTGATAAACAAGCAAATCGAGTTTGACGATTAAATATTAGTAAAGAAGATCAAAGAAAAACTCTTACTAGTATATTTATATAACTAGATCAAAAATAAATATTTCATTTGTCCCTGTTACAAAATCTCTTAAAAGGAGTTTTCTCGAATAGTACATTCGGTTTCCATTATCTCATCTTTTGAATAGGCCTAGAATACAAAATATTTCGCGAAACATATTAGTGTGATCAGGAGCGATGACTGACCGGATGAAGCGAACATGGTTAGCAAAACGCGCGTCACGTGCAAAAATACAATGTTTAGTATAGTGGCTATATATAGTATTGTCACTGTGCCAAATATTCTAAATTCCCAACATATGAGGGATAGTCTATTTTGAACGTGAAAGTTCCGTAGTATTTTAAAGAGTATTATATTTAAGTAAAATTAAATAAATTTTAAAAATTTATCTTCTCTAGTATTATTTCACATCTAAAATTTCAACTAAAGTTGAATTACTGTCGGGAAAATAGCGTTCGTATTGTCGAGCTATATTTATTAGTTTCCATTAAAGTAATATCTTCTGTTGACTGAAGGACTTAAGTCGTTTGGAAAATCATAAGGGGTTACATACACCTAGGCGCTGCAAGAAGCATGTATATTTAACAAAAAATATTTTAAAGGTTATTAAGTGAATAATAAAAAAGAATGGCGATTATATATTTATTATAAGAATTTTTTTTTTTAAAATATGTTTTAGATGTTAACATTATTTTTTATCGGGTTAAATGGACCACTGGTGATAATTATGCCGCCTCCTTGTCTGCAAGATAACTTCGTAAAAAATGACACAGGTATACAAAAAAAATAATTATCTGTCTTTTAAGTGAGACACGTGTTTTCCTAAGTATTTTTTATGCTGAATCAAAAAAAATCATAAAAAGGACATCCACCGTAAGGTTTTTTTCAGACAACACACTAAAAGTTGCCAGAAAACTATTAAATTGAAAAAAATAAAGTTTAATAAATAATGTAAAACTGTATAATCATTAAAATTATGGAATAAAACTATTACTTTGGACATCTTTAAATGTTCCGAATCTACATTTAACATAAAAATTTAAAAATATTAGGTTTTAACTAAGCTACCTAGCAAGATGCTGTTAATATAAATATGTGCAACTGCTAAATTAAAAAATAGTTTTTTATTTTTATTAATATTGAACAAAACCATTATTTCCAGTGTTTTTTAAAGTTCTTAATCCTGACTTGATATCAAAAAATAAAGCATTATGTTGAGTTTTAACAAAAAATTCGCTTTTAACACTTACTACTATATGATTGGTAAAATGCTTTTTTAAGTAAATAAATGCAACAACTAAACAAGTATATTTTTCTAACAAAACTATCATTTCTAATAGTTTTTTAAGTGTCAAATTCGAACTTGATACCAAAACACTGTTTACTATTTAGGAATAAAGGGTTGCAAAATGCAATCTAATGTATATCTCTTGACAGTTTTAGAAGTCAATTTTGTGGGTAGATTAATTGAGTGAATATGGGGGAATGTGAGTGGGTGAGTGAGCTCATGAGTGAGTGAGCAAGCGAGTGAGTAAGTGAGTGAGTGAGGTGGTGAGCGAGTGAGTGAGTGAGTGCGCGAGCGAGTGAGTATAGAAGTGAGGGAATGAGTACGAAAGTATGTGAATGAGTGAGTGTGTGATTAAGTGAGTGACTGAGCGAGCGAGTGTTGTTGTTCGATATTAATAGATATTAAAAAGAATTTTTTAATTTAGCGGTTGCACAAATTTATTTTAAACAGCATTTTGCTACGTAGCTTAGTTAAAGGTGGTGTATGCTTGTTTTTGTGTTAAACATGAACGCTAAAACCTAATATTTTTAAATTTCGGATGGTTGTAGCTTCTAATTATATACATTATATAATATATAATAAAAGACTGTTTTTAGTCGATTCCCACTGGTTTAAACTAGTGGAAATTGACTGAAAACAGTCTTATATTATATATTAATATTTTTAAGCTTTAATGATAAATATAAATTCAGAACATTTAAAGATATCCGAAATAATAGTTTTATTCCATAATCCTAATGGTTGTACAGTTTTACATTTTATTTATTAAAATGTATTTTTTCCAATTTAATAGTTTTCTGGCAACTTTAAGTGTGTTTTCTTTTTTTTATTGTCTTAGATTCAGCATAAAAAAATATGGAAAATGGAATTTTTAGGTTTTTTTTTTTTGATAATTCTTAGAAATATAGACAATAAAAATCCTTAAAAAAAACGAATTTTTGTATATTCGAAGTGTATAGAAATGTAAATATTTTTAAGTGTACATATATCTTTCAATATTTAAACTGGTGAATAGTGAAAGATCGGAACAAATATTTTTAAAAATAATATTTTTGTTTTATTCAGGTTAATCTATCTATGACACAAACTTATTAATTAGGAGTCGGTATGTTGACATATTTCATCAGGAGTTAAATTTTCTTGATGTCTCGAATAGAGCTAGTGTGTGTGTCTTGTGACTCAGTCAAAGCTTCGGCGCCAAAGTAATTAATGGCTAGTTAAAAATTATGTAATTTTGATATATTTTAATCAAAATTAAATTAGGGTTGATATTTAATTTTCTTTTTAATATATGACTTTCCAATAGAATCAAAGTTTTGAATGAGTCAACTTTACAAAATTCCGACTGACCCTACAATTTTTTATTATGTTTATTAAATTATAAATTTATGTTCATTTATACTTTAAAATTATCTTAAAATGGCATGTATCACAAAAAACATTACGAAAAGCTTAAAAAATGAACAATCCAATAAAAATAAAATTAATTTTAGTTTTATTGTTCCTGATAAATTTTGTACAGACCTATAGATTAAAGTGAAGCACAAAATACCATACATAACACAACTGAAATTCCTTTTAGGTTCATCAGAACTACAATTAATTTTGATGTATATTTATATCGTTATACGCTATGTGACATTACCTGTTTAATGATCCAAATTTTGTTTCTAAATTGATGAAATAGTTTATTTATTTTATAATTATAATCACTAATTGACAGCACCAGAATAAATTATTGAAAATTTTAATAAATGACAAAATATTCCTATGTTATAAATTAGTCAGCAATAGGTGCAATATTTACAAGGTAATTTTATATATATATATATATATATATATATATATATATATATATATATATATATATATATATATATATAATCGGTTTTATAACGTCTTCCGTCTTCCGACGCCTAATTTCCACTCCTCCCGGTTTCTCCATCCCTCTCTCCTCCAGATCTCTCTCTAGTACTTCCTTGTTGATTCCTGCTCTCCAGCTTTGGCGTGGTCTTCCTCGCTTTCTTTTTCCATGAGGGTTCCAATTTAAAATCTTTTTAGGCAGTCGGTGACATTCTCTGTACATGTCCGTACCATACCAACTGTTGGGTTCTAATTTCGTCCACTATATCGTGCTTTATTTCTAAAGCTCGCCTTATCGTGTCATTTGGTATGCGGTCTTTTCTGGATTTTCTGGCTGCTCGTCTCCAGAAATCCATTTCTGTAGCTTTTAGTATTTTTTCTGTTCTTTCCTTTAATGGCCACACCTGGGAGCTGTAAGTTATTATACTTTTCACTATTGAGTTGTAAATTCTCTTCTTATTTTCAATGGTTATGTTTTTGTCCCATAGTATACTATTAAGCATTGCAATCGCTTTTCTTCCTTGGATATTCCTCTCGAATATTGCTTCTTCCAGTGTTCCGTCCCTAGATATTCTCGTTCCCAAATACTTATAACTGGCACAGAGTTTGATGGTGTGTCCTGTGGCCAGTTTCAAGTCCTGCTGTTGTCCTCCGACGCACATGTACTCGGTCTTTTTAATATTGACTTCTAGGCCCCATTTTTCATATTCATCCATAACTTTTTGTGTCATGTATTCCATATCATCGATGTCTTGAGCGACTACTACCTGGTCTCTGCGAATGATAGCGTGTACAATGTAGTATCGTCATCCAGTGGTAATCCCATACTGCTGCATTTCCTTTTCCAGTTCTTCAGTGCACTCTCCAAATAGATTTTAAATAGCGTTGGGGATATACAGCAGCCCTGTTTGAGACCCTTTGTGACCGGGAACCCTGTTGTTATACCATATTTGGTTTTCACACTACTTCTTGCGTCTTGGTATAAGGATTTTACGGCTTTAATTATTTCGCTGCTTACATTACTCTGTTGTAGTGTTTCCCACAATCTCATTAGGGGCACGCTGTCGTAGGCCTTTTTTAGATCAACAAACAAGACATGGACTTCCTGATCAAATGCGGTTTTCTTTTCTAGGATTTGTGTCAGTGAGAAGAGATGGTCTATTGTGGATCTTCCTGCTCTAAAGCCTGCCTGTTCTTCAGCTTCTACGTCCGCGTATTCCGTTTCTATTCTATTTTTAAGTATTTTTCCATATATTCTGCTAATAGATCCTGTAACCATTATTCCCCTATAGTTATCGCAATTATTTTTGTCTCCTTTCTTATGAATTGTTGATATGTATGATATTTTCCATTCCTCGGGTACTTCTGATGTGTTAATGCATCTTTGGAATAAGTTCCTCAAAGCGCTAAATAGCTTTTCAGTTCCGTATTTTACTATCTCTCCTGGAATGTTTCCTGGTCCTGGAGCTCTACCATTTTTTAGCGTTTTACATACTTCTTTAACTTCTGATGTTGTTATCCTTATTAGGGATCCTCGTATAACTATATTTGGGTTTCCATGGAAACACAACAAGGTAATTTTATACTGAGGCTAATATTTCAAGTCGTAAATTGACTTTTATTAGATAAGTATGGTAAGCAGGTTGAACGGAAATTGCTACTAAACCGGCACGTAAATAGAAATAACGTATTGGCCTTAAATCGTTGCAGATTTTATTTAGTAGGAAACATGATCATGAGTAGTTTATTCCACAGTGCTAAGGTTCTCCATATAAAAAGAGTTCTTGAAAAGGGTGGTACAGGGAGACACAAGTTGAATCTTACACGAACGGAATCTATTAGCGTGACGTGCATTTCTATCGTGCACCACTCTGGAGGAAACCAAGCGGTCTATATCCGTCGAACACTTTCCAATAATATTTTAAAATTCTATAAAATCACCAACTTTTCTTTAATGTTCCAAAGAATCAAGGTTTTTGATGAGTTCTGGGGCTTTAATCAGACGAATAATAGGTCTTTTCTGGATAAAATTTTCTAAATGCATAATATGGTGGGTAACAAAGGTCCCCCACATTGGCGCAGTATTCCATGGATGTTCGAATATGAGCCTTACACAGGACTTAAAGCTGTTGCGGAATATAAAGTTTTCTAGTCGAAATAATCTTTCCAATTTTCGCGAAACTTTTTTTGATGATATTCCAGGACATATCTTCTGCCGAGTTACCATGCTGGTAAAATAGAGTGTATAGACAAAATCACTGTATGCGTTTTTTAGCGTTAAATCTACTGGGTTACTATTACTCGAGATAAAATTTCTTCCAGGGCCTTGTTGAGTTGTATAACTTTCTGATATCTTGGGCATCTAATTTTCACGCATTAACAGTAAATGACGGAACGAACATACTATCATCAGCAAAACTATAGACCGGATTCTTGGTATTTCCTAGCAGATGGTTAATGTAAATAAAAAAAAAAAATAAAAAGGGCGACGGTATGGATCCACGTTACATACTGGTGTTGATAGGGAAGTTGTCGGAAAAAAAAAAATCCACAAAGCTTTACACTCCACAACAACAGTTAATTCTTCATAAAGCTCAAATTCGACCAACTATGGAATACTGCTCTCATGTTTGGAGCTCTGCTCCCAAATATACAGTGCATTTGTTGGATTCTATTCAGAGAAGAGCTATTCGTCTGACTGGAGTTCCGGAACTGGCCTATTCTGTATCTACTATCTATTCTACAAGTATTTTCATGGAAAGTGTTCGATGGATGTAGTCCGCTTAATTCCTCCCAGAGCGGTGCAGTTAGAAATACACGTCGCCCTAATACTTCACATCCGTATGAGGTTCAGCTTGTTACTCCTCGTACAATCCTTCTTAAGCAGTCTTTTATATGGCGAACCTTATCCACTTGGAATAATTTGCCCAGGACTGTGTTTCCCACCGAGTACAATTTACAGTGATTCAAGACCAACGTAAATCGCTTTTTCCGCACACATGTCGCTCTTGTAGCACTTTAGGGATTTCCCTGCAGCATGGGTGCTAGACTCATAAAAAAAAATTCGTCGTTCCAAATTCGATCTAAGTCGAACTATTTAAGTCTCTTCGTAGTGTTCAATTGTATTTTTCTATATATGAATGATATAGGTTAGATGAACCCCTGGCGGCCTTTGCTTATAAGAGCCCTGTTGGTGGTGTCTGATAATATTAAATTCTTCCAGGTATTTTAAAAGATCTTGATTAATAACATCTTGCAAAAAGACGATAAAATTAAATAAGAAAAAATAATGAAAAAAAAAAAAAGGAAGGAAGAGCAAAAAAAAATAAATAAAAGAGAAAAAATAATGAAAAAAAAAGAAATCAATTGGACAAATAAGACATACTTGTATACATCGAGGGAATGGTCGAAAAATTTTTTTTTGTTTTCTATAAAAAGAAAAAATAGAAAAGCTGGCAAATTGGTTATAGCCAGTCGCAAAACACTTACACACACACAATAACATCTTGCTTGCTCATGAATATTACTGAAAACAATCTAATATATCTTACCCGCACAATAACGCCAAAAAATGTTTGAAAAAAAAATATAAAGTTATTTTCAGTTCCTATGAAACTACAACCAAGAGTATTCATTAGCATGTATTAAAATATGTATCACTTAATATGTTGTTAAAGTTTACATTTAATTTTCTTTTTGATAATTGACTTTCCACTAGAATCAAAGTTCTTTAAAGAATGGTCGTTTGTAATAAACAAAATTTCGATTAACCTTATGTTACGTAAACGGCAACGTACTGTAATATTTCGATTTTTATTGTATTTACTAAATTATTAATTTATAAGATAATATTTTAAAATTATCTTCAAAATGGTAAGCTTAAAAAATAACCAATCGAATAAAACAAAATACTATTATTGTTCGTGATAAAGCACAAGGTATCATACATAACATAACTGAATGCAGAACTAAAATTAATTTTAATATAAATTTATTTCATTATATGCTACATAAAAATCCCTATGTAAATTTAAATTCGTTATTCCAAACACGGTCAAATAAATTCGATGTAATAAGTGCAATTACTTGAGTCTCTTCATAGTGTTCAAGTGTGTTTTTCTAAATATGAATGATCTAGGTTAGAATAACTCTTGGCGATCTATGTTTGCGAGAGCTCTGGATGTGGTGTCTGAAAATATTAAATTCTTCCAAATACTTTAAAACATATTAAGTAATAACATCTTGCATAATCATCGATATTACTGAAAACAATGTAATATATTTTATTCGCCCAATATAAATTCAATAACGCCTAAATTTTTGAAATAAATATAATTAAGTAAATTTAGTTCCTGTGAAACTACAACCAAGGATATTTATTAGCATATATTAAAATATGGATCATTTATTTTTTTGTATTATTTTATTTTCTATATTTTTTTAGTCCTATTGCCCAGTTTTTGTTGAAAAACTTATAATATAACTACGAATTACTACACGAATATCAAAATAAATTGAGAGTAATTACACCTAAAACAAATAAACAATCATTCTCATTCGGACTTTCAAGTTCGAAATTTTAATTCAGCTGGAATCTAAAAGTTTTACCAGTAAAAAATATTTTTTTTAATTTGTATATGCTTCCGTTTTTCTGTAATTACTTTGTTGTTAGCTAAGGAGGGAACTCTTCACGTTTTCTATTTAGTAATACTCACTTGAATTGCGAACAATTAGCATAATGTGGTTTTATGGGTATTTATCATAATTTGCATTATTTAATTAATATTAGGTCATAACTGAATAAATTAACCCATTAATTTTGCACATATATTTACCTTTTTGGAAAACACTAAAGAGTAAAATACAATAACATGTCTACAATATTATTAACATTACATTAAAACTGGAAAAATGCATTAGCCAGAAACTTGCGTTCTGTAAAATTATTTTGATTCTTGTTTCATAAATTTTCAAACCAATTTTTAAAATTTAGTAATTATTTCACCAGGTCAGCGTCGCTGCATCGCCGTTTCAAAACATATATTTTTATGCTTTCTCCCAGAGTCATATACAATAACACGTGAAATTAACAAAAAAAAAAATGTATGAAACGAGGTCCTGGTTGGTTCGCCTTTTGGCTTATTTTACTCCTCTCTATTGACCGTCACCCCTTTAAGAATATTTATTAGCTGCCTTCTTAGTTCTTCATGTGGCAATTCGTCGACGCGTTCAGAATATACCCACAAGCTTCCTCTTATTCACCATATATCCTGCATATTGTGGGGCTATATTAGATTTTCATGTTCTGTAGGTATCTTTTTAGGTTGCAATGATCGGTAACCAATCCCATCACTAATTTAGTCTGTGCCCGTGTTAAGAGCAGGACGTCAGTTGTTACTATCTCTGATTATGTCCCTTCAATGTTTTTGGCCAGACGTCATGACCCAGTGATGTAGATATCGCTAGTGTGACCATCTACAAATCGCTGGTTCTGGACGCCTATATCGTTTGGTAGCTCCAGCTCTTGCTAGTTTTGTGTTGCATTACCGGTTATTCTGGAAGCCACAGAAATTCAATCCTGTTGTTCTTAGTGAATGATTCGAAGAAATTACGATAAACGCTCCGTAGTGATCCTAGAGTGAGATCAATGAGCATCCAGAGCCTTTAGGGCGACTTGAATGTCTAAAAGAATATATATTTCTTGATTGAGGTAGTCCTATCTAATATTTTCGTGAAGCCAAGCAAGTATTGCATGAATTTTGGTCTGAATGATATGCTAATGTTCCACTTGGGCTTTCCTTCATATATACCAACATCTAATCCAATCGCTATATTTGATCGGTCGATGTATTAGACCAGACATGTTTTTATCGTCCCCCCCCCCCCAGTATTTATCACACTTGATTTTATATGGTTTTTCAAAGTTTTATGACGATGTCTTGTAATCGGATCACATTTCCAAGAGTTTTGTCGAATATATCCATGACTCTTGTGTCTATTTGTTTTCA
>CM032448.1:55763058-55785558 GCA_019049505.1 Pachyrhynchus sulphureomaculatus
CATTGATTTCTTGGCTCTTAGGTAGCTAAGATGCTATATCTACATGTCATAGACCTAGTTAACTTAGCCCAGGTAAGGATTTTATTTTATTTTAAAAACACTCACCGTACAAAACACTAATTGCGCAAGTCCGACTTGTACTAGGCCAGTTTTTTTTATATGGTTTTTAGAGAGTTCCAAGAGATTTTTAAATAACTTTCAGGATAATTTAAAAGTAAGTACAGCATTTTTAGGGATTATGTAGATTTTTAGGAGACGTTTTCCAGTTTGAGAGGATTTGCCGGTATTCGTTGGAGGTTGGCCACTGGTGCATACTACAAGGATGGATTGAACAGAAAACAAAATAAAATACATACAAAAATATTTTTATTTTCGACGTAATCTCCACCTATCTCTATGCACTTCTTCCACCTGCTTTACACACCTGTTTAAAAAAAAGATTCCTCAAAGTCTTCAAAATACTGGTTAACTGCAGCTTTGACTTCTTTATTTGAAGACAATTTCTGGCCACCGAGATGTTTTTTTTTAGGTTTGGAAACAGATGAAAGTCCGAAGGTGCCACATCAGGAGAATGAGCCGGGTGGGCAGCAATTCGAAACCACAATCACACGAATTTGAGCCATAGATATAACAGACGTGTGAACGCGAGCGTTGTCCTGATGGAACAAAACTTTCTTTCTCAGTAATCCTGGGCGTTTCTCTTTCTTAATTTCTTGACATAAACGACGCAAAAGGGTGCAATAGTAAGTCGAGTTTATTGCCTTTCGGAAGGTAGTCCACCATAATAATACCTTTAGCATCCTAAAAAACTGACGCCATCAATTTTCCAGCCGACAGAATTGCCTTCTCTTTCTTTGGGGTAGGTTCACCAGATTTTTTCCACTGCTTGGATTGTTGTTTTGACTCTGGAGTATAGTGGTGAACCCAGCTTTCGTCCGTTATCACAAACCTGTTTAAGAAAATCTTGCGGATCGGGCCTCAAACATCTCCAAACAGTCGCGAGAAATCGTGAGTCGAAATCGTTTTTGTTCAACTGAAAGCAATCTGGGGACATACCTAGCGGAAAGCTTAGAAAATCCGAGTTCGTTGTCAATGATGTTTTGTGTTCATTCACACGAGATGCTTATAGTGTCTGCAATCTCACTGATAGTTAATCTATGGTTTTTCAATATGAGATCACACACTTTGCTGATGTTTTTTCAATCGTAGACGTCGTGGGCCGGCCGGAGCGAGGGTCATCTTCGATGCTGTCTCGTCCACCTTTAATTCTGCAACCCATTTTTTCACAGTGGTATATGACGGAGCAGATTCCTAGTGTGGTTTTCATATCATCACAGATCTCCTTTGGTGTTAATCTTTTTTAAACATGTACTTGATGACCGCATGTTGTTCAATTTTTTTTCCATTTTTTCCAAAAACGCTGCAGTTGGTCTCACTAAACTCGTTCTAACCTAAAACAACAAGGAACCAAAGGAAGTATGAACTTATTGAGGGTACTATAACAAAAATATTATAATTATTTTTTGGTGAGGCCGCGAACTTTTCAATTCATCCTCGTACAAACTTAGTAGTGGAAGTAATTTTCCATTTTTTTGGGGATTGTGACTAATACCTGGGTTGTTTTTTCAACTAAGTCCATTATGTTGTTATTTATAGCGCTGATTCATTCCATTAATTAAGTAGAACCATTTTGCAACCCTTGTCAAGCAACTGATTTGAGTGTTAAATACTTAATTGCTGAAATAATGTTACATTTTATGCATAAACTTATTATAACATAGCCCAGTACTAGTTTAAAAGGAGTAAGTTTTCTAAAACATTACATTATGCACCCATGAAAAAATCACCGACATCTCGAATAGTGATTCGTAATAGATTCATCTAGTATGTAAAAAAAAGGTTTTATGTCGACATTACATCTCATAACTTGCGCTACCCGTTTGTGTTAATTCTCCTATTTTGTTTTGTTACTTTTGTGGTAAATTTACCCCTAAGAGTGAAAAAAAGCCAATTTTCCCCCCACTGGTTGAAAAGTCTTACGAAGCTTATTTTAAGACCGCAGTTGAAAATTAAGATAAATTGTGGGTGTCCCGAGTGTATTGTATGAAATGTTATAAAATATTTGACGAGTTCGTACAATGGTACTGTAAAAGAAAATTCCTTTTGGCACACCAATACAATGGTATGAACCCAAGAACTATACAGACGGTTGATACTTCTGATTGACAAGTGTTAAGGGTGTTTCTAAGAAAACAAAAAGTTCCATAAAATATGCTAATGTCATCCGTGTCAATGCTGCTACCTCATACTCCTTAAATTCCTGTACCGAAACGACCTTTCAGCCCATCAAGTTCATCGAGGTCTATAGAAGAAAAAAGCGAACTCATTCCTTCTAGTGGAGAGCTATTTCAGGATCCAACTATTGCATTAGAACCACATTTGATTAGTCAATCAAAACTAAACGACCTAGTTCGAGATTTAGATTTTACCAAAGAAAATTCTGAAATGTTAGGATCAAGATTAAAACAATGGAATCTTTTTACCGACTGGCGTCAAAAATTACACCTTATCGAAATCGTCACAGCTCCTTAACTACCCTTTATTTAAAAGAGGATAATTTAGTTTTTTTTGTAATGATATTGATAGTTGGTGGTGAAAAATCAGTATTTCATGCTGTAAACCAAAAAAAAAATGTTGCATTGTGTTATTAAAGTAGGTAGTTCAGAAGTGAAATAAAAAGATTTAAATTCCGGTTAAAAATTGAAAAAGAGATTAAAAAGAATAAAAAAAGTCCGTCAAGTGATTTATCCAGTACTTCCCCCCACCAAACTATGCCTTTTTAATATAAGAACTGAATTTCACTTTATCATACGAAACAGTAACCATCAATTACAATTCGATATTTTAAATGATAGAGGAAGGAGTTTCTGTTCAATTTAAAAAATAATAAATAACTTAATAGAATGCTGAAAAGCACATATGAAACAGTCTCCCCTCTTTCACCCTCCTGACCAAGTACAACTTAGAGCGATGCAAGACTAACACGAATTACTTTTTTCGTCACTTTAGGTATTTCCCTGCAGCCCGTGCGTTATATAATATATGCCAATATGCGTGATACTTGTGATAGATAGAAAGTACTATTTTTTGTATTTAAGCAGTTATATTATCAATAAAACCTGCTATAAATACTACACTGGTGAGCAAAAAAATAGACTCAAACGATTTTGCTTCATTTAACACCAATCCTTGAATTTAATTTTCAAACAGTTCTACTCTTTCCAATAATGCCAAAAACATTTGGATTTCCAACAGAACCGTTTTTGCTCGCTTAGCAGCGTACTCGTTGTGCGCTATTCAACCCTATAAAAATATGTGCAATTGCATTTTCCTATCAGTCTTTTATCGAAACATGAACCGTCAACACCTTTGCTATACCTGCTCACTAATTACGTCATCGGAAAATGGATATCACCCCGGAAAAAACGACACAAGTTATTGCCCTATTGCAAAAAGGGCATAGCCAACGTGTAGTCGCTGCGCAACTGCACCTGAGCCAGTCAGCTGTCTCCAGAATCTACAGAAGTTACTAAGAGACTGGCGCCTTTACATAGAGAACAGGATCAGGAAGAAGAAGGTGTACCTCGGGGTTAGACGACCGCTTCATTATCAACACAATTCTAAGAGATCGTCACTTGACTGGCGTTGATGTCCTGACCTCAATCCAATCGAACACTTCCATCAAATCCAATACTTCATTTGTCATCCATCTTTGCTTCTTTTTTCGTTTATTATCATTTGGATTACTATGTCCAATGTCTAGGAGCCTCTCTTTTACTGTTCTCCAATCATCGTTCACATCCCTCCATGCCCCCAGACTTTGTTTTATGGCTTGTTTTACTTCTAACCTAGTTTTATTGTCTTTAAGTAATTCAAGGTGAATTCTAGGTGTTTGTGTTTTTCTTTTTAGTTTCTTAAGAGTTTCTTTAAATGTCGCTAAAAGTGGATTATGATCTGATTTTATATCAGCTCCGGGATAAGTTTTGACTGATTTCAGTATATCTGGCTAATAGAAATGAAGTCGATCTGATTCTATATTCTGCGTGATATAACGATTATTAAGTGATTTTGTTGACAGTTTTCGACCTAACAAGAAATATACACAGGTTTCAACCACCTTATGGTCTGACCTGATGGGGTTGTGAGGAGTCCATTCAGACAGGGATGCAATTCACACAAGAAAAATACTGCTACCTCTATAAATGCATTTTCTGACTGAGTCGAAGCCAAACCATAAAATATCAACAGTAAAAAGTAAATCTGTCTGCTAAAAAATATAATAAAGGTAATAGTTTAAAGAACAAATGGGTATACGGTCAGGCAAACGCTTAAGTTAGCTTGTATGAAAATCTGTCACAACTTGAATTGAAAGTGTTTTTTAAAACTGAATTGAAAATTACTACTCAGTATATATCACCACTACACCAAACACGTTATTTTTGCACTCAACGCGCGTTTCGCTAACCATGTTAGCTTCATCAGGAGCGATGATTACTGACGAGGTGACTATGTAGTCGATATTGGTATTGCGAGAGAGCTATAGCTATAAAATTCGTGGAGCACAATGTTTCTTTTTGGACGCAAAAAGGAGTAAAAAAGTATGCAATTTACATAACGAAATAATAAAGCCGGGATTAAAAAATTAAAAAGAAAAGGAAAACCAGCTTTTGAATTGTTTATACTCTAACCGCTAACTTCCTAAACTGTAAAGCCGTTGGCAACACCAAATTGCGGAAAGCATAAATATGCAATGAAATGCAACTAAATTAAAACTGAGCTGTTCTAAGAAAATACAAATGGATTTTAATTAAAGTCAACTAATGTTGTAAGATTACATACAAGTTAATTTCCCAAGTGAGTAAAGCGTCCTGCAGGCGATCGTGTGAATAAAACAAAATTAAAATTTTAATCAACTTTTGATTGCATAACTGCGATGAAAGTAAAAGAAACAACTAAAATTATTAAACACTAAATAGATTTATTTACAAATATGCGATATACGTCTCAAATTAATTTTAATTGGACTAGTAAAATAAAGTTATATACATACATACATATATATATATATATATATATATATATATATATATATATATATATGTATATATATATATATATATATATATATATATATATATATATATATATATATATATATATATATATATATATTTAATTGAATCAAATCGGCTATTTAATTTGGAAACAAAATCATCTATATTTGGTTTCTTTGTATCAAAAATCGCGAACACATCATCCACATACCTATACCAGACCCTTGGGAAATACTGGAATTCTTGACTCGCTTGGTTTCAGACTAACGAAATTGAGAACAAAGGACAATTACCATTTCTAGGTTATTCAGGTTAACTATTCAGAGTTTCACTTTTTTACACGCGAAGCAAATAAACCGGCTGTTTCCTTACCATATAATCCGAAATATAGCCGGTACTCATTCAGGTATTTAATAAAGTAGGCCTCACCTTAGTCTATAAGAAAATCCCAAAGGCAAGCTTCCTAATTGCGAGAAAAGTGGAATTTATGAAATTAGTCGCAATGATTGCGATAAAAACTATGTGGGCAAACTAAAAAGTCAATTAAAACGAGATTTAAAGAACATCTTGCATGGTAGAACAGAAATATCTAGCATTGCCGAACTTGCCCTTGAAGCTGATCATACTGTAACATTAGCTAGTCTAAGATTAATTAGAGGTGTATCTGATAGAAGATTGTTGCATGGAAATTATAAAATGTAAATGTAGTGTAAATAAAGACAGAGGTCCCATTCCTTATAGTCCCCTCTCCGGTTACTTGACTAGAACTGATGGCGCCGCCCATGCTATTAGTCTCTCTTGAGTAATTTAGATATTAGGCTAAGTATAAATAAGATAAATTTGTAGTTTAACTTTAGTCAATCATCGCTCCTCGCAAAAATAAAGTGTTTGGTGTGGTGGTGATATATACTGTATATCAAGTAACGGCTAAGTCAGTGCAGTATGAATAGTGTCATATTGCCAAAGATTTCACATATATTATATATATATATATATATATATATATATATATATATATATATATATATATATACATATATATATATATATATATATATATATATATATATATATATATATATATATATATATATATATTTATATATTATGAAAATATCCCTGCTTGGTAGTAATTAAATTACTTTATACCTGTAATACGATATATATGAAGCAAATCTCTTTAATTTCTTATATATTATATTACAAATAATGTTGTAATTATGTAAACAAAAACCATAACACTATTGAAACCAAACAAAATTTATCCACACTTATCCGCTTTGTCAAAAGCGATATCTCTTAATTAAAGGTTTAATCCATACTTTAAGTATTATGTGTAAAATTAATATATCATTTCATCGAGAGCTATCGCTCTAACACATAGACAGACGAACAAAAATTAGAAACTAGGTTTTTCGTGACCTAATATCCCCAAAAAGGTTAAGCAAAAAATGTCGAATGGTGATTTTTTTCACGATTATAATACTCAACTTTAGCAAGAGATGTAAAAACGGATGCTTTACTCTGTTTTGGTTGATTGTTTTAAATAGAATGAAGAAGAAAATAAAAATATCGACAAAAGTATATTTTTGAACATGGACTGAGAAATGCTATGGTATAACTATTTAAAAAAAATTTTAAGGTATAACTGTACAAATTTGATGTCATTTAAAAAATCTCGTCGGCTCTATAACCTGATGACCAAACTTGAGCAGTGGCAATTTTTTGAAACATGTTTAGCCTCTTCAGAACAAAAATTACAAAAGAGACCAAAAGAGGAGAGGCATTTTTTAAGTGTCTACTTAATTGTGTACTCAAATACAGAGTCTACAATTAAAAAAAAATCTAGTTGACTGTCAAATTTAACACGTTTTCGACATTATATTTAGCTTTTTTATACACAATTTGGTTTTTAATTTTACATTTAAATTTATGAATGTTGACTTTGAGATTGTGAACTATATAGTGAAATTAATTGATGGAACAATATTGCAAATATTGGTTATGGTAATACAAATTTATTGTTAACGTTTATTGCATGAAAAATGTAAAGAGATTATTAAAAATTAAATTTATATAATTCAATACCTACCCTTAAGAAAACGGAAAGCTCCTAGGAGTGACAAATAATATATTGAAAAACTGCTGGATAATTTCTGTCTTAAAACTGAAACATTAAAAATAAAATTGAATTCCGTTGGTTATCAGTAATTGGAATAAATAATTAAGGAACAGTGTACACGTGTTAAGTATGAAATGTAAGAAAATGAGATGATATGTTACGCTCTTGTTCAACAATAAAGATCACAAACGTGCTATCTAATAATTAAAGGTTTTAAATTTAAACCCTAATATGAGTAATAATAATAACAAAATAAATTTGAATAAAAACTCTTATTATCTGGAAATAAAATTTGATCGCCCAAAATCATTTCTTGATCATCATCCCATCATCTCGAACATAAAAAATTTGAAATACTACAAAGATATTTTAAACTAAAGATGCGATTTTATTAGGAAGGCATAGTTGAGTACTATCACAAATTGTAATATATGACTAAAGCAGTCACCTGTAGAGTAAAATGTTACATATCCCTAAATAATCACTATACTTACCCTATACTATAATTTCTATTGATATAGATTTCAATTTTTGGTGTTTATAGTACAGACATGATTCATTTTTATAGAGAGACATGATTCATTTTTACGCAAAAACTAGTTGTAATGAGGTTAGTTATATTACGCTTAGTACAAAAATAATTTGTTTTCGATAATTTTTATTTAAGCTAAAATTTAACCTCAAATAGCTTACAGTCATTAGATAATATTTAACTATGCCATATCTCCCATTAGCGTGCATATAAAATACCACTGTCTCCAAGTAGGCTAACTTTCATAATATAATTATACTGATATAAGTGGAGCTGCAAAACGAGCAAAAGTTGTAGTAAAGCTCTTTATAAAAGAGACTGAAATTTCTAATTGAATAGACTTATTATTATTATATTTTTTAATAAATAAACCGTCTGCCGATAAGTTCCTACCTATATTAACTGTGACTGTAATTTTTCTTGCCCTAAATTCTATATTCTAAATGTATAGACAGAAATAAAAAATTTTTATTAGCCTATTCTTGCTTCCGTCATAGTTTGTTGTGTATTATTTTCAACGTGATTTTGCAGTGACGAACATTTTCTAATTGGCTCAGTAAAAATCGTTGACTATTTTTGCGACATACTGTACATATAATTTTTCGTTATACAATGTAGTCCATATCCTGATCCGGAGCTACTTTATCTTCATGAGAAATTACGTCGTAATTCGTTAGGGCTTTTTTGCGTGATGCCTCCAGAGGTAAACAGGTACACAGACAAAGATACAGGCAACCAAATAAATAGATAGAAAATGAATAGAATAGCTCTTAGATAAGATTTTGTTATTGCGAAACAGACTTGACACATTCTTACAGGTTACAAATAGAAAAAAAAAGAACATATAAATTTGTGTGTGCATGTATGGTGTGCTGTGCCACAGTAAAAAGCATACTGGCCACAAGAGTTCGCAGTACACCGTTAGGTATGTGCTAGATATAGACCGACTACTGACCATACGAATCCCCAGCAGCCCTTCATGTCAGCGAGTGTATGTGAGCATGAGTGGGCCAGAGAGATAATGTGTTGGTCGCACGGGTCCGTAGTATCCCTCTAGGCTTATGCTAGACGTGGACGGACCCTAATAGTCTGCCCTAAAGGCGGGTGTGTGTAGACCACAGCAACAAGGATACTAGATGCACGGGTCTATAGTATTCTTCTAGGTGTGTGCTAAGCAGAATCAGACCGCTGATCACACAGGTCCACTGCCCGCCCTATCGGCGGGTGTTTGTGTTGTGTAGACCACAGAGAGAAGAATACCAGTCGCGTGGATCAACAGTCTCTCTCTAGCAGCGTGCTAGACAAAGATTGACTACTGGTGGCTTGGTTCAGCAATTGCCTACCTTATCAGAGAGTGTACTTGTGTGTATATGTAGCTGTCGCAGCGAGAAGGATGTTGATGGCATGAGTCCGCGACATTCCCCTCGCAATAGCCAGAAAAGAACTGTTAATCACGCGGGACCGCATCAGTCCGCCCTGTCGCTCAGTGGGGAAAAACGAAAAATCGTGTTTCAAAATTGTCTAGAGCCTTCAATTTTGGTTCGATTTACACGATTTTTTTTAAAAATTGAAGTTTATTAAATTCCGAACAAAGTTGTCGGAGCCGATTTTTCAATTAAACTTTTGTTTCAAAATGGCGGACGTTGGTTTCTGATTATATAGCGACTGAGACACAGAAAACGCTTACAGTTTCAAACCAAGCTGTGCCATTGTTTAGCAATAGCAGCCACTTTTTTGCTACAACAGCAAACAATGTGGCTAGTGCGGCAAAATATTTAGCTGTCCCTATTTTAACAAAACGTTTTAGCTGTTGTAGCCATTTTCTAGCTGTGTGAGCTGTCCTTTTCTGCGTGTATCGCTGTTTTTTGTATCTGCTAGAAAATACTTAAAATTTACAGCAGCAATATTCTAGCAATAACTGCATGAAAATTTAAATCCCGCAACTAAACTTGAATAACTTGAATGATCTGACTGCCACAGTCTGAATGCCACAGAGAAACTTTCTTGCTCGATTCAATTTTGGCATCCGCCATACTTGATTTCTCATTTTAAGTCAATTGTTGAAACATATTTATAATTAACAACCTTAAAGAAATTATTTTTGCAAATGTTATGGATATAAAATAATATTGGTACGTTTATTCATATTTATAATACTTTTATTGTTCATGGCAGCCATTTTGGGTTCATTATTATTAATCTTGTAACTGTGATATTAGATATATTATCTGCGACATAAAAAAACATACATACACGCATTTTAGCACAACTTGGTTTGAAACTGTAAGTGTTTTCTGTGTCTCAGTCGCTATATAATCAGAAACCGCCATTTTGAAGACGTCCGCCATTTTGAAACAAAAGTTTAATTGCAAAATCGGCTCCGACAACTTTGTTCGGAATTTAATAAGCTTCAATTTAAAAAAAAAAAAATCGTCCAAATCGAACCAAAATTGAAGGCTCTAGACAATTTTGAAACACGATTTTTCGTTTTTCCCCCCACTGTGTGTCGGTGCATTGGTTGATGTACTCTTTGGTCAAGCTCTTGTATAGCCATATTATAGAGTGAGTGGAGGCATCTGGTTTGTGTCTAAAGGAGCAGCATGCCGATGTGCTGCTGGGAAAATGATAAAAGCTTGAGGGTCGGCCCGAAAATTTTCATTATGTTTCTCACGACAGAATGCTTATATATTAGAGCCCATAAGTTCATAGTTACTTATTAAAGCAAGAATAAACTTTTTGTATAATAAGAAAGTTAGTCTCGACACGCATGTTGTCCTAAAAGGTTACGTAACTAATATATATTTACAATAGTTATTTTTCTTACGTCATCTCTAAAACTTAACTCTAATATGGAAATTCCCTAACAAAATTTAATTCTAAGATATCGCGTAACTAAATGTTATGAGGGATGGTAGATGTGGACAAAACCATTAGACTTCCAACTTGTCGTTTTACGTCGTGACGGAGCGCCATGCTACACATGGTACCTGACCATATGCCATGTGATAGCGTTTATGATGGAACGTCAAATTAGTCGTTGTGTGACGGACTCCGATCGGGTTTTTTTCAACAATTTTGTAAACATTCTTAGTTACATAGGTCTCCCATCTGGCAATCCATATTTAACCCAAAATAGACGAGAAATAAACAACTCGATTGATTTTTAAAAATATCGGTGTCAGAGAAACAAAGCAGGGAATACTTACCAATTTTAAGAACACTGTTCTGGGGTAAAGGAAATAACACAAAAATTCAGTCTAAACGTAATTCAAAAAAAAAGAAAAAACAAGAGAAACATGTTGTCATAAAGAGAAACATAATTTTCTTTAATTTAGAAACATAATTTGAAAAAAAACCAGCAAGAAAGGCAACGGATAATCCAGTTCTTGAAACTTGAGCTGATAAAGCGGCTCTTAGACTGGTTAACTTAATCTGAATGTTCTGTATATGGTCGATTTCCACTCTAGCGGAGCATTATATTGCCATCGTTCGTATCGGTTCTGTACCGAGAGCCTATTTAAGGTCCTTAATGTGTATTTTGCGGAATTTCTTTCCCGGCTGGTTTTTGAGTTCGTTCACCACAAATGAAACTCTCTTGAGGACGGTGTAAGATCCAGAGTACTGGTATCTTGGCTTTAAATTTAACAGCTGAGGAGAGCGGATTTTCTTGTTTTAAGACCTTTTCGCCAACTTGACATGCATATTTCCTGCGGCGCAGGTTATAGTAAAGAGTTTAAAACTGTAAAGGCATTACCTAAACTCACCCGAACTCAGTCGTACAGCTATATTTTGATTTTGTAGTCTTCTGGAATGCCCTGTATGATCTGTTGACGTCTAATAAGGTAACTCAGTCCTGGCTATTTGTGGATATAGAGCTCGAGGAGCATCAAAATATACATCTCTTTTCTTGTAGTCCATTTTACGAAACGGATCAATCATTATTTTTTTAGTTTTGTTAGTGCACTTCACGAGGGGCGTGTACGGGGGCATAAAATCATGTGTTATTGTCATTTCTGCCAAAAGAGTTTTGTTCTTTTGTCCTGTATATTGGATACTGTTACTGGCGATAACCATGTTTAGACATCCAAACCGGGTAGAATTATGGCTTTGCGAGTTGCACAATATTGTACTCACTTGGTAAAACGACCTTGAAAGACGATCATATACCCTTTAAGAAGCAGCTGTATGTTACCAGGAAGTTGTTGAATTGTTTTTTTGTATCGTTGGTAATGAAGGATAGCTCTTTACATAAAGAATTATTTCCCGAAACAGGCTGGTCCGGAAATGTCAACGGGTGATTTGGGCTATGGTCTTAGTGATACCCAGATGTCCCACAGTAGGCCGGACATGGTTCTCTTCCAAAACAACCTCTCTCCCAGAACGTGGCTTGTACATTGCTCGATGTCGGTAGCTGAAGGATGTCTGAAACCTCCTCAGCGTCGGTTTGAATATCTTCAGCTTTAATCAGATGGGCTCATTAATGGCATTTCTCCGAACGAGCCTAGCGCTGGAGCTATGACGCAGTCCACTAGACGTTGGAATGTCGCAGGTGCTCAGTGTAGTCCAAACGACAACACCGGGAACTGAAATAACACTTTTCCTGGTACTGTGAAAGCTGTGATTGGTTTTTTTTTTTGTGAGTAGTATCTGCCAATAGCTTTGCTTTAGGTCTATACTTAAGATGTAGCGGGCATTAATGTAGAGTGACGGGTAGGTATTCTTTTTCGATACACCGTTGACTTTCCAAAGTCTATGCAGAATCTATATTTACCATCTCACTTCCATACTATCACTACTAGAAAACTCCATGGACTGTCTGATGGTTCTATTATACTCTCATTAAGCAGATTATATCAGGATTCAGCAAATGGATCGTGTGATATATGAATGGTGTTGTACCTTACTGAGTTTCAAAATTTGGCGCCTCTTGGTTTAGAAACTATTTCAGTTATTTTTTTTCTTTGTCACAAGATGTTAAGCTCGGTCTGCTACTATGGCATTAATCAGGAGACGGCAGTAACTCATTGATAAAATACATCAGGCTAGAGTGTAGGTCTAGGTGGAATGGTTGACACCGCAGTCTCTATATCTAGGGATACGTTTAAAATCAGATGCGGCAAGTAGCTTCTGTACTCCGTGATTTTATGAAAGTGCAGCAACACAAAGCATGCTTCATTAAATCAATTACGCCACTATTGTGTACTGTAGCAATTCTGATGGTAAATTCGGCATTCTTCTATATATGAATTTGCAGCACTAGTATCGATAAGAGCGAAAAAAGGTGTATCCTTGATGTAAAGATAAACATGGTCACGTTTATCACTCAGCGTGACAGACAGAGAAGTTTCTTCTGTTAGGGAATGTACTGTCCTCGGAGCGCCGATAAAGTTTCCTGAACGGGAACATGGGCACTCTCCGTACATGACATCATTCTTTCCACATCTAGAACAGAACAGTTGGGATTTTTCTTTGCAATCCTTCTTCACCTAACCCTTTTTTCAAGAGCCCTGGCACTGCTCAAAATTGCGACCTAGATAGGTTAGTGTTACAGGGGTTGTTTCTGTGACCTCGAGAGTGACCGTGATATTTCCGTAGTAGGTGTGGCCGCCTTTGCCTGCTGTGAACGGTTAGATATCCCTGTTCTTTGATGGTGAAGTTAATGCAGCAGGAACCAGAATGTTGTACAATTACTGCAATTCTTGATAGGGTCTGAAGTTGCTATGTCGATGGATTAAATTCCGCATCTCGGTGATATATTGACTTGTTGGCTCATCCTACCTACGTTTCTAGATCTTCGACAAGATTCAAAGGCTAGAAAAAGGTTCTAAACTCTGCAAAGTGTCTGTCTTATATACTCCCACTTCAACGGTTGTAACGAAACCACAATGCGGCGTCACATTGTAGAATTTCGGGCATGTACGGTAGTAGGAAATTCAACCTTATTACTTAAGCGATATAAATCTCCAGAAGTTTTGATGAAAATGACTTTTTTTTTCCATCAAAATGCACATTCTACTTATAAGCTTTTAAGGGCGTTGGTGGGCTAGGTAGGTGGTATCCAGACATCGTAGTGTTAGCAGGTGCTATCAAAGTGAGGGTAAATATCGGGGTATAGTGATCGGTACGGTCGTAGATGTATTAGTGGTCAGTAGTGGGAATACGATGACTCAGGCAGTTGGTTACTCACTGGCGTTAGCTACGCACTGGCGCTACCTGAATGTGGTCTGCAGTGATGGCACTACGAAATTAAACGGTGTATTATACGATGGTAGCCTTTGTTGTACCCTTGCCATCTCGGATAAAGCTTACTAGGCGCTTCCTTAATACATCCACTGTCCCTTTAGTTGACAAACCCAGCTAATCCTGGTACCATTCAGGTTAGTCTGCGTTCCAGTGGTAGTACTCACAGCACAGTGGTCTTATATTAGAATATCCTCATTCATGTCTTCTGCCTAGACGTATTAAGGTATCTTCTTGAACTGACGGATATTCAGTAACACTTCCACTAGCCATCGCGATGTTGCTTCCACGATAAGTTCGACTAGAATTCCATTAATTTTGGTCGAATTTGCTTGCGCGGTTGGTTGTGTAGTTTTGTAAGTTCGAGGACTTTTTGTCTAAGGTAATATTTCCGACATGACGGTCTTTCTAGTAACTTCCGGATTGAGACTTAACAGCTGTTGTTCACAATTTTTTCTGTATCGGTTCGATGGTAGGCATGTGCACAAACAGACGATTCTCAGATACATAATATACTACCCCTCTGTGTACGCCTGCAAAAATTTCCTAAATAAATTGTATATTTTGGAGCCTAGTACGCTTTGGGATGTCAAAAAATATAATCCTTATCCTCATATGAGCTGGAAAATATTTGTCACTTGACATTATCGCGTATATGCAAAACCAAATGTTCTCTTCTTGCGTAATTTATAGTTGCGGAGTACTAGATAGAGTTGTTTATATATCATGTAGATTAGAGTACTTGCTTAACCTTATCTTGCAAACCATAAGTCAATGGATCCTAAAATATTGAAAAGCATCTTCAGCGTACCAAAGTTAGTCAGAAAAGAGGCATATCTTGCGTTTTCATCTAATTTTTCTCCTAATGAAATACACAAGAATAAACTGTGTTCGTTCATTAGTTAAAAGTACTCATTTAATATTTGAAAGATGCGGAACGAAAATTGATCATATGTTTCATTATGAAGTACCCCTAATATTACTAGTTCTTGAGTTATAAATTATAAAAAGAAAAAAACTACATAAAAAGTATTTTATCTATACGTGAACGAAAATATTTCAGTGGATAAATTTATAATTTAAGAGTTTAAGAATTTAGATTATTTATTTTATTTCCGACATTTTTCAAAAACGTCTCATGGACTAAGTTTGATAAACAAGCAAATCGAGTTTGACGATTAAATATTAGTAAAGAAGATCAAAGAAAAACTCTTACTAGTATATTTATATAACTAGATCAAAAATAAATATTTCATTTGTCCCTGTTACAAAATCTCTTAAAAGGAGTTTTCTCGAATTGTACATTCGGGTTCTATTATCTCATCTTTTGAATAGGCCTAGAATACAAAATATTTCGCGAAACATGTTAGTGTGATCAGGAGCGATGACTGACCGGATGAAGCGAACATGGTTAGCAAAACGCGCGTCACGTGCAAAAATACAATGTTTAGTATAGTGGCTATATATAGTATTGTCACTGTGCCAAATATTCTAAATTCCCAACATATGAGGGATAGTCTATTTTGAACGTGAAAGTTCCGTAGTATTTTAAAGAGTATTATATTTAAGTAAAATTAAATAAATTTTAAAAATTTATCTTCTCTAGTATTATTTCACATCTAAAATTTCAACTAAAGTTGAATTACTGTCGGGAAAATAGCGTTCGTATTGTCGAGCTATATTTATTAGTTTCCATTAAAGTAATATCTTCTGTTGACTGAAGGACTTAAGTCGTTTGGAAAATCATAAGGGGTTACATACACCTAGGCGCTGCAAGAAGCATGTATATTTAACAAAAAATATTTTAAAGGTTATTAAGTGAATAATAAAAAAGAATGGCGATTATATATTTATTATAAGAATTTTTTTTTTAAATATGTTTTAGATGTTAACATTATTTTTTATCGGGTTAAATGGACCACTGGTGATAATTATGCCGCCTCCTTGTCTGCAAGATAACTTCGTAAAAAATGGCACAGGTATACAAAAAAAATAATTATCTGTCTTTTAAGTGAGACACGTGTTTTCCTAAGTATTTTTTATGCTGAATCAAAAAAAATCATAAAAAGGACATCCACCGTAAGGTTTTTTTCAGACAACACACTAAAAGTTGCCAGAAAACTATTAAATTGAAAAAAATAAAGTTTAATAAATAATGTAAAACTGTATAATCATTAAAATTATGGAATAAAACTATTACTTTGGACATCTTTAAATGTTCCGAATCTACATTTAACATAAAAATTTAAAAATATTAGGTTTTAACTAAGCTACCTAGCAAGATGCTGTTAATATAAATATGTGCAACTGCTAAATTAAAAAATAGTTTTTTATTTTTATTAATATTGAACAAAACCATTATTTCCAGTGTTTTTTAAAGTTCTTAATCCTGACTTGATATCAAAAAATAAAGCATTATGTTGAGTTTTAACAAAAAATTCGCTTTTAACACTTACTACTATATGATTGGTAAAATGCTTTTTTAAGTAAATAAATGCAACAACTAAACAAGTATATTTTTCTAACAAAACTATCATTTCTAATAGTTTTTTAAGTGTCAAATTCGAACTTGATACCAAAACACTGTTTACTATTTAGGAATAAAGGGTTGCAAAATGCAATCTAATGTATATCTCTTGACAGTTTTAGAAGTCAATTTTGTGGGTAGATTAATTGAGTGAATATGGGGGAATGTGAGTGGGTGAGTGAGCTCATGAGTGAGTGAGCAAGCGAGTGAGTAAGTGAGTGAGTGAGGTGGTGAGCGAGTGAGTGAGTGAGTGCGCGAGCGAGTGAGTATAGAAGTGAGTGAATGAGTACGAAAGTATGTGAATGAGTGAGTGTGTGATTAAGTGAGTGACTGAGCGAGCGAGTGTTGTTGTTCGATATTAATAGATATTAAAAAGAATTTTTTAATTTAGCGGTTGCACAAATTTATTTTAAACAGCATTTTGCTATGTAGCTTAGTTAAAGGTGGTGTATGCTTGTTTTTGTCTTAAACATGAACGCTAAAACCTAATATTTTTAAATTTCGGATGGTTGTAGCTTCTAATTATATACATTATATAATATATAATAAAAGACTGTTTTTAGTCGAGTCCCACTGGTTTAAACTAGTGGAAATTGACTGAAAACAGTCTTATATTATATATTAATATTTTTAAGCTTTAATGATAAATATAAATTCAGAACATTTAAAGATATCCGAAATAATAGTTTTATTCCATAATCCTAATGGTTGTACAGTTTTACATTTTATTTATTAAAATGTATTTTTTCCAATTTAATAGTTTTCTGGCAACTTTAAGTGTGTTTTCTTTTTTTTATTGTCTTAGATTCAGCATAAAAAAAAATATGGAAAATGGAATTTTTAGGTTTTTTTTTTTTGATAATTCTTAGAAATATAGACAATAAAAATCCTTAAAAAAAAACGAATTTTTGTATATTCGAAGTGTATAGAAATGTAAATATTTTTAAGTGTATATCTTTCAATATTTAAACTGGTGAATAGTGAAAGATCGGAACAAATATTTTTAAAAATAATATTTTTGTTTTATTCAGGTTAATCTATCTATGACACAAATTTATTAATTAGGAGTCGGTATGTTGAAATATTTCATCAGGAGTTAAATTTTCTTGATGTCTCGAATAGGGCTAGTGTGTGTGTCTTGTGACTCAGTCAAAGCTTCGGCGCCAAAGTAATTAATGGCTAGTTAAAAATTATGTAATTTTGATATATTTTAATCAAAATTAAATTAGGGTTGATATTTAATTTTTTTTTTAATATATGACTTTCCAATAGAATCAAAGTTTTGAATGAGTCAACTTTACAAAATGATCCTCTGCAATAAAAAAAAAAAATCCGACTGACCCTACAATTTTTTATTATGTTTATTAAATTATAAATTTATGTTCATTTATACTTTAAAATTATCTTAAAATAGCATGTATCACAAAAACATTACGAAAAGCTTAAAAAATGAACAATCCAATAAAAATAAAATTAATTTTAGTTTTATTGTTCCTGATAAATTTTGTACAGACCTATAGATTAAAGTGAAGCACAAAATACCATACATAACACAACTGAAATTCCTTTTAGGTTCATCAGAACTACAATTAATTTTGATGTATATTTATATCGTTATACGCTATGTGACATTACCTGTTTAATGATCCAAATTTTGTTTCTAAATTGATGAAATAGTTTATTTATTTTATAATTATAATCACTAATTGACAGCACCAGAATAAATTATTGAAAATTTTAATAAATGACAAAATATTCCTATGTTATAAATTAGTCAGCAATAGGTGCAATATTTACAAGGTAATTTTAATATATATATATATATATATATATATATATATATATATATATATATATATATATATATATATATATATATATATATATATATATATATATATATATATATATATATATATATATATATGTATATATATATATATATATATATATATATATATATATATATATATATATGTATATATTTATATATATATATATATATATATATATATATATATATATATATATATATATATATATATATATATATATATATATATATATATATATATATATATATATATATCAATCGGTTTTATAACGTCTTCCGTCTTCCGATGCCTAATTTCCACTCCTCCCGGTTTCTCCATCCCTCCTCCTCCAGATCTCTCTCTAGTACTTCCTTGTTGATTCCTGCTCTCCAGCTTTGGCGTGGTCTTCCTCGCTTTCTTTTTCCATGAGGGTTCCAATTTAAAATCTTTTTAGGCAGTCGGTCTTGTGACATTCTCTGTACATGTCCGTACCATACCAACTGTTGGGTTCTAATTTCGTCCACTATATCGTGCTTTATTTCTAAAGCTCGCCTTATCGTGTCATTTGGTATGCGGTCTTTTCTGGATTTTCTGGCTGCTCGTCTCCAGAAATCCATTTCTGTAGCTTTTAGTATTTTTTCTGTTCTTTCCTTTAATGGCCACACCTGGGAGCTGTAAGTTATTATACTTTTCACTATTGAGTTGTAAATTCTCTTCTTATTTTCAATGGTTATGTTTTTGTCCCATAGTATACTATTAAGCATTGCAATCGCTTTTCTTCCTTGGATATTCCTCTCGAATATTGCTTCTTCCAGTGTTCCGTCCCTAGATATTCTCGTTCCCAAATACTTATAACTGGCACAGAGTTTGATGGTGTGTCCTGTGGCCAGTTTCAAGTCCTGCTGTTGTCCTCCGACGCACATGTACTCGGTCTTTTTAATATTGACTTCTAGGCCCCATTTTTCATATTCATCCATAAGTTTTTGTGTCATGTATTCCATATCATCGATGTCTTGAGCGACTACTACCTGGTCTCTGCGAATGATAGCGTGTACAATGTAGTATCGTCATCCAGTGGTAATCCCATACTGCTGCATTTCCTTTTCCAGTTCTTCAGTGCACTCTCCAAATAGATTTTAAATAGCGTTGGGGATATACAGCAGCCCTGTTTGAGACCCTTTGTGACCGGGAACCCTGTTGTTATACCATATTTGGTTTTCACACTACTTCTTGCGTCTTGGTATAAGGATTTTACGGCTTTAATTATTTCGCTGCTTACATTACTCTGTTGTAGTGTTTCCCACAATCTCATTAGGGGCACGCTGTCGTAGGCCTTTTTTAGATCAACAAACAAGACATGGACTTCCTGATCAAATGCGGTTTTCTTTTCTAGGATTTGTGTCAGTGAGAAGAGATGGTCTATTGTGGATCTTCCTGCTCTAAAGCCTGCCTGTTCTTCAGCTTCTACGTCCGCGTATTCCGTTTCTATTCTATTTTTAAGTATTTTTCCATATATTCTGCTAATAGATCCTGTAACCGTTATTCCCCTATAGTTATCGCAATTATTTTTGTCTCCTTTCTTATGAATTGTTGATATGTATGATATTTTCCATTCCTCGGGTACTTCTGATGTGTTAATGCATCTTTGAAATAAGTTCCTCAAAGCGCTAAATAGCTTTTCAGTTCCGTATTTTACTATCTCTCCTGGGATGTTTCCTGGTCCTGGAGCTCTACCATTTTTTAGCGTTTTACATACTTCTTTAACTTCTGATGTTGTTATCCTTATTGGGGATCCTCGTATAACTATATTTGGGTTTCCATGGAAACAGAACAAGGTAATTTTATACTGAGGCTAATATTTCAAGTCGTAAATTGACTTTTATTAGATAAGTATGGTAAGCAGGTTGAACGGAAATTGCTACTAAACCGGCACGTAAATAGAAATAACGTATTGGCCTTAAATCGTTGCGGATTGTATTTAGTAGGAAACATGATCATGAGTAGTTTATTCCACAGTGCTAAGGTTCTCCATATAAAAAGAGTTCTTGAAAAGGGTGGTACAGGGAGACACAAGTTGAATCTTACACGAACGGAATCTATTAGCGTGACGTGCATTTCTATCGTGCACCACTCTGGAGGAAACCAAGCGGTCTATATCCGTCGAACACTTTCCAATAATATTTTAAAATTCTATAAAATCACCAACTTTTCTTTAATGTTCCAAAGAATCAAGGTTTTTGATGAGTTCTGGGGCTTTAATCAGACGAATAATAGGTCTTTTCTAGATAAAATTTTCTAAATGCATAATATGGTGGGTAACAAAGGTCCCCCACATTGGCGCAGTATTCCATGGATGTTCGAATATGAGCCTTACACAGGACTTAAAGCTGTTGCGGAATATAAAGTTTTCTAGTCGAAATAATCTTTCCAATTTTCGCGAAACTTTTTTTGACGATATTCCAGAACATATCTTCTGCCGAGTTACCATGCTGGTAAAATAGAGTGTATAGACAAAATCACTGTATGCGTTTTTTAGCGTTAAATCTACTGGGTTACTCGGAATAAAATTTCTTCCAGGGCCTTGTTGAGTTGTATAACTTTCTGATATCTTGGGCATCTAATTTTCACGCATTAACAGTAAATGACGGAACGAACATACTATCATCAGCAAAACTATAGACCGGATTCTTGGTATTTCCTAGCAGATGGTTAATGTAAATAAAAAAAAAATAAAAAGGGCGACGGTATGGATCCACGTTACATACTGGTGTTGATAGGGAAGTTGTCGGAAAAAAAATCCACAAAGCTTTACACTCCACAACAACAGTTAATTCTTCATAAAGCTCAAATTCGACCAACTATGGAATACTGCTCTCATGTTTGGAGCTCTGCTCCCAAATATACAGTGCATTTGTTGGATTCTATTCAGAGAAGAGCTATTCGTCTGACTGGAGTTCCGGAACTGGCCTATTCTGTATCTACTATCTATTCTACAAGTATTTTCATGGAAAGTGTTCGATGGATGTAGCCCGCTTAATTCCTCCCAGAGCGGTGCAGTTAGAAATACACGTCGCCCTAATACTTCACATCCGTATAGGTTCAGCTTGTTACTCCTCGTACAATCCTTCTTAAGCAGTCTTTTATATGGCGAACCTTATCCACTTGGAATAATTTGCCCAGGACTGTGTTTCCCCACCGAGTACAATTTACAGTGATTCAAGACCAACGTAAATCGCTTTTTCCGCACACATGTCGCTCTTGTAGCACTTTAGGGATTTCCCTGCAGCATGGGTGCTAGACTCATAAAAAAAAATTCGTCGTTCCAAATTCGATCTAAGTCGAACTACTTAAGTCTCTTCGTAGTGTTCAATTGTATTTTTCTATATATGAATGATATAGGTTAGATGAACCCCTGGCGGCCTTTGCTTATAAGAGCCCTGTTGGTGGTGTCTGATAATATTAAATTCTTCCAGGTATTTTAAAAGATCTTGATTAATAACATCTTGCAAAAAGACGATAAAATTAAATAAGAAAAAATAATGAAAAAAAAAGAAAAAGGAAGGAAGAGCAAAAAAAAATAAATAAAAGAGAAAAAATTGGACAAAAAAGAAATCAATTGGACTTTGTATACATCGAGGGAATGGTCGAAAAATTGTTTTTTTTGTTTTCTATAAAAAGAAAAAATAGAAAAGCTGGCAAATTGGTTATAGCCAGTCGCAAAACACTTACACACACACAATAACATCTTGCTTGCTCATGAATATTACTGAAAACAATCTAATATATCTTACCCGCACAATAACGCCAAAAAAATGTTTGAAAAAAAAATATAAAGTTATTTTCAGTTCCTATGAAACTACAACCAAGAGTATTCATTAGCATGTATTAAAATATGTATCACTTAATATGTTATTAAAGTTGACATTTAATTTTCTTTTTGATAATTGACTTTCCACTAGAATCAAAGTTCTTTAAAGAATGGTCGTTTGTAATAAACAAAATTTCGATTAACCTTATGTTACGTAAACGGCAACGTACTGTAATATTTCGATTTTTATTGTATTTACTAAATTATTAATTTATAAGATAATATTTTAAAATTATCTTCAAAATGGTAAGCTTAAAAAATAACCAATCGAATAAAACAAAAT
>CM032448.1:55790558-55810558 GCA_019049505.1 Pachyrhynchus sulphureomaculatus
GAGGATTACCTCTGTTACCACTGTACCTCTGTTCTGTTTGTGGCTCTCATGTTTCCTCAGAGAGCGTTCTTTACGAGTGGCAGTCGACGGATTTTTTTCTAGCACCTTCACTATCAACGCCGGTGTACCTCAAGGCTCCATACCGTCTCCTACTCTTTTTCTCATTTACATTAACGATCTACTAGAAAAGACCGAGAATCCATTCTACAGCTTTGCAGATGACAGAACGCTTATCTCTTCATTCTCTTTGAACGCTCGGACGTCGGCTACCAGACGAATATCCGCAGACAGCAGGAAGTCATTCAAAGACCTGGAAGAAATTTTATCTTGGGGTGACAGTATCCAAGTGGAATTTAACGCTACAAAAACCCAGGCGGCAGTTTTTTTCTAAAAAAGTTAACGTTGCTGAACCCGATAGTTATGTCGGGGCAATCCATTCCTCTAACATCGTCACTCAATTTGTTGGGTGTTAATTTGGGAGCAAATATGTCCTGGCATGAACATGTTGCAGGCATAGCAAGGAGAGCTTCTCAAAAGTTGGGAATATTATTTCGAACCAAAAAGCTTTACACTCCACAACAACTGGTAATTCTTTACAAAGCTCAAACTAGACCAACTATGGAATACTACTCCCATGTCTCGGGCTCCGCTCCCAAAAATACACGGCATCTGTTGGATTCTATTCAGGAAAGGGCTGTTCGTCTGATTGGAGACCCAGAACTGACCAGCGGCCTTGATTCGCTGGAACATCGAAGAACGGTTGGCGACTTGAGCCTATTCTACAAGTATTTTCATGGAAAGTGTTCGAAGGATGTGGCCCGCTTAATTCCTCCCAGAGCGGTGCATGTTAGAAGTACATGTCGCGCTGATACTGCACATCCGTATGAGATTCAGCTTGTAACTCCTCGTACAACGCTTTTCAAGCGGTCTTTTATATGGAGAACATCATCCCTTTGGAACAGTTTGCCCAGGACTGTGTTTCCCACCGAGTACAATTTACAGCGATTCAAGAATAACGTGAATCGCTTTTTCCGCACATATGTCGCTCCTGTAGCGCTTTAGGGACTTCTTCCCTGCAGCACGTGTGCTAGACCCATAAAAAAAAACCTGTTGGGCGCATTTGAGAGAGGCTGTTAGGTTGATACCATATATACTGACTTCTCCAAGGCGTTCGACAAAATGAACCATCGGTTATTGTTGTGAAAACTTGGGTCTCTTAGGTTTGGCATTCACATTCTTCGCTGGCTGGAAAGTTTCATAATGGGTCGTCAGCAAAGTGTAAGAATAAATAATTTTATTTCTAACCTAATTATAGTGCCCTCGGGTGTTCCCCAGGGCTCTCACTGAGGCCCCCTTTTTTTTCTCTTATTTGTAAATCACTTGAGGGATTTCCTGGCCAATACTTCCTTTCTTATGTTTGCCGATGATCTGAAATTATTCAAAATTATTTCTAGTCCTGTGGACAGTCTTATTTTGCAAGCAGATATTGATATATTTTTCCAATGGGCAACTTTAAACAGCTTAAGTCTGAATACTGATAAATGCTCCTGTATATCATTTTCCAGGTTGAGAAGTCCCATGCAGTTTGATTATAATATAAATACAACCATTTTAAAACGGGTCCATGCGATTAGGGATGTTGGTGTAATGTTTGATTGTTCTTTATCCTTCATTGGCCATCAAAGAAGTGTGGTCCAACGAATCGGTAGGTGTTTGGGTTTTATAGATAGATTTAGTACCGATTTTTCTTGTAATGTGCTTAAATTGTTGTATTATTCGTACGTTCGACCGATTTTGGAGTATACAAGCCAGGCGTGGTCTCCTTTTTATAATGTCCATATTAATCAGTTGGAGAGTGTCCAAAAAACAATTCTTACGTATCTGTTCTTTTAAAACTGAAAATTCCTTTAATTGAGAACATACTAACTATGACCTGGTACAAAGATTGTTAAATCTGTGCAGACTTCAGGACAGACGAATGCAAATGCTGATCTACATTTCTTATTTAAGCTGCTAAATGGCTAATGTCACGAGAAACTATGGCTGGCATAGTCCAATTTTTAGAATGCAGCGTAATTTTGATAAATATAATTTGCCAATTGAAGGCCCAGTTCATTACTTCAAAAATATGGTCAAGCAACTGACCTCGCTATAGAGTTTCTTTAATCTTCGGGTAGATTTCTCTTACTATAATATGTCAAGTACTGTTTATTTTTAAAAATAATTACATTATATTAAATTGTAATACCTATTAGTTTTAGATTTAGCTTTAATCATATTGTTCAATCACATTATTTTTTCTTCTGCATGTTGTCGATGTCTTTGTAGAAATGGTGTTACTGTTGATAAATAAATAAATAAATTCCTTTCAATAAAAAACCACAATACTGTTAACATTAATTCGAAAAACAGGAGAAAATTTCGACAAAAATCGTTTACTCTGTTTTGTTATATATGGTACGAACAACTGTGTCTTTATACTCGTAAGCTGATTTTATTTTAAAATTATTTTATATATTCTTCATTTCTTTTGTACTCTCCTCCTCTATATATATATATATATATATATATATATATATATATATATATATATATATATATATATATATATATATATATATATATATATATATATATATATATATATATATATATATATATATATATATATATATATATATATATATATATATATATATATATATATACAGTCGACACTGTTTACAGTGAAACTCTACATAGTGAAAAAAATTTTTCAAGACCTACAATATTTATTATACATAGCAATATAGACGGATTTTTTTCTTTATATAGTGAAAAACTTTCTATAGTGAAATTTCGGTCAACATTTTGGTATTTCACTATATAGAGTGTCCACTGTATATATATATATATATATATATATATATATATATATATATATATATATATATATATATATATATATATATTTTATGGGACTAGCACACGTGCTGCAGGGAAGTCCTTAAGGTGCTACAGAGCGACACGGGTTCTTGAATCGCTGTAAATTGTACTCGGTCGGAAACACAGTCCTGGGCAAATTATTCCAAAGGAACGATGTTCTCCATATAAAAAACTGCTTGAAAAGCGTTGTACGAGGAATAACAAGCTGAACCTCATACGGATGTGAAGTATTAGCGCGACGTGTACTTCTAACATGCACCGCTCTGGGAGGAATTATCGGGCCACATCCTTCGAACACTTTCCATGAAAATACTTGTAGAATAGGCTCAAGTAGCCAACCGTTCTTCGATGTTCCAGCGAATCAAGGCCACCGGTCAGTTCCGGGTCTCCAATCAGACGAACAGTTGGTCGAATTTGAGCCTTGTAAAGAATTAACAGTTGTTGTGGAGTGTAAAGCTTTCTGGTTCGAAATAATATTCCCAACTTTTGAGAAGCTCTCCTTGCTATGCCTGCAACATGTTCATGCCAGGACATATTTGCTCCCAGATTAACGCCCAACAAATTGAGTGATGCTGTTAGAGGAATGGAGTGCCCCGAGATAACTACGTCGGGCTCAACAACGTTAACTTTTTTAGAAAAAACTGCCGCCTGGGTTCTTGTAGCGTTAAATTCCACTTGGTTACTGTCACCCCAAGATAGAATTTCTTCCAGGTCTTTGTTAAGTTGGATGACTTCCTGCTGTCTGCGGATATTCGTCTGAGTGGCCGATGTCCGAGCGTTCAAAGTGAATGAAGAGATAAGCGTACTGTCATCTGCAAAGCTGTAGATTGGATTCTCGGTCTTTTCCAGCAGATCGTTAATGTAAATGAGAAAGAGAGTAGGAGACAGTATGGAGCCTTAAGGTACATCGGCGTTGATAGTGAAGGTGTTAGAAAGAAATCCGTCGGCTGCCACTCGTAAAGAACGCTCTCTGAGGAAACATGAAAGCCACAAACAGAACTTTTCAGACACACCATATATATATATATATATATATATATATATATATATATATATATATATATATATATATATATATTCGGAAATAAAGGAGTTAAAAGCATTGTAATTTCGATGGCAGTTAATGCCAACAAACTGTTTTTAATCTTTATATCGATCGTCCGAAGTTGATCATTGATTTTGCATTGACATTCTTATATTCATACAGGTCGTAGTTATTGTAGTAACGCCCGTGGTAGCACTACGTGAAATACAAATGTATGTTTCAGAACTTGGTCAACCTTAACGGATATTATAACATCCTCGAGGATATGCATCCAAAAAGGGTAAGTGACCGATAAAAAAATCGGCCCGTTAATAAGGAAGATATATTTAATTTTAATAGCTGTCAGTGTCAAACAATATAGTCACATTGCCAATGAAATTTACGATCAAACAAATATCCAAACAAAAATCTTATGGACACTTAGATTTATGTACTCCTATAAGTATGAATAAAGACTTTGAAATCTAAAAAAATATATTTTCTGTATAAAAATGAAAAAAACCACCTTCCTCTCTCGCCATGGAGAATTTAAACCTACCTTTCAAAAGTAAAATTAACTACCTAAGGATTTCAATCACATTTATCTCATTTTAAGATTTAGATGTTTATTAACAAAATTACTTTTGTAAAAAATATCTTGGTATACGAAGGTTGATTGAAAACTTTTGTTAAAAACGAGTAAACAAGATTCTTTGCAAAAACGAAAAATGATTTCTCAACGTAATCTCCATTAAGCTTAACATATTTGATTTAGCGAGATTTTAACTTTTTTTTATTCTCTTAAAGAAAAACTCTAATATTGCTAATAATACTTGTTTACAGCCCAGATAATTTCTTTATTCGACAACAAATTTTATTAGAGAACAAAAAAAAAAGTCACTTGGGTCAAATCTGGAAAATAGGGTGGGTATGAAACTATTTCGAAGTCCAATTCGTGCACTTTTACGATTGTAACGGCCGATGTGTGAGCAGGAGCATCGTCCGTGTGAAGGAACACTTTTCTGTGCGCAAATCTTGGTCGCTCTTGTTTTAACACATTATGTAAACGGTCTAATAACGTTACGTAATAAGAGCCTGTCACTGTTTTACTACTTTTCAAATACTACTCAGTATATATCACCACTACACCAAACACTTTATTTTTGCGCTCGACGCGCGTTTCGCTAAACATGTTAGCTTCATTATCGCTCCTGAGGAAGCTAGCACGGTTAGCGAAATGCGCGTCGAGTGCAAAAATAAGATGTTTGGTGTAGTGGTGATATATTTTGAGTAGTGTCATTGTGCCAAAGATCCCACATTCCCAATATAATTTTCCAAATAGTCAATCACGATTTTACACTATGCGTCCCAAAAAGCAGTTTCCATCATTTTTTCCCACAAATAAAACTGGTTTCATCATTATCATCATCCAGCCTCTCTCATCCACTGCTGGACATAAGCCTCCTCCAAGTCCTTCTAGTCCCCTCGCCGTTGTGCAGTATATATCACCACTACACCAAACACTTTATTTCTGCACTCGACGCGTGTTTCGCTAACCATGTTATCTTCATCAAGAGCGATGATTGATTGATGAAGCTAACATGGTTAGCGCAACGCGCGTCGAATGCAAAAATAATGTGTTTGGTATAATGGTGATATATATTGAGTAGTGTCATTGTGCCAAAGAGTCCACATTCCTAACGTAGTTAAAACTGATTGTATTGTTTCGGTACTCTTTCACCCTTACCAACTCATTATTTTGACAACCGTCTTGTCCCCGGGGTATGATCCACTTGTGCGAATCCACGTTTCATCTACAGTCACAAACCGACGCCTGAACTCCTTCAGATTACTGTGCAACTTTTCCAGATACGATCCTGAAATGTCTTTCCTCTTGCGTTTTTGGCCGAGGCTTAACAAATGCGGCACCTTAGCTTCTTACAAAGTTTCATTCAAAGATCTTCCATCGCGATACCATGAACTTTATTGACCAAGAAACCAATTGGGCGCACTGAATGTGCAGCATCTGTAGTAATTTTACAGCCCCGTTTAACATAATTTTTCTAGTAATAGAAGGTCTTTAGTGCTGGTGCAGAATCCCCATGAGTTTCTATTAGTACAGTTTCTATTCGGTTTGCAATTCACTTTTCTATATATAAAAATGTTTCATCACCGCACGATAGTCGACTTTAACCATTTCTACGAAACGTCTAACACTAATCACTTACGATAGCTGCCAACAAACAAATGAGGGTTGCATCTGCTTGAAACTTTGAACACAACCGTTAAAAGAATCACTCTTATCAACAGTCATGCTGTTTAACAAAATTTCCCCTTATTTCCTAGAGATTTACCACACATATCCTCATAATCTGCCAACAAAATAGATGCCAATACTGCCAACAAATGTAATGCCAACAGGTGTAATCTGCCAACAAAATAGATGCCAATACTGAGGTAGGTTAAAACTAAAGAAGTTTGATTATAACTTAGATATGAATCATATGATAAATAACTTTACCAACGAGCTACCTAACTAACAAGGAAAGTAGACTAAACACACTTATCAATACTGATGACTTATTCGCCGAGATTTAGTGGAACATTAAACACTCTGTGAAAAATGAAGTACCTGAAGAGATTGATGTTTCTTGAACCATGTTAATATTAATATTAACTGAGAGTATTCAGATTTGTGAAATATCAGATTTAAGGAATGACTGCCTGAACGAGTATTTTTATATACTATATATAAATGTTAGTCTCTGCCTATATGTGTATATGCATGAACATATATATTTACGTCAATTGATAATTGACCACTTATTCGGTTGATTCAAATCATTTAGATCACTGGGGCGGAGCAGTAGATACGTGTCAGTTAATATATAAAAATAGGGATTACACCAAATAATAAATCAAGCCCATACATTACTAGGCAGTTACAATCCCTCTGTATAATTATAATTCAAACAACTGCATAGCTGTGTTAAAACATTAATTTGTGCTGTGTAAATGTAAATATAAATGTATTGTTTAATTTTGCAGTTTTAATTATTTGAAATGACTTAATTTGCAATTTTGCGCTTATAATGCATTTGTTATCAATACTGGCATTACAAAATAATATATTTGTTATTGGTTTCTTTGATTTAATGTATTTGTTCATTTTATATTACTGATGATGCATTTTCGCCTTTTTAATCTAGCTGTTTTATAATTAAAATGCTTGTTGCATCCACTATGGATTTTATGTGAAAAATAAAAGCTCATGTTTACAACTCATTATAATGGAGATTTTATGTTTTGTCAGCAGTATAAATTTAAAAAATTCTTTTACATACGATTATTAATAAAATACGACCTTTATTAATAATTATTAGCAGTATATAGAGTGAATAAAATAAATTTTTAATTACAATAACCTAAAAATATGTTTTAGAAATTACATTGAAAATATTTAATGATGAAAATTTTATGGTGATTCTATTGTATTTTCAAACCAAATCCTACAATAGAAAAAAAAATATGTACTATATGAACTAGTTTACCATTGAAATATGATCTTTTAGCGATATTGCAATTAATATTTATTGAAGTAACGTTAATAATTTATGCAAGGTAGTCTCATATGTTCTATATTCAGTTTTAAATCTTTATTTTTAAGACTTAATAGTTGACCAATCGTTCGATCTTGCAGTTAAAGTGCCAGAATTACCATCAACCAAACTGTAAGGCATAATACCTTAATATTCGTGTGAAGACTGAAGAAAGATTAGTTATGATGTATTATTATAAAGAAGTTTTAGACATAGTTGTCCGTAAATTTATTTTATGAAAAGTTTTTTGATTTTCATCATTATAATTTACCATATTTTATTTTTGTCGCTATGAAAATATGTATTTAGCCCACATGAAGGTCCCAAATTATTTTACCCATCAAAAAATACTATATTTTTATCTTTTTATATATATGCTGTCTAATGGCTACCTTCCCCGTTATAATTATCTATAACAATACCACTTTTACGTTTCTTAAGTTTTTTAGGTAATGTATCCCTCATAAATACATCACGAAAATCAGGAATTCGTAAAACTTGACATATTTAATTATGTCAAAATTCGTAAGTGTTTTTTTTGGGAATACTCTTTAGCAGTTTTCTGAATATGTTTATATATATATACCATAACCTGTTTTATGTGGTTTTAGATAAAGGCAGTTTCCTTTTTTCCAGTTGTGATTGATTCTATCATTTCATTATGTCTTCTGGCTTCTAGTAATTTTTATTTTGCTGATTTTGCATCGTTGGCAGCTTTTGCAGTGCCTACAGCTCCTCCCTCAAAAGCGCCCAAAGCCGATAAACTCGTGAATAAAGGTTTCATTAGCAGAAACCCTCCAGTCTTGTGAATAGGTATTCTTCTGGCTTTAGAAATTACCACTTTACCATTATTTCTTATTGACTTTAATGCAGCTCTAATACTATATTTTAAACTTCTAAAGTGTTTTCGTTTGATTCCCTTTGTAGCTTGTACGATAGCTTGAGATAATGATACTCCACTTCCCCACACACGATTTTTTCTTGTAGTTTCCCTTCTTTTTCTATGTCTCATACAAAAATTTTTTTAACTTTTATTGTAGCACTTATTCCTAGAGCAACTCTGTCTTCTCCACATGTAGCGTTGTTAGCTTTGAATCCAGTCAAAGCTTTGTCACCTAGTAACTTATCAGCATTGTGTCTTATTTCAATATCATTTAATTGTGAGTAGGAAATGGCATCCTCTTTACACGCTTCAAGCAAATTTTATTCCTTTATCACCTCTTATAAAGTCTTTTTCTAATTTTGTTCTAGTTCCACAAAAATGGTAACCTGACACATGTAATTCAATCATTTTATGATATGATTTATACATTATATATATTATGGATATTTACGCCAAATTACTTGCGTTATAGAAATAAACTCTACATAAATATATATGTATATATATATATATATATATATATATATATATATATATATATATATATATATATATATATATATATATATATATACCTGGAAGAAATTCTATCTTGGGGTGACAGTAACCAAGTGGAATTTAACGCTACAAAAACCCAGGCAGCAGTTTTTTTTCTAAAAAAGTTAACGTTGTTGAGCCCGACGTAGTAATGTCGGGGCACTCCCATTCCTCTAACAGCATCACTCAATTTGTTGGGCGTTAATCTGGGAGCAAATATGTCCCTGGCATGAACATGTTGCAGGCATAGCAAGGAGAGCTTCTTAAAAGTTGGGAATATTATTTCGAACCAGAAAGCTTACACTCCACACAAGAACTGTTAATTCGCTCCCAAACACACACTGCATTTGTTGGATTCTCTTCAGGGAAGAGATGTTCGTCTGATTGGAGACCCGGAACTGACCGGCGGCCTTGATTCGCTGGAACATCGAAGAACGGTTGGCGACTTGAGTCTGTTCTACAAGTATTTTCATGGAAAGTGTTCGAAGGATGTAGCCCGCTTAAGTCCTCCCAGAGCGGTGCATGTTAGAAATACACGTCGCGCTAATACTTCACATCCGTATGAGGTTTCAGCTTATTACTCCCGCGTACAACGCTTTTCAAGCAGTCTTTTATATGGAGAACATCATCCCTTTAGAATAATTTGCCCAGGGCTGTGTTTCCCACCGAGTACAATTTACAGCGATTCAAGAACAACGTGGATCGCTTTTTTTCCGGAATAATTCCGTGATAATGGACGAGAACTGAGAAAGGTGGGTAGGGTAAATCGAACCTCTACAGATATATATAAAAAAGTGGATTTTCCACCGTTCAGAAAAAAAACTCAAAGAGTTTTAGGATTAAAAAGAAAACAACAAATCGGCATATTCATAAGCGGAGAAAGAGGTCTTGTGTTGTACCAGTATGGCTGGAGAGTTTGTCAATGTTTATATTCAAAAGATTGAGACAATCCTGAATTGGGGAATAGCACACCTTCTGAGACTGTTGTCACCATTCCAGAGATTGGCTATATTAACTCAAACTCATTTGTAAAATTGATGAAACATTTTATAGGCGTCGTAAAGCCAACTTCTGAAAATATACCACTTTATTTCTGCTTGATTTAAATACAAAATACAAAAAAGCAGGCGGAGAAGCTGAAAGCGTTGAATATTGCAAAGGCTAATGGATAATCTATCAGCTATATTATTATATTCGAGCAACAGAAAAATGGTGGTCCAGGTAGTCAAGTAGTCCAATATCAAGAAGAGCAGAAGCTGACCAAAGAGCTGCTATCATTAGCATGTGGACAAAAACGTCTGTCCAGAACATCTGTTTAAACCAGCTGAAAATATAAATGTTCTTTCTTTTAAACAAACTCGAGTAATGAAAGCACATCGTTCTTACAAGACGCGTCTATTATTATCATTAATGAAACAGAGATTACCATATTTAAGTAGTGAACCGTCAAAAAAAAAAAAAAAAAAAAAAAAAAAAAAAAAAAAAAAAAAAAAAAAAAAAAAAAAAAAAAAAAAAAAAAAAAAAAAAAAAAAAAAAAAAAAAAAAAAAAAAAAAAAAAAAAAAAAAAAAAAAAAAAAAAAAAAAAAAAAAAAAAAAAAAAAAAAAAAAAAAAAAAAAAAAAAAAAAAAAAAAAAAAAAAAAAAAAAAAAAAAAAAAAAAAAAAAAAAAAAAAAAAAAAAAAAAAAAAAAAAAAAAAAAAAAAAAAAAAAAAAAAAAAAAAAAAAAAAAAAAAAAAAAAAAAAAAAAAAAAAAAAAAAAAAAAAAAAAAAAAAAAAAAAAAAAAAAAAAAAAAAAAAAAAAAAAAAAAAAAAAAAAAAAAAAAAAAAAAAAAAAAAAAAAAAAAAAAAAAAAAAAAAAAAAAAAAAAAAAAAAAAAAAAAAAAAAAAAAAAAAAAAAAAAAAAAAAAAAAAAAAAAAAAAAAAAAAAAAAAAAAAAAAAAAAAAAAAAAAAAAAAAAAAAAAAAAAAAAAAAAAAAAAAAAAAAAAAAAAAAAAAAAAAAAAAAAAAAAAAAAAAAAAAAAAAAAAAAAAAAAAAAAAAAAAAAAAAAAAAAAAAAAAAAAAAAAAAAAAAAAAAAAAAAAAAAAAAAAAAAAAAAAAAAAAAAAAAAAAAAAAAAAAAAAAAAAAAAAAAAAAAAGAAAAAAAAAAAAAAAAAAAAAAAAAAAAAAAAAAAAAAAAAAAAAAAAAAAAAAAAAAAAAAAAAAAAAAAAAAAAAAGAAAAAAAAAAAAAAAAAAAAAAAAAAAAAAAAAAAAAAAAAAAAAAAAAAAAAAAAAAAAAAAAAAAAAAAAAAAAAAAAAAAAAAAAAAAAAAAAAAAAAAAAAAAAAAAAAAAAAAAAAAAAAAAAAAAAAAAAAAAAAAAAAAAAAAAAAAAAAAAAAAAAAAAAAAAAAAAAAAAAAAAAAAAAAAAAAAAAAAAAAAAAAAAAAAAAAAAAAAAAAAAAAAAAAAAAAAAAAAAAAAAAAAAAAAAAAAAAAAAAAAAAAAAAAAAAAAAAAAAAAAAAAAAAAAAAAAAAAAAAAAAAAAAAAAAAAAAAAAAAAAAAAAAAAAAAAAAAAAAAAAAAAAAAAAAAAAAAAAAAAAAAAAAAAAAAAAAAAAAAAAAAAAAAAAAAAAAAAAAAAAAAAAAAAAAAAAAAAAAAAAAAAAAAAAAAAAAAAAAAAAAAAAAAAAAAAAAAAAAAAAAAAAAAAAAAAAAAAAAAAAAGAAAAAAAAAAAAAAAAAAAAAAAAAAAAAAAAAAAAAAAAAAAAAAAAAAAAAAAAAAAAAAAAAAAAAAAAAAAAAAAAAAAAAAAAAAAAAAAAAAAAAAAAAAAAAAAAAAAAAAAAAAAAAAAAAAAAAAAAAAAAAAAAAAAAAAAAAAAAAAAAAAAAAAAAAAAAAAAAAAAAAAAAAAAAAAAAAAAAAAAAAAAAAAAAAAAAAAAAAAAAAAAAAAAAAAAAAAAAAAAAAAAAAAAAAAATGGAGTCACCCATGACGGAACATCCCACAATGAAATCATAGGAAGAAGATGGTCCTCTAAGAAAAAGAGCTAACTTTTGTGATTAATAAAAAATACTAAACTATTTTCAAGTTTTATTTGCGTGTATTGCGTAATTATACAATAATTTTGAATTGGCTAATACGCAATGTCATGAATTAATGTTCTTATGAAGGTAACTTTCTTAAATCAACTTAATTTTGATTCTAGTTTAATTGAAATGTTGTTTATATATTCTGCGGCAAAGAATTCCTTTAAAAAATTCCCCTTTTCTTTTTTTTTATCATAAATCCTGTATGGAGATTGACAAACCTTTAATACATCTTTTAAGATAGTATCTATTTAATGAATTTCAACAATTCAGTCTCCCAATCTAAACCATGGTATAGCTCTGACCAATTAACCAATTTCTGATCTTCATCAAATATGTCTCTTGTAAATGGTGGTTTGAATAAATAATTTGCTCAGCCAAAAATATCACAAATTGCCAACTCTTTGGATTTTTTTTTCGTTTTTCCGTCAATTTTCCTTTTTTCCTTTCTTTTCTTCAGCACTTATATACATCATTATTGCAGAAGAGGAGGAATATATTGATATTTAAAATTTATTATTATTATTTTTGGGAGAAAGCATTACTCTGTAGGAAGACCTTAATACAACCAGTAATTATTGCTGCATTTTTTAAACATAATCACATCGTCACAGTTTGCCAACATAAATATTTAACTACGGGATGTTTTACATTATTTACTTAAAATTCCTATTAACTATGATACATGAATTAGATTTGCATCATCAAATTAATTCGATACGATATAATCATTACTGCATCCTTTAATCAAGAACTCAATTAACACATGTTAATTTTGTATTGCTGTCGATACTTTTGATCTTTTCTAATTAGGGTGCAGAAGTTATGGTACAATAGTTTGTTTTCTAATAGTAAACACTGTAGGGTAACTTTGTAGGATAATAGCACTTTATGTGAATAAACTTCATCTCTTGGCAATTAAATAGTGGTCTCCTGTTGATAGACTCTTCTCGGGGCGCGCGTCTCATCATATCATAACCGGTTAGACCAAGTGAAGCCGAAAGATAGTGCTTATTCATTTTTTGTAGTTATTTTTATTCCATGTAGAAGTGGTTACTTTGGTAAATATAACTTTCAGGATGCATCTTGGCAGGAACTTCCACTATCAGTTATGGCTTTGGTAGATAGTACGAGTATGCTTTAGCTTTGACTGTGAGCAACTAGTGTTAATACAACTTGTTTCTATTTTATTAATATTCCTTTTTTTAATTTATTATCTTGAATTTTTTATCATACTAAAATTTTTACCAGATGGTTAACAGTGGGTGTAGTACAATTATGAAGGTCTAAGTAATTATTTATTTTTAATATTTTTTTGCACTGAAGCTTTAAGCAAGTTTCTTTGTCGATGCAAACCGGAAGAACAACGACAAGGACAATAGCAAAATTATAGCTTAGAACTTTGATATTCAAGGAAAGTGTACCAATTACGGGAATTAAACAATAAAGTACATCAAAAAGAAGACTTTCAACACTTTAGTCAAATAAAAAGTCATGTTTCGTCGAATTAGACCATGTAAAATTGAGCAGGGTTTCGCCTAAAATGTAAAAAGTATTTTAGGGATATTTTTTCTTCAAACAATTTAGTAACTTCTAAAGTCACTTCAATTTAAAACGGTTTCATATTAAGGACCACTCTTGCACATGTATTTTATATTTAAGGTAGGCTCTTATTAATATTAATTTAGATACCACTGGACACTTATAATCCAGTTGCTTGGGAGTTGAACCGCACATAAATTTAAATAAGTTAGATTTTTGGCTAGCACAACACCCAAATAATATATATGTATATATATATATATATATATATATATATATATATATATATATATATATATATACATATATATTATATAACATACATACATATATATATATATATATATATAGATATATATATATATATATATATATATATATATATATATATATATATATATATATATATATATATATATATATATATGTATATATATATATATATATATATATATATATATATATATAATATATATATATATATATATAAGTTTGCCGCAATCGGGGCATGATCGGCTGAAAAATGGGGTCCAGAAGGTCCATTTTGGGTCTTTCAACAATATCTCGAAAAATATGCATAATTTGTGAAAATATTACATGAAGAAAATATAGATCATGCGATTCTGTACAAAAAAGTTTTCTCGATATTTTCCTGTTAAACGCATCGTTTTCGAGAAAAACGTAATTTAAAACGTGTTGTTTTACTTGGATATTTCAAAGCGCGCCAAGCGAAATTCTGAAATTTTCACGCGCATCGCGCCCGGAAAGCAGCCATAAGTTTCTTAAAAATAATCATACTAAAAAAAAAATCTTGAAGGGGAAAGTTCAACCCTTCTGATGCATTCATGAAATTCAATTTTTTTCTTCAAATTGACATCAGGAAATGCATTTAAAAGGAATACTTTTTAACACGGACGCTTGTATTTTTTTGTACTAATATCTTTGATAAATTTAATCTAATCAAAAAACCCTTCAGACATTTTCTTCTTTATATATTTCTTTTTCATTTAGGAATACACATATACAAAATAAAAAAATGTGTTTTTTTGCTATTTTTTAGGCTTAGGTAATTTTTGATTTCGAACTATCTTAGAAACGTTGAAAATAAGTACCGTAACTTTATGTAAGTTTTTTCTTAAACATCAAACATTTCTCTTTAAAAAAATCACTTTAGAAGTACAATTTCATAATATGTTTACATTTATTTTTCATTTTTTCATTTAAAACTCTGAATTGATCTGTTTTATTTGGAATTACAAAGTATTCATTAATTTGGCACTTTTGATGTCGAGTTAAAGTTGAAGAAGGAAGTAAATGCTTTAAGTTAACAATTCCAGGTAGTGAAATCTTCCTCAAGGGTTCAAGTAGAAAATATGCAGCTAATAAATCTCTACTTTTTTTTTCGTCTTGCAGAAAAGTAGAGGAAAGTACTGCGCCCCGAGCGCTACTTCACATAATTGCCTTTTAATGTTTATTAACGGCATGCACGTGGATATAATTTCGGAGCAGATGTAATTGTGGTTATATTTTATGAAATAACGACTATTTTCAAGTAAATTAATTTCTGTAAAGTATACCGCTGCTCTTTCTAAATTTGGTATTGATGGAACAGTGATTGTGGTACTGAAGAATGTGGAGAATAAATTAAATATATTAATTTATTGTGTCTTACCAGAGCCTCTGAATATCTTTCAACAATCAATTGCAGAAAAGGAAGTTTGGAAGAATTTCTGGAATCAGAAGTTCCTAGCATTCATGAATAAAGTAAAATTTTAAATATATAGTTTTCAATAATGTATGTTAAACAAATTATATTTTTTTATATAACATATGCATTCTTTATTATTTTTTCCATGTAATTCCATCTTGTTCCATATTTTTCTGTATTTGTTCATTTTTTGCATTATCTTAAGGTAAAGTTTATATTTAATAACAAATTCATATGATTTTGCATTAACGTACATCATCCTTCTTTGGTACTGTACTGAAGAATTCATTGAATAAGAATTCTTTAAAAAATGTATCGGTATTATTAAAAAAATTTAGTATAATTGTCAAAATATGCTTTTATTGCAGACCTAACATTTTTCGGATCGTGATTTTCTCAAAAACGTTGCATTTCTGGAAATTTAAGAACATCGCTCGCTTTGAAATATTCGAGTAAAACAATACGTTTTAAAATACGATTTTCTCGAAAACGACGCCTTTTGTGCAGAATCGTTTGATCTATAGTTTTTTATGTAATATTTTTAGAAATTATGCATATTTTTCGAGATATTCTTAAAAAACTCAAATAGGGGCCTTCTCGGACCCCATTTTTCAGCCGGCAATGCCCCGACTGTTGCAAACTTTTTTACATATATTATTTGGCTGATAATGAACCTCCCTGGTCAAAAATCTAACTAAATTTATGTGTACTTTTACTACATTTCGTCTCTGGTAACTGGGCTATTAGCGAAATGTTTCAATCCATTTGAATATTAGTAATAGAATCATCAATAAATTCTCTTCTATCCGTTACTTTCAAGGCGGATACCACCACTATAAAGATAATTTTACTGTGACAAATAACTATAACAAATTAATCAAGTTTGACAGGATTTTTTTTTAGAAAATTTACGGTAGATTGCGAAATAATTCATTAAAAATGTCTCTTATAGAATTTTAAATATTTTTTTGATAATTGATCTCAAATATTTTTAATTAAATATAATTCCCATTGCTCAAGCCATCGCAAAAATATATGAACAGGCTCAGTAAGTTTATGCAGCAGTTAAGGTTCATACTTTTATTTCAGCGTCTATTGTCAGATATAGAGGCACACAATCACGTATATTTTCTTCTTTGTTACGTTCTAAATTTTCCAATACAGAAGTCTCAACCGTCAAGATTTCTGAAGAATAAAATGTATGTATCTGTTAATTTACAAAATTTATGAAGTCGGTATTTAGAGTCAATCTATGCCTTGTAATTTTGCCAAACTGTGTGCTTTCATTGGGAAGTACTAACCGATCTAAAATAGCATCAGACAGTTCTAAAATAACATCTTTTGTTCTATTTTAGGAATGTTACTGTTGATTTTGTAACTTTATTGGATCTTCAAAATTTTGTGTATTCATAAGGATTTGCATGTACAGGTTAGTTAACTTAGCAGTTCAGAACATCGTTCATCAATTGTGTTAGTTCGAAGACCTAACTCACAGTCTCATGTCCGCATTAAAACTATCAAAGTATATCCGTGCAAGGGCTAACCGATCTAAAAAACATCAGACAGTTCTAAAATAACACATCATTTGTTCTATTTTAGGAATCTTAGTATTAATTTTGTAACTTTATTGGGTCTTCAAAATTCTGTATAATCACAAGAATTTACTACATGTACAGGTTAGTTAACTTAGCGACTCAAAACTTTGCTCATCAATTGTGTTAATTCGAAGACCTCATTCATAGTCACACGTCTGCATTAAATTTTGTAGTCTGAAGGTTGTCACCGTTATCTGTCTATGCTATTGACACAATAGCTATTGGCAAATACCTTGGCCATCATATTAAAAAAAAAATACTACTTACTGTACTTCCGATGGATTCCTTTACCACTGGAATGTAATGACTTTTCCGTTTAAGGTTTCACTCCCTACAAAATTAATGAAACATAAGATAATTACATGCTGTTTATATAAATTTGTTAAAAATCCACCCTATTTATAATTCTGATAATTTCAATGTCCTAAAATATTTTGTTGTGTCCTTAAGAGATATTTCACAATCTTAAGCTACCAAATGAAAAATTGCTTATGACAACATTAATTACTTCGTTTACCATTTAAATTAAGATGCAAGTATACTACGATCACAACAGTTTCTGTTATACTTTATTACCTACCCCTGAAAACAAAAAAAAAAAGAGCTTCACTAATCTTAAGATGAACTAAATTCTTAAGCGACTTTTATAAGAAAATACTAAACTAGTTGAAATCACTGTTATCAAATCCTATAGCTGGGCATTCAGTAGTGAAAAGGGTATATCTTTTAGTATAAAAATAGTACTAATAATAATAATTATTATGTACTTCAAAGCCCATATAACTTGTTAGTATAATGTACTAGTTGCTCACTAGCAAACACCAAATGTAAAAACTACTTGCTGTTATGAGTATATAAGGACGCTTTTTAAAGGCGTTGGCCGTAAAGCTAAAAACTTCGACGACAACATTTCATAAATTGCCATTTTATCCACTCATGAAAATACTTCCGAAATTGCTAAATATTCTCACAACAGTAATATTTCATAGTGTCAAGATAATTCCATAATGGTTATTACTAAATATTACAACCAGTTATTATTATTAGTAATTATTATTATTTTATTAACAAAGAAAACCTACGGTTTTCTTAGAAGTCGCCTATAGTTGCGATATAATGCTAATTTACGTTGATCTCACAGAAATGGAAAGAAAGACAGGTCTATTTATTTACCTAATTGATAAACAAAGTTAAAGGTGAAGCTTTATTTTACGCCGACAGGTTCTATCCTCCATTTCGGTTTACAACATGCCTAACATTGAAGCAATAAAGATTAGATTAGGACAGACATTCCCTCAAATTTAAAATTAAGTGATTCTTTTATATCCTGAAAACAGCTTTAAAACTGGAAGATAAAAAAACATACAAAAATATATGTTTCGGCACTTGGACATCGTTGACGGGTATTACAACATCCTCACCGATATCCTTAGGATCCACAGGATATGAAAAAGGGTAAAACCCCTACTCAGACGAGGAGGTGGTAAAAGAAATATTAATTTTACTTTATATTTAGTTTCTTGGCATTAATTGATCAAATTATAACGTTTCTTGAAGATTATGATTGATCTTTGAATCATTTAGTACCAAAATTATTCGCATATCTTGATTAGCATAGAAATTTAACATATTAGTATTTTTACAATTATTTTAACTAAAAAGTTATCACAAAGGGAGCAAAATATAAAAGGCAATTCCAATATTGAAATTCTTACCGCTGTAATACACTGTTAACATATTTTATATATGGCGAGTACGCTGAAGCTGGCTTCCTTTTTCTTTCTATACACCAAAGCAGTCTATATACTAAAGTAACGTCAGTGTCAGTTTATTTGAACCTAGAGTATAAATAAAACATTAATAGATTATATGTTTTTAAAATTCGTAAATCCTAAATTCATTATTCATTATAAGTAAACGTGCTAATTTTTTTTGTGTATCGTCAAACCATATGATTTTAACCAATTAGAACAGAAAGATAACGCTATTTGATATACCCTTGGGAACTATAATAGAAAAACTGATATTTTCTATAGACAAATAAAAGCTCAATATCAAGTTTTTTTAAACTGTTTTTAAAGATATATTGTACTAAAATAGATTCCAAAATAACACGATATTGTCTTTACTCATAAGTTTAGCTAAAGCTAGTAATGCTTATCTGCTTTTATAATATTAACCACTATTTGGCATTGAAGTAAATTACTTTCCGATATTTTGACGCCCCTTTGGTGTACATACAGCGCAAGAGTAGGAAAGTCTTGTTTGACTAAAATTTCAGAATACATAACAGAGAGCCAAAATGCATCTAAATAGTATCATGTTCTGTAAATTCTTCTAATGAAACTGAAACTCGAACTGGATAATGGTATATTAGTAGTCAAGATGGAACTTTAGGGGGTGATTACCAATTAAAAGACGATAATATGATGTAATGATGATAAAATTTTGTTTCAGATTTTGACGCTTTACTTTGGAGTTAAGATCAAGTCAATGTACGGATGATAAGGAATGAAAATTCAACAAAAATAAATAGGTTGACATTTTCTAATATCAAAATTTCAGTTAATATATTCATCTAAAATCAGGCTACTGACCTTAGCAAATAGATATATGTTGCAGTAGTATAAAGAGTGTTGATAAAAAAAAGATATATGCAGTCTGTCAAGTAAGAACGTGTCCACGATAATTCATTTTTGGTAAAATCCAAAATGGTTCACTTGTTTACGCGTCGGTTCGAGGCTGTCTTTCTTTGTTTCCATCCAAAGGGGCCTAAAATGATACATTCTGCGGCCACTAAATATGTTTAAAAGTTGGTGCCTTTTGAAAAAAAGTGGGTAAATTGTTTTAATGAGACGAAAAATGTCGACAACTTGCCAAAACGTGGCTTGGTAGACAAAGTTACTCCGAAAGTCGAACAACGAATCGTGTCTTTGTTTTCCCGAAATTGACACTGCAACACCTTCGTGCTCATGATGTCAAATTCCGAAGCACGATGAAGAAACCTTTACTGGGCAAAAATCACGTCGCGAAGCTGCTCGCTTGGGCCCATGATAAGATACTAGAGTGGCGGTAAATTCTCATTTTGTCGATTGACTGTTTCGTCGACTGGGCATTCTTACCTATTT
>CM032448.1:55815558-55888181 GCA_019049505.1 Pachyrhynchus sulphureomaculatus
AATATATGTATTAGTATTGTAAGCATAGGAAAATAATACACAATTGTGTCACATTACAATCACACAAGTTGTATGACTTATTTGATAAACTAAATTAATTATAAATGCTACGTCGTTTTGAATAAAGTGAACTACGTAAATTTGTATATTTAATTTTTAATAAAATCCCACAGACATTTATGTTAAAAGTGTGTAACATGAGTGTGGCCTTTTTAGGAGCTCACTGAATACTAAGGTAAGCTATATTTCTTTCTAAAGGGATTTTTATGGTTTTGCTTTTAACAAAAAATACTTTTTGCTCTTAAAGTTAAAGTTGGGACGGTCAGGTCTACCATACTCTTCTGAAACCTATGTGCGTCATTGTGATGATTAATGATGTCAAGTATCGGTTCTTTCTAGTGTTTAGGGTACCCAGTATTTCTTAAAAAAGTACCCATTACATTGTACCCGATCTCGTCACGTACTGGACAATATACCTACGTATACTAGTCGATGGCTGACCAGATTATTACTGAACGGCGTTACAGCCTCAAATCAAATCATGTAAATAAACTGACTTTTCTCAACTGTAATCAGTTTTTGCTGAGTGTTAAGAAATGAAAAATGGCGTGGAAGTTCCCGTTTTTATAAAGTTTAATTTTGTTGTAATATTCATTTACTTATTTTCATTGTTTTTAAGTATTAAGAGTATATAGGTCTTTTACAATTTTTTTTATTATATTTGTGTATTATATTAATAAAACATTTTTTTATTTGAATTTAAAACTCTTCCTAAAGCTCGAGGATAAATCTTTTCAAAATACCTGATTTATTCTTTATGTATTTATTATTACGTCTAATTAATTTATTAATTAAAAGAATATTCATATTCAATTCAATATTCATAAAGGACAAAATGTGTACTTATATTTCATATACCTATTTAATAAAATACCGCATGCACGATGTGCAAATTTAGCTTGCATTCCTAATTGTTTGTATTTATCATCCAGTTTAATTTCAAGTATATATATATATATATATATATATATATATATATATATATATATATATATATATATATATATATATATATATATATATATATATATATATATATATATATATATATATATATATATATATATATATATATATATATATATATATATATATATATATATATATATATAATATATATATATATATATATATATATATATATATATATATATATATATATATATATATATATATATATATATATATATATATATATAGATATATATAGATATATATATATCAATAAATCACTACCATTGATACCGAAACTGAACGCCACCGATGAAGACGAGATATATTTCATGGAGACGAGTAGGTTTCTACCGCATCCGGTATGGCATTGGCAATTTTAGTTTGGATGACCGCAGCCTGCCAACTCCATCAGTGTGTAGGTACCTAGTACCGGGTACATTTATTGTCGACTACCTGGTACTTCAGATCTGGACGAGTAACGGGTACTTTGTATCCGGTAGTTACAGTATTGACATCTTTAGTGATGATTATTTCAGAAATTCTTATGTGTATAAAACAATTTAACTTATGTATAGCGCTGGTTCAGTGCGTCAAATCTCCTTTATAATTCTCGTATACAGTGTGATGACTCTACACACTTCAATTACAAAAATATTCTAGTAGTAGGAACATCTTTCGGCTCTCAATTAACTTAAAATCTTTTCGAGCCTGTTGAAGTTGAAGCTAAAAAAGAACTTGAAACTGACAGTGCCTGCCTCACCAGCAGCAAAATTTAAAAGATAGTAAGCAATAATAGTTACAGCCATTATACGGGTACGGGTATCAGGTACGGATGTAGAGGATACAGCAAATTTTGAAGACATCGTTAATAGTTTTGCAGAACAGAATTCCAGGAATTTTTGGTTTTATGTTTTATTCTCCGCATTTGCCAATTTCCTTTGTTCCTTGTAGTTATATTTTTAAAAGAAACTAAACATGGTAAAGGATAAGTTAATATTTTGCATTGCTTATTTGTTCAACATTCCTCGCAATAAATTATTTTGTTTATTTCGTAGAATAAAATCATTTACTGACATTTTATACAATATTGCATATCATATTTCTAAAACTTTTATTCATAAGTAGTTTGTAAAAGTCACTACAATAACTTTACCTCTCTCTGTCAAATTGTAGGGATGGTGTATTAAAAAAGCATTTGAAATTGCACTGTCCAGATACAGCAATATTATGATTTTATCCTATCTGGAGTATTGTCCTGATCTTTTTTTTTCAAAATTTAGGTCTCTATGTCAGCTTTCCAATGGCATTAAAAATTTTATTTGGAGTCACTTTAACGGTCTTTTTACATCTGTTTATTAATCAAATAACAACAAATGCGTTTTTTCGGCCATTTAAAAAAAATTGAAAAACTTTTATCACATCTGGTAGAGAATCGGCACAACATTATTAAAAAAATAACAACTTTTTTTTCAAAATGACCGAAAAAACGTAATTGTTTTTTGATCAATAAAAAAAAAACGGTTACAATGACTCCAAAAATTTTTATTTTTAATGGCATCGGAAAGCTGGCATCGAGACCTAAATTTTGAAAAGAAAAAGATCTATTTTGGACCACATGGTATAAAATGGCGCGGAATTTAAATTTTAAATAAAAAATTCAATTGTGCTCACTGGGCTCAATATTTTTGTATCAAAATTCCAGGGTATTTTTGCTATAATAAAAGGCATATTTTCTGAAAGATTCAAGCTGATCGGTTCACTCAGTCGATCTGTACAATAAAATGAAAAAAGAACAGTTTTTTGCCGGTTATTTCAAGTTTGCAGGTTATGTACGCACTTGAGCGATTTAAAACTAACGAGAATTTGTTGGAAATTTCATTAGGGAGAGTTTTTTTTTTTTATCTCTATCGGACATATATAACCGGAGTGATTCACATTTTAAACTCAAAAAAATCATTTTGAACACACACACAAAAAAGCACAAGTTTTTCGAAGTCCAAAACTCAGTACAATACTCTTGATGATACCCCAGAGAGGATAAAATCATAATATTGCTGTATCTAAACTATGCCTATCTCATCATTGTTTTGACCCTTCGACGGATTTCTGGAGAATTATACTACAAACGGTGATAATTAGGTTTAAATCGATAGTAAAAAAAATAGAAAATGTCTAAAATTTGGTCATCCCATGATAGCAAAAAATATTAAAATTTCGTGAATTACACCCCTTTTACACTAAGGGCTGCAATATCGTAGACAAATAATCTACAACAATAAAAAGTGGGAATTTTTTAAAATAATTTGTAGTTATCTGAACATCATGTCGCTAATGGTAGTAAAATTGTCTAGTGTTTTATTCTGTGTTACTTATAGCATTTATATACAGTTTTTAACATATTTTAATAACATCAATATCATTAAAAATTTCAAAGCTGACGTAAGATTTTGGATCTTTTTATTTGCCTTGCACACGTGCTGCAAGGATATTTCTAAAGCGCTACAGGAGCGACACGTGTATGGAAAAAGCGATTCACTTTGGTATATAGTATATACGATTCTATGTCCTGGTAACAGACGTTATTTAAGTAGGTATCTATCAAAAATAAATTATAATTTATTATTTTCAAAAATTTTTAAATGACATGAGGCATGCTCCTCTCCTTCTTCTTATTTTAGGGCTGTGACCACTACCGGTTGTTGAGTCTCATTTTGGCTAACATATTGACTGTCATGGTTTTATTTACTGCTGCCCGAAACAGTAGCTGGCTTGTTTTTCAATGTATTTTGCCTTGAATTATTAGGTGTAAAGTAGTATACTTTTCAGGGTTTCTCATTAAGTGTCCTAAGTATTACAGTGTTCTGCTCTTTATTGTATTCACTATTTCTGTTGGTTTTAGTTAAGCGCTGTAAAACTGATTCATTGTTTATTTGATCAGTTCAACATCCGTCGGTAAGTTCACATTTAAAAGGCCTCCAAGCATCCAAGTAGCGTATCCGTAACCGACCACGCTTCTACTTCGTATAACAGTACAGGGAAAATACATCATCTAATCATCCTTACACGGAGGTCTATGTTTAGGTCGTGGCTACGCAGAACTTGTTTCATTTTTACGAAGGTTGCTCGTGCCTTCACTATTCTGCTCTTAACTTCAAACTTGGATACCATTGATCATTAATTACAGTTCGGAGATAGGTTAATTTATGTACTCGTTCGAGATTCATGCCATGATTTTTTTTTTCATCATCCTGGGCACCTTGTTTGCTTATGATCATATATTTAGTTGTGCTGGTGTTGAGTCTCAGCCCGTAATCTTCGCAAGAGCTCGTTATTTTGTTTATTATATATTGTAGTTGCTTGTTGGAATTTTCCAGACTTAACATATCATCAGCGTATCGGATGTTATTGATCACTTGTCCACTGATGATTATATCGGCATCAGTATCACCAAGAACTTCTTTGTAGATTTGTCCAGAATATAAGTTGAAGAGTAGGGGAGATAAAATACATTCTTATCTTATGCCTGTTTTAATTTGTATCTCATCGGTAGTATGATTCCTTACTCGGACATCATTGTCATCTACTTCAGTCGCTTTTAAAATCTGCATCATTTTGACATGTCGTATCCGATCAAATGCCGTCTGCAAATCAATTGAGCACATATACACGTTGTAGTTAATGTCTCGACATCTCATCATCAGGATTTGAGTGCTAAACAATGCTTCATGTGTGCCTTGACCGTTTCTGAATCCAAATTGCGTCTCTTCAACTTTGCAGTCATTTTTTTTGGGCAAATTCTGGCGTGGATAACCGTTGAAAATACTTTTAAAACACTAGGCTAATCGTTCTGTAATCGCTACATTATTTGACTTTAGTTTTCTTTGATAACCCGACAAAAGTTGATTTGAGCCAGTCTGCTGGGATTATACCTGTATTACATATTAGATTAAACAGTTTTGTTAGCGTTTCGATATTGTGCTCACTAAATAGTTTTAATGTTTCAGTGCCGATTTGATTTGAGCCTGCAGCTTTTTGCATTTATTGTTGATCTGATCACCATTTTAACGATATGTTTAATAAGTACGTACTATACAATGCAGCTCATGTATGAACCTTTGTTTTGGTTTTAACAGTGATTAAATCTGTGTACTTATGACATTCATTATTTAGATGTAGTGTGCGATAATAGAAATACAATCTAGGAATTACTCGGTATTGTACTAGCGGTTCCAGATTCACCTTAAGTGATAATATTGTAACTGGTGACACTTTGTAAATAATATTGTAAGTAACTACAATAGATGGTAAATGTGTGTGGTTATACTGGATTTTGACGAATTTCCCTTTCGGTCTAATGAACTCCTGCTGAAATCAGGTAAGTTACTTTTGGAACCATTTGGTGAACAATAACTAAGATTGAGTTACCATACATATTACTGCTTGAATGAAGAGACGACTGTAATAAACAGAATTTTCACGATAAGTTGCTTCATAATTGTTCTCAACTATACTGGTGAGCAAAAAAATCGACTCAAACGATTTGGCTTCATTTCAAACAAATCCTCGAATGTAATTTTCAAATAGTGGTATTATTGTAAAAACATGAGGTATTTTCGGAAATTGGGTATCATTAGAAAGAGAACAGAATGGACTTTCAAATGGTACTAAAATCCGTAAAAATATATGAATACTAATTTTTAAGATCCTTTTTAAATGAAGCCAAATAGTTTGAGTTGATTTTTTTGCTCACCAGTATATATAACCAGCGAACGGCCTATCAAAACTCTTGAAAAATACAAGAAATTCATAGAAGCCACAGTACTGGTCCAAAAACAGGGAATCCTACATGAATGCGTGTATATATATATACCAAATACCGGGTGTTATAACTTTCGTGCATTTTTGGATTTTGTATGTTATAAGTTAATTTTAATAAAGATAAAACTGGCCAGTATATTTATACTTACATCGCATATATTTTTCTGCGCCAATAATGATAAAGGTTCTAAAAATGCTTTAAAAAATCTACTCAGTACTCGAAATTGTCATCAGGTGGCGCTTGATGAACACTCGACAATTAATTTTTTTGATGCGGTGTCCTTTAAATAATAAGTGTTGAAAAATAAAAAGAAAAAGTTTTTCATCCGTCATAGATGCTGTCAATTGGCTATAAAAAAAATAAAATACGCTTTTTAATCTCAAAATTTTCATATCAATTATTCATTCATCAATTTACTAATATCATTTTTTAGGGACACTATTAAAGTAATTCAATAAAATTTCGTAGTTTCTTGCAAGATTGTTTTAAAGTCTTCGTTTAAAGATGTGTTTAATATAGATATTTGATATTATAACATATTTACCAAAATTACCAAAGTATATGGTATTCATGTTTTTATGTTTGAGCGTTAACATTAATTTCTCACATAAACAACCCCAAGTAGCTTCTATGCCCAAGAAGATCATAAAAGCTCCCCTATTTTTACAAATTATTATCATCCCCTGGTGATTACTACAAGGAGATGGTAATGAGACACTATCTCTTAAAGTATATTTGTTTAGGGTTAAAAGAAGAAAGTTTTAAATTAAATAACATATAAATGTGTGTGGTGAGATAATAATACCAAACTTACTGATTTGACAAACAAGGTGAATTGTTTTATGAGACCTACTTAGTTTTTAAATATCAAATATTTGTGTGTGGTTCATTTTGTAAGTATCTTAACATATTGAAAAGGTTCCCCAACTTGGAAAACATCATGCATAATGAGTCTTTTCTAAGTTGCTTTCTGATTATTTATCACGAAATCAGAGAGATTGAATAATAAAGAAGATATAACCTTTTTGAATTAGGATTTTTCATTTCCGTAAAGTATTTTATTATCATCCGTAGCGTTTGTTTACAATTATATATATATATATATATATATATATATATATATATATATATATATATATATATATATATATATACATATATATATACATATATATATATATATATATATATATATATATATATATATATATATATATATAGGGGAGCTAGGGGATTGTTATAAGTAGTAACATGTATTTTTAGTGGGAATCTGAACTCTAAAATGGGGAATGACATAGCACATAAAAATCAATATAGAAACATTATATCAAAACAAGATATGGAACTCAAATAATCAATAATCAAAGATTAATATAGAAGAAATAAAAAAGGCAATCGGCAAATTAAAATTAGGAAAGGCACCCGGACATCACAGCAGATATGATGAAAGCTCTCCCTGAGGTAGCAAAAGAAGAACTTAAAAATTATAATGAACAACGTAATAAAGAACAATGCACCTACGGACTGGACAACAGGCATCATAACCCCAATATATACAGAAGAAAGGAGACACTAAAGACTGTAATAACTACAGAGGGATAACCCTAACTAGCACTGTGTCAAAAGTATATGCTAGGATACTAGAAAAAAGACTAAGAAAGAAACTTGAGCATACATTAGAAGAAACGCAGTTTAGTTTTTGGGCCAGGTAGAGGGGTGCAATATGTATAATAAAACAGTTATGTGAAAAAGCAATAGGAGAAGATAGGGAAATCCACTTGGGTTTTATAGACCTACAAAAGGGTTTCGACAATATTAAGAGAGAGGACATATAGAAAACAATGAGAAAAAGAGAAATACCAGAAATAATAATAAAGGGCATAAAGAGTTTATACAAAGAATCAACAAATTATTAACAAGACAGATCTGATATATTTGAAACAGCTATGGGCCTTAGACAAAGATGCATCTTGAGCCCCTTGCTTTTCTCAATAGTTGTGGATGAAGCAATAAAAGAAGCAAAGAAGAAAATAATAAGACCATACCAGATAGGCTATTGGAAAATGAAAAAGATAGAAATATCAGAACTATGCTATGCAGATGATATGGTTATTATAGCAAAAGACGAGGAAACGCTTAATAAAAAGATACGGATATATGAAGAAGCATTGAAAAAGATAAACATGAAAATTAATAAAGAGACAGAGACTATGCTAATAGGAAAACAAAAACGACAGCATGAAATACAGATAGGAGAGGAACCAGTATATATAACCGAACGGCCTATCCAAACTCTTGAAAAATACAAGAAATTTATAGAAGCCACGGTACTGTTCCAAAAATAGGTAATCCTACATGAATACGTGTATATGTATATACAAAATACCGGGTGTTATAACTTTCGTGAATTTTTGGATTCTGTATGTTATAAGTTAATTCTAATAAAGATGAAACTGTCCAGTATATTTATGCTTATATCGCATATATTTTTCTGCTCCAATAATGTTAAAGGTTCTAAAAATGTTTTAAAAAATCTACTCAGTACTCGAATTTGTCATCAGGTGGCGCTTGATGGACACTCGACAATTAATTTTTTTGATAAGGTGTCCTTTAAATAATAAGTGTTGAAAAATAAAAAGAAAATGTTTTTCATCCGTCATAGATACTGTCATTGGCTACAAACAAAATAAAATTACGCTTTTTAATCTCAAAATTTTCATATCAATTATTCATTCATCAATTTCCTAATATCATTTTCTAGGGACTCTATTAAAGTAGTTTAATAAAATTTCGTAGTTTCTTGGAAGATTGTTTTAAAGTCTTCGTTTAAAGATGTGTTAATATAGATATTTGATATTATAACATACACTTCTGGACAAAATTAACGCAACAATATATTAAATCATACAAATCTCTATAATAAATTAATTTTAATAATTTTTTTATGAACATTGGTTACACTAAAACTTAGAAAAAAACTTAATCGGATACTTTAAAAGTGAATTAGCTACCAAATTTCTCTATAAGATTCGAATTAAAATTATTCTTAAGACCTAATAACAAAATCGTTGAAATTATGTAATAATGAAAAAAATAAACTGGGACACTAGTAGCAAAATTAATGGTGTAACTGGGACACTAGTAGCGTGTGTTGCCTCCTCTACTTCGGATGACAGCATTTATGCGCCTAGGCATGCTTCTAATTAAATTTTGGATAAAATCTTGAGGAATTTGCTCCTATTCTGTGATAACTGCATTTTCAAGTTCCCTCAGGTTTCTAGGTGCAGGTATATGACGTTTCATATTTTTCTTAAGGTGATCCCATACATGTTCTATCGGTTTCAGATCCGGGCTTTTTGGTGGCCATTGCATAATCGGTATATCAACTTGATTAAGATAATCGAGAACCTCCCTAGGCCACGTCAGGTCGAGCGTTGTCTTGCATAAACAGGAAATTGGGCCCAACAAAATGACCGAAAGGCATCATATGTTCTATTACAATATTCTCAAGATAGTAGTCAGCATTCATGGATCTCGTACGGACAGAAACTAACTCTGTGCGAGCATCAAAGCAGATGCCACCCCAGAATATAACAGAGCCACCGCCGAATGGAATCCTTGCAGAGATATTGCAAGGAGCAAGCCTCTCTCCTGGTCTTCGCCATACTCGCTCACGACCATCTGGATGTTTTAGACTAACCCTAGTTTCATCTGTGAAGAAAACTTGTTTCCAATCATCCACAGACCAGTTTTCGTGATTTCGAGCAAAACGTAATCTGGCAACTCTGTTCTCTCTAATAAGCAAGGGTGCAGTGGCTGGTCTCCTACTGTTTAATCCAGCTTCATTTAACCGTCTTCTAACTGTTTTAGAAGAAATTGTGACATTGCGAACAGCTTCGAGTTCGTTTCTTATTATAGAACTAGTGACAGTCCTGTTTCCTAAAGCATATTGTCTTATAAAACGTTCATCTAGGTCGCTAGTGCATCGTTTTCGCCCTTGCCCTAGCCTTCTATAATAAGTTCCTACTTCATTCAAGCGTCTTACCATACGACTTATTGTGGAACGATGTTTGCCTAACAAATTGGCAACATAACTCTGACAATATCCCTCGTCCAATAAAACTGAGGCTCGCACTACCTCGTGTTCAGTTAAATTCCTTGTTCGATTCATTTTTCTAATTCTTCGGGGTTAATAATAAAACTGTCTACCACAAAAACCTATTACTTTGAAAAAGGGAATAATTTATAAGCTTACTTTTAAAGAAAATCTATCGCATTATTATAGAAAATTGTTTATCTCTTAAAAAAATTCTTTAAAACTGTAAATCTAAACGAATTGTTTTGATTCTGTCATGAACAACGAAACAAAATATGCATAGCCTACTATTCAAATACTCGATAAACTTTAAAACTGACATAAGAAAAAGATAAATTAATTTTCAGATTGTTGCGTTAATTTTGTCTAGGAGTTTATTTAACATAATTCCTCTCCATGACAGTATTTAAAAATTACCTAAGTATATGGTATTCATGTTTTTATGTTTCAACGTTAACATTAATTTCTCACATAAACAACCCCCAGTAGCTTCTATGCCCAAGAAGATATTAAAAGCTCCCCTATTTTTACAAATTATTATCATCCCCTGGTGATTACTAAAATGAGACACTATCTCTTAAAGTATATTTACTTAGGGTTAAAAGAAGAAGGTTTTAAATTAAATAACATATAAATGTGTGTGGTGAGATAATAATATCAAACTTACTGATTTGACAAACAAGGTGAATTGTTTTATGAGACCTACTTATCTTTTAAATATCAAATATTTGGTGTGTGGTTCATTTTGTAAGTATCTTAACATATTGAAAAGGCTCTCTAACTTGGAAAACATCATGCATAATGAGTTTTTCTAAGTTGCTTTCTGATTATTTATCACGGAATCAGAGAGATTGAATAATAAAGAAGATATAACCTTTTTGAATTAGGATTTTTCATTCCTGTAAAGTATTTTATTATCATCCGTAGCGTTTGTTTACAATTTTCCAATGTCGTTCCTATATATATATATATATATATATATATATATATATATATATATATATATATATATATATATGTTTTTTAAGTAAGTACCGTTTTGGAATTAAAAAAAGACGTGCAAAGATATCGCTATAATTTTATTTTTACATGAAAGCCTGTACCTTAATCTACTTTTCTACATAATTTCCGTGAATATTGAGGCACTTGTCATAACGTGGCACCAGTTTTTGAATACCCTCCTCATAAAATTCTGCCGCCTGACTTGTTAACCACTGTATCACAAATGTTTTGACTTCGTTATCGTCGAAGACGCTGACCACCCAGGTGCTTCTTCAAGTGCAGGAACAAAATGGTAGTCGCTGGGCGCCAGATCAGGGCTGTATGGAGGATGATCTAGAGTTTCCCATTTAAAAGATTTGATGAGATCTTTGGTCCGATTAGCCACATGTGGACGGGCATTGTCATGCAGCAAAACGATACCCTTACTCAACTTGCCACGTCTTTTGTTCTGGATTGCACGACGCAGATTGTTCAATGTCTCACAATAAGACGCTGCATTGATTGTCTCATTACGAGGCAGAAACTCCACTAGCAATACTCCTTTTCTGTCCCAAAAAACTGTGCACATGATTTTGCGGGCAGAAATTGTTTGCTTAAACTTCACTTTTTTGGGTGATGATGAATGTCGCCATTCCATGGATTGTTGTTTCGATTCTGGTGTGACGTAGGCCACCCATGTTTCGTCACCAGTAACAATTTGGTCTAAAAAATGTTCACCTTCATTGTGGTACCGCTCAAGGAAAGTCAATGCACTGCCTAAACGTTGGGTTTTGTGCAAATCCGTCAACATTTTTGGAACCCAACGTGAACACAATTTCCGGTAATTCAAGTTCTCGGTCACAATGCGATACAAAACACTACGAGAATATTGAGGAAAGCAGTCGCACAATGATGAAATTGTAAAGCGTCTGTTTTCTCTCACCTTTTCGTCCACTTTCTGCACCAAATCTTCATTAACGACCGAAGGACGCCCACTCCGTTCTTCATCATGCACATTTGTGCGGCCATCTTTAAATGCTCTCACCCATTTCCTTACCATTCCATCACTCATAATGTTTTGTCCGTAAACTTCACAGATCTCACGATGAATATCGATCGGTTTTACGCCTTTAGCACTAAGAAATCGTATAACAGCCCGTACTTCACAATCGGCGGGACTCACGATTGTCGGAGGCATCTTAAACACTCAGTAAACAACGTATACAATGAAGAATCAGACTGTAATGGCGTCAGTGCGTAGACATGAGATGTAGGTTACCAGCTCGCATGCGCGGAACGCCGACCGTATCGCTGCGGCGGCGGAATCGCAAAACGGTACTTACTTAAAAAACATGCCTCGTATATATACATATATATATATATATATATATATATATATATATATATATATATATATATATATATATATATATATATATATATATATATATATATATATATATATATATATATATATATATATATATATATATATATATATATATAAGGGAGCTAGGGGATTGTTGTAACAGGGGTAAGTAGTAACATGCATTTTTTACTGGGAATCTGAAATCTAAAATGAGGCATGGCACAGCATATAAAAATCAACATAGAGACATTATATCAGAACAAGATATAGAACTCAAATTATCAGAAAAGATTAATATAGAAGAAATAAAAAAGGCAATAGGCAAATTAAAATTAGGAAAGGCACCCAGACATCACAGCAGATATGATGAAAGCGCTCCCTGAGGTAGCAAAAGAACTTAAAAATATAATGAATAACGTAATAAAGAACAATGTACCTACGGACTGGACAACAGGCATCATAACCCCAATATATGCGTAAGAAAGAAGACACTAAAGATTGTAATAACTACAGAGGGATAACCCTAACTAGCACTGTGTCAAAAGTATTCACTAGGATACTAGAAAAAAGACTAAGAAAGAAACTTGAGCATACATTACATAGAAGAAACGCAGTTTGGTTTTCGGCCAGGTAGAGGGGTGAATGATGTAATATTTATAATAAGGCAATTATGTGAAAAAGCAATAGGAGAAGATAGGGAAATCCACTTGGGTTTTATAGACCTACAAAAGGGTTTCGACAATATTAAGAGAGAGGACATATAGAAAACAATGAGAAAAAGAGAAATACCAGAAATAATAATAAAGGACGTAAAGAGTTTATAAAAAGAATCAACAAATTATTAACAAGACTGATCTGATATATTTGAAACAGCTATGGGCCTTAGACAGAGATGCATCCTGAGCCCCTTGCTTTTCTCAATAGTTGTGGATGAAGCAATAAAAGAAGCAAAGAAGAAAAAAATAAGACCATACCAGATACGCTATTGGAAAATGAAAAAGATAGAAATATCAGAACTATGCTATGCAGATGATATGGTTATTATAGCAAAAGACGAGGAAACGCTTAATAAAAACATACGGATATATGAAGAAGCATTGAAAAAGATAAACATGAAAATTAATAAACAGAAGACAAAGACTATGCTAATAGGAAAACAAAAACGACAGCATGAAATAAAGATAGGAGAGAAAAGGCTGGATCAAATAAAGAAATTTAAATATAGGAGATCGAGGAGAGAATGATAACAGGAGAAAGATTATTTAATAGTATAAAGAAAATATTTCTAGGAAAGAAAGAGATACCAAAAAATATTAAAGCCCAGGTATTTGAGAAGGTTGCAACACCAATACTTTTATATGGAGGAGAAATATGGACGACAGAAAGACAGAAGAGAAAGATAACGGCTACAGAAATGAGATTCATAAGAAAAATAGAGAACAAAACAGGGTTAGGAATGTAAAACTGAGAAAAAATTTGAACCCGAAACCAGCGGTGGATAAAGTTGAGAAAGCACAACTAAGATGGTATGGACACATTGAAAGGATGCCTGAACAAAGAATATTTAAACAAGTATTTGAGACCAGAGTGAGTAGAAAGAGAACAAGGGGTTGACCCAGAAGGGTATGGTTGGGGAATGTTAGAGCGGCAGTGGCCAGAAGAGGAATAGAATGAGAATGCGCAAGACGAGCCACACAGGATAAAAACAGGTGGAAGGAAATATGGAAAAGACAAATATAGAATAACTCAACTTTACTGACCTTACGCCCCTAAAAAAGCGGTAGAAAGGTATAAGGATTAAGTAAGTAATCTAAATATATATATATATATATATATATATATATATATATATATATATATATATATATATATATATATATATATATATATATATATATATATATATATATATATATATATATATATATATATATATATATATATATATATATGGCATGAAAAGTTGGGAATAACATTTCGAACCAGAAAGCTTTACACTCCACAACAACTGTTAATTCTTTACAAAGCTCACATTCGACCAACTATGGAATACTGTTCCATGTTTGGGGCTCTGCTCCATGTTTGGGGCTCTGCTACCAAACATACACTGTCTTTGTTGGATTCTATTCAAAGAAGAGCTGTTCATCTGATGGGAGACCCGGAACGGTTGGCGACTTGAGTCTATTCTACAAGTATTACCATGGAAAGTGTTCGAAGGATGTATCCCGCCTAATTCAATTCAAACAGTCTTTTATATGGAAAACATCATCCCTTTGAAATAATTTTCCCAAGACTGTGTTTCCCGCCGAGTACAATTTATAGTGATTCAAGAACAATGTGAATCGCTTTCTCTGCACACATGTCGCTCCTGTAGTGCTTTAGGGATTTCCCTGCAGCACGTGTACTAGACCCATAAAAAAAAATCGGGCATCCTGTACTGCAACATCTGCAGTGCTCGTATAGCGTTGGCATAAAGTCCCCATGAGCACAGTTCAATTTTCATTTAGGCCGCAGTCCACTTTTTTAAATTCAAATATTTTATCATGGCACAATACACGTTTTTATTCATTTCTACCAGATGTGTTACCCCGACAACTTACGATAGCTGCGAACAGACAATCGCGCATGACATCTGTTTGAACCTTGGAACAAAGCTGTTACAAGAATCACTCTTACCAACGTTCATGCCGCTTAAAAAAATTTCCAGCCATTTCGTAGAGATTTACCAGACTTATCAATCCTTCCTCATATCCACAAGACAATAACACTTCAACTAAAAAGAACACTTAGTGAGTTGATTACAGATAATGAATATTTACCGTTAAAAATTTACAGCCTAAAAGGGGTAAAAAGTACGCTCAATTTAAAAAAATCATATCAATTTTGACAATAGTAAAATAATTAGTTGTAAAGCTAAGACATCCGAAACAGTGATGAACAGTATCTTCTCTCATGTGAATATTCTATCTATATTACTTAGCACTGAAGCTTCCATTCATATACGTATTAAAAACACCTCGGAATTTTGCTCATAGGATATTTTTGAAAGAATTCTCCTCTCTGTAACTGGCACTGAAAAAACATTATGAACAAGACGATTTTAAAGAGACGGGTTTTCATGAACAGTTTTTATGTTTTATCTCAGACTCGTATGCTTATATTAATAACAGAAACTGAAAATGTACAGGGGATCTTTTTTATAAGATTTCCTAACAAGGTGTGTTCAAATAATATTTTATTTAAACTTGAAGAATGGGCTTTTGTCTATTTGTTGAATACTGAATTATGGAGATGTAATTTTTTTCTCTTTTAGAGTAAAAGATTCTTATTAGAATTTCCAGATTCCATTCCATCGTATTTTTTAAAAACATCCAGTCCTTTTAGTATAGTTTTATTTGGAGATTTTTGATCAAGAAGCCACCATTCTTGTGTAGTACTGTCAGAATTATATATTGAGTCATCGTGTTTCCCCAGATTATACTACTCTATTGTTATAGAATATTTTATGCTAGAAAATTGGCTAAATGTAGTATTAAAGTTTGTCAACTTTGTGCCTAGATAACTTCTTTCGGCGACTCTTATGATATTATGTTATTTGGACAACGCCGACGATAAATCTAGAAGATACAGAGAAAGGGTAAATCTTTATTCAGGTGGGGAGGAGGCGATAAACAAAATAAACCTGGTCTAACATAATGTACTGAAAATAATTACTCTCGGTATTTACCAAAAGACAACAGGACAGGTGTCTAGTCGCTTATATCATTTTAGCTTATTTTTAACATTTGCTCTATTTACCTCTTCTAAATACTGTAAATTGGGGAGAAAGGGAATCTAATCCCTATATTTAAAGATATTTGAGACTGGATAGCTAATCCTTTAGAATTCAGATGTGTTTCTGGAATTTCAGATGGAATGCAGTATTTGGTATAATTTTACCATATAATTTTTTATTTTACTTTTTTTCCTATTTTTACCTCTGGTAATATGATATATCTAACGGTTAAAGTTCGTACCAAATAACAGCATAAAACCTACATGTAATGCATTACGTAGGTTATTTTTAATTCTATGTCCATCTATTTTTGGGTGTAAATGATAATTCAAAACACCTCCTACTATTTTTGCTATCACATTTTTCAAATTTCATAATTTCGGAACGCATATCTTACAGGTTTATGCACTAAGGGTTTATTGAAACTAATTGCTTTTAAACTTTCTTATCTCTGTCAATATTGTTTATGTAGTGTCTTTTATGAAAATACGCTTTATATCTTTTTTGTTTACTGTTACTGTGCAAATTAATAATTTAGTATTTTTTTTTTGTTTTTTGAATTTGATAAAGATTTACATTCTATAATCAAAATTGAAATACAGGTCTTTGGTCAAATTTTCTCTTTCCTTATTTATGTATTATTGGCTGATAGAAACTCGATCTCCGTAGAGTTTCATTTGGTTTTATAGCTACCGTTTATAAGAGAGCAGATTACCATCAGAGGTGCATAAGTAGTATCTTTCTCTCGATTTTAAATCAATATAATTATTTCTGTAGCTTTCAAACTATAATATTAATTAAGAACAATTCTTGTATTCTATTAAAGTTCTATACCAGTAAAATCGTAATATTATACTTAGCCAAAAACTAATTAATTTCTTCCAAATCTTTGAACTTTGCAAACGTAGACCAAAGTTTCAAAATTACACAAAGCATAGATGTTAGGTCGTTAAATGTAGGAGCTTAGATTGTATTAATTGTATACCTGGAGGTTTTAAATTTAAAACAATTTTATTAACACATTTTATCTCAGTTTCTTTTAAAGCTGTTAGGCTATTAGGCTTAGTGCACCCTAATTTTTTTTTCCCAAATTGACAAAAAAATTAATTGCGACAAACGTCAGACAAATTAAATAGGGGAAAGAAAAAGAAGGAATCCACCTTAAGATGAGCTGGCGTATGTGGCTTATTAAAAACTGCTGCTATTAGTTACTATAAGTAACTAATCTATCTTGCAAATATATTTCTGTGTAATTCAATTTTCAGTTTTTAATCACTAATATTTTTGTGTCGAAATATATTGTATATTTCAGTATGGACTATTACACTAATTTCGGGTTTATTCATTTGTTGCTATAGTGGTTTCAAAGTTTAGTTTCAGTGGTCCGTACGACAAAGTTTATATATTATAATACCTTGGCGGTTCTCACCGGTTAACGTTGAGGTTTGTTGACTACTAGCACTACACTGAGTGTATGCTTTTTAAATCTCTCTTGCTACGAGTATTACTGTTGTCTTGTGATCGCCTCGTCACCTAGGCGAGCTCTGATATCGAGCGAAACTTCGGATATTCTAGTTTTGTGTTTTATATGTAACTGCCCGTACTGTTAATTGAAGAGAATAAACTTACTAGGTGATCTTGGTCTGAGAAGCCTTTTTATATAAAAAAAATGAAATAAAATATTTATTTATTATACAAATAATTAAATAATAATTAGATTTTTGGGAAAATAGATAGGAACGAGGATGGAAATAAAAGATTAATTAACTGTAGTTTAAAGTTAAATTTTATTTATTTTTAGCATGAATACTGAATTCCCAATTGTCGATCTTTGCAGCGGTTTTTAAAATTGTCTAGACTTTTATTATATATAATTACTTTTAGATACAAGAGAATCTTTTAGCATCGTACTCTACAATCTACACACAGATTTTGGATCCCGTAAATGTAATTTTTTAACGTCTGATATTGAATTTAGAAGAATCACGAATTTGTTAAATGAATTTTCAATGTCTGCGTTTCTGTTTGTCTACAACCACATATTTCCTCATAAACTGACTCATAATGAGCTGGTAGTGAAACAATTACAAACTAAAATAACTGAAAAAAACCATAAGAGTTTATAATACTCTTAGAAATTTTCAGGTAAGGTAAGTAGTTATTTAAAAAACGATCAAGTGCAAATTGGACCGTACCGTGATTGTATTTAAAATAACATAAAATTCATACCTAGGCTAAGTTAATTAGGTACATATATATATATATATATATATATATATATATATATATATATATATATATATATATATATATATATATATATATATATATATATATATATACATATATACATATATATATTATATATATATATGTATATATATATATATATATATATATATATATATATATATATATATATATATATATATATATATATATATATACATATATCTTAAGACCTAATATGTATTTTCACGTATTTCTTAGTCATTATTGTATAATATCATTTTTTTGCTACCTATCATCAATCTAGCTCGATCTAGAATCTAATAATAATAGTGCAAAATAAATATTTACTACCTAATTATTTAATTATAAATAAACAAAGTAAAATTATTTTGTCTTTATAGGAGCAACGCGCGATAATGTACGAAAAATAATCCACCACCACCATTTTGTTCGGAAACATAGTTTTGAGTATATTTTCTGTATTTTTTTATAAATCATCGAACGTAATGCAGTCGTGATAATTTTCGCTCAATTTACACTCTATGAAGACTATTCCAGAATTTTTTCAGAATTTTTTGACCAGTATTTTTCGAGATAAGGTGGGTGGTCAGTGGTGTTCTTGCCCTTTTTCTAAAATAATACAAGGAACAGTGTACGCAAGTATTAGATCATATATATTTTCGACTTCTTGTTTTCACAGGCTTTCATTTGACATCCCACTCGATGACCTGGTAAAATTTGTTTTTTTTTTACTTCTGATGATTTCATCCCCCAAAAACTAACCCCCTAAGTCCAAATTTGACTTCCAAAACCACACGGCTCTGATTGGGCCATCCATTCCTATATTTGTACCAAATTTAGACTTTCTATGTTAAATAGCTTCGGGAAAAAATCGGGAAGTGATCCCATAAGTCTTCCGTATGAAACACTAAAAATTGATAATTGTGGTCTTCAGACAATCTTGTGGCATTCTTTTTCTTCTTCTTCTTCTTCTTCTTCTTTAAGTTAGATCGAAAGATCTGGTAATTAACCAATCAGTTATTATTTTCTTGGGAAGTGGATTGACCGCTATCTTTTCATCTTTTAGGTAGTCTTCCTAGTGGGCGCGTACCGTGTGGTCTGCTTGTGAGTACAATGCGTGCCAGTCTGTTTTCGTCCATTGACATGCACGTACCAGTACCTTCGTTGCCTGTTCCATCTAACACGTCCTCGACTCTGCATGTTCTTCTGATCTTCTCACTTCTGACTCTATCCCGGAACGTTTTTCCTGCTATTGGTCTCAGGGCCTTCATCTCTGATGTTCTCATTATCCTCTTTGTTTTCACTGTATCAGCTCTTGTTTCTACTCCATAAGTCAGGATAGGCCTTATACATGTTTTATATATTTTTGTTTTGCTTTCGATCCGCATGTGCTTAGTATGCCATATTATGTCTCTAAGGCTACCTGATATTGCTGAGGTCTTGTTTGCTTGTATGGTTGTTTCTCTTTCCAGGTTGTTACCACTAGCAACCTCTACTCCCAACTATCTGCATTGCATGATCTGTTCGATGGATTGATCATTCACAACTAATTTACATCTGACAGGATCCCTGGAGAAGGTTAAGCTCTTGGTTTTGTTCAGGGATATTGTCATATTAAATCGTTGGGTAGGGAGGTAGAATCGATGCAGTTATCTTTGGAGGTCATCCTCAGTTTCCGCAATTAGAGCGGCATCGTCTGCGTAGCATATCATGCCTAGTCTATGATTTCCCATGCGGTATGTTAGGCTAAGTGATGTAACCTACTCGATCAGTACGTCCATAATGAGATTGAAGAGGAAAGGACTTAATCTGTCGTCCTATCTTATTCCTTTTGATGTTAGTATAGGGTTCGTTGTTTTATTGTCTACCTTTATCCTCGTTGTGTTGTTTAGGTTTATTTCTCGTATGAGTGATAGAGATAATAGACTGTGGGATGTCTTTCAATTGAAATATTTCCAGGATGTCCCCAAGTTGTACCTTATCAAAGGCTTTTGTGAGGTCTATGAAGCAGATATAGGCTGGTTTATTGTACTATATTGCTTTTTCTTTTATTTGCCGGACGATGGATATCGCGTCCGTAGTGGATCTATTTCTACGGGATCCTTGTTGTTCTCTGTTGGTTATGTATGTTTCCAGCTTCTATCTTAAAATGGTTGTCAGGAGCTTAAAAGTGGAGCATAGCAGAGTTATACAACCCTGTAATTTTCAGGATTCAAATTCTCGCCTTTCTTAAAGATGGGTATTGTGGTTCTTTTATGCCATTCTGGTATTGCTAGATTATTTTATTAAATAGTTTAGTTAGTTCTTTGGCCAGTCCATGAGCCCCGTATTTTAATAGTTCGTTTGGGAGGCTGTCTATTCCAGGGGATTCCCTACTTTTTATACATTTGATAGCACTCATAATCTCTGCCTCGTCCATCATAACATCGTCATTTCTTTCTTCCAGATTTCTATGGTTATCATCCGTTTCTTTCGTTGCTTTATAGAGTTCCTTGAAGTATTCTTCCCATTTTTCTATTGTTATTTTTTTTGTTTGCACGTATTCATTGCTCGGTTTCTTCCTGTTTCTCAGCATTCTCCAGACTCTCCTTTGGGCTATGTATAGGTCGTTCTGCATGTCGTTTGTAAACTTCCCCCCGTATTCCTTTTTTATTCTTGTTATTTTGGAGTTTACTTCATTTCTGGTTTTCATATATTTGCGGTAATCTTCCTATGTTCGGTTGGAGCTCTTGTATTGTAGATAGCTTCTTCTTTTGTGCTCTGCAAGTTTCTTCACTTCTGTTGCAAACTAGGATCGTGTGGCATTGCTAGCGTTAAATGCAATACTTTGTTGTAAATCATGACTTTCGAAGAATCCTATCTAATATTAAATATTCATGTTATTAAACAGTTTTTTTAGTGCAATAGAAACCAACACCAGTGTAATATCATAAACCAATTCTCTATTCGATGGGTAATTTAGGGACTAAATTAGCTAATAAAAAGCTCCAATTTTCAATTTTATTTCGCACGCTGTCAAATGAAAGGTAATGAAATTAATATAAATATAATAAAATATATTTTAAGTTTTATAAAGTTTGTTGCACACCAGAAAAAATTGTCCAAATAGTGATAATCTAATAAATATCTAATAAACTATTTTTCAAATCGAATATTATTAAAAACCAGGCATGTTTATGTATAAAATATGAGCAGTGTATATTGCGTCTGTTTAAACTACATGCTAACGAATATATCTCGATCCGAAATAAAAGTATGAACGTATAATTGTTCGCCCTAAAGTAGTTTAACTGAAAATTTTCCAGGCTCTATGAATAAATAATTTTTTGGAGAAAGTCATATTAAAATTTACTAGGATATTTGATCTTTATAACGAGCAAATCAGAAGACGCTATCTTGCGGGTTATTATTACCTATATCGAAATTTTATTTGTTAGAACTAATAAAAATAAACGACGGACGTTTTTAACAAAATATAATAAAAGCTAGTAATTTTGCAGTAAATCAAACGAGTATCTGCTTCAATATTTTTAGATTTATTTCGAAATATCCAGTTCTATTCATGCTTCTGATCTTTTTTTACGAAGCTATGCATTTCGTGAATAGAAATGCAGCTTTTGTTCAAAACGGTTTTCCCGCATAAATCTTCGATTATTTTCCAAATGGTGGAAGTTTTCCATGGTTTACAATTAAAGTCAAACCTCCATGGACGAAAGCATACAATTTTTATCCTTAGTTTAGTATTAATGATTAAATAAACTTTTCTCATTCAATTTCTCTCTTTACTTTGTGGATATTTATCGCAATTTGCTACATATGATATTTTTTAGGTAAAATATTGGTCACAAAGAAAGTTTTAAACAAAAGTTTTTAAATACATACAAGATTTGGCACACTATACCGTAATTCGAGGAAAAAGTGTCATTTTCATAAAGTTTATCTAGCCTCGAAATTATTTCTCTTTATATATCAAAGTTGTTCCAAATATGTTCGTACTCTGCCAAACTAGTAGTTTATTAAATAAAATTATCTGTAGTATGTTTCGATATTTAGGTTCCTCTAATTATTTTAAATACTTCTCATGTATAACTTACACTCACATTAAATAATTTCCAGGATATAGACGTCCTGACAGTGACTAAATTGTCATAGACTATACCAAATAAACGATGTTCTTTGAACAAAACGATCTTGAAATCCCATATTAGCTTAGAATTCTTAATTAAAAAAAAAAATATTACCCACAGACATTATCTTTCATTAGTTATAATAATGGCTTATGAAAGCGTAAAAAGTCGAGATTTATAGAGTATTAAATATCATTCTTTTGACAGTAGAAACCAGCAACCGAAAATATACAGGATTTCTTATTAAAAAGAGGAAGTTTTTACCACCACATATTTTTAGGAGCCGCATATATACAAACCTGCTAGAAAAACATACTTTATTGGCTATAATGTTTATATTTAACACTTTTTTCTATTTTATTCATATATATATATATATATATATATATATATATATATATATATATATATAGGGTATCCCAAAAACCAACATATTTTCTTCGAGGGCTGATAGGCCAGCTCGTAACTCACCAGAATATGGCCAGGTTAGCTTGGTACATTTTTTTGGAGTACGAAGAGTCAAAATTAGCTGATCAAAATGTTTTTACTCATTATACTTGCCAAAATGTTTTTCCCCACAATCAGTTTTATTTTGAACTGTGATCAACAACAAGATTAGGTTAAAATAATTAGAATCTTAGAAAACGGAAATTTATAGTTGTGGCAACTGATCCAAAAAAGGTAGGTTTTCACGAAATTCATAAAAGTACCAATATCTCGAAATCTAATGATTTTTCATTAAGGTTATATTTATATATTCTGGATTACGTGAGTTTTTGGGACGCTCTATATATATATATATATATATATATATATATATATATATATATATATATATATATATATATATATATATATATATATATATATATATATATATATATATATATATATATATATACATATATATATATATATATATATATATATATATATATATATATATATATATATATATATATATATATATATATATATATATATATATATATATATATATATATATATATGTATATATGCAAAAATAAAAACTACTTATGTGTTTGGGGTAAACCTTTTTTATTTTTCGACATAGTCTCCTTTTAGGCTTTTACACTTCGTCCAACGATGTTCTAGTTTGTTGATCCCTTCCGAATAATAGGATTTGTCCAAGTCTGCAAAATATCCATTAGTGTCTGCAATCACCTCCTCGTTTGAATAAAATCTTTGTCCCGCCAGCCATTTCTTCAAATTGGGGAACAAATAGTAGTCCGAGGGAGCCAAGTCTGGAGAATAGGGGGGATGTGAAACGAGTTGGAATCCTATTTCCATTAATTTTGCGACCACAACTGCTGAGGTGTGTGCTGGTGCGTTGTCGTGATGGAAAAGGACTTTCTTGTGGGCCAATCGCGGGCGTTTTTCTTGCAGCTCGGTTTTCAAACGGTCCAATAACGATGAATAATATTCACCTGTAATAGTTTTACCCTTTTCCAGATAGTCGATGAGGATTATCCCTTGCGAATCCCAAAAGACAGTCGCCATAACCTTTCCGGCCGAAGGAACGGTCTTCGCCTTTTTTGGTGCAGATTCCCCCTTGGTAACCCATTGTTTAGATTGTTGTTTGGTCTCAGGAGTATAGTAATGTTTCCATGTTTCATCCACAGTGACGAAACGACGCTTAAAGTCCTCCAGATTCTTCTGGAACAGCTGCAAACCATCCTTGCAACACACAACACACGATTCCGTTTTTGGTCAAGCGTGAGCAATCGCGGCACCCATCTTGCGGATAGCTTTCTCATGTCCAAATGTTTATGCAAAATATTATGTACCCGTTCAGTCGAGATGCCCACAGCACTAGCAATCTCACGCACCTTAACTCTTCTGTCATCCATCACCATATCATGGATTTGATCAATAATTTCTGGAGTCGTAACCTCCACAGGCCGTCCAGAACGTTCAGCGTCACTTGTGCCCATATGGCCAGTCCGAAAATTTTGAAACCACTTATAAACTGTTCTAATCGAAGGTGCAGAGTCACCATAATATTTATCAAGCTTCTCTTTAGTCTCCTGAGGCGTTTTGCCTTTCATAAAGCAATGTTTAATCACCACACGAAATTCTTTTTCGTCCATTTCTTGAAAATCACTCGACATCCTTGATTCACACGAATGTCCAAACACAAAGAAATAGACCAATATGGCTGAAACTTGGTGTGCATTCATTCAAGAGATGATACTAATTAAACATGATCTCGATACGCGCCGGTGGTGCCATCTCTCGGACTTTGCACGGACTTTTTAAACCAGCCTCGTATATATATATATATATATATATATATATATATATATATATATATATATATATATATATATATATAGTATATATATAGTATATATATAGTATATATATATATATATATATATATATATATATATATATATATATATATATATATATATATATATATTCATTACAGGGTGTTTTTTAAGTTATGTGATGGTTTTTGCAAGTAAACTCGACCCCTTCGCCAAATACATCATGGGAAACAGTTTCCTACAATTTTTTTTTAAAATATTCTCCTGAAAATTGCACCTAGTCCGACCCAGGTTTTTAAAGTTCCACCTACACTATTAACATGTAGACACCACGATATCTGATGTATTCATAGAATTGTTGTTGAAAAAAGAATTGTAAACAAAACGTTAAAGGGAAATCGTCTTAACTCTATCAAGAATTTGTCGAAAATAAACGAATCCTTTGGAATTTTACAGTCCGAAATTATTGATTCTAAAGCGATCCTGAAAAATAGAATCACAACAGTACTTACTGCAAAAAGCGTTGTACGACCCGGAGAAATAAGTTGACATGGTCGCTGAATTTTAAGTCTCGTTGACCTCGTTCGTGGATGACTTTCACTTTCCGCACGGACGTGCTGAACTAAATCGTGTAAAAAAAAAACAGGGAAACATTGCGACTATGTCACGAATCATATCGAGGTGGCGGCTGAAGGACAATATAAAGCACTGCTATAACAGAGCAGGATTAAATACAATTTTATGAAGTTTTTTTGCGCGGTTATTTGAATACTTGTTTGGCTATATTTAGGGGAAATGACTTAATTTAGCCACTATTATAACCTGTTAAAAATAACGCCGTAGCTTAAAAAGCACCTATTTATATACAGAGTGAAATCAAACAGCTTTCATATTCCTTATTTTTATAATTATTTGTATTGTAAATTACCTTTCCTTGTTATATTTTATTGCCAAATTTTAATTGTAAGTTTATAAATATTATTTATTTGAAAAGTATCGTTAAGGCCTTTCCATTAAGAGGCTGCAAGTAAGAAAGTTGGAAGTCATACTAATACGCGATGCGATCCGAAAGTACCCGAATTAAAACTATATGGGAGAACGCGAAGTAGTACCGATTAGCGCCGATAGGTGGCGGTAGGTGCCTCCCTGCTTGACGAGTTTCTACTTGCTAGCTCGTTCAACTCGTTTTGTATGCGCGTTGACGTAAAGGTCCAGTTGTTTTTCTCTGCGTCTGCAACCACGCCTGAAATTTTCGCCAAAGTTCAAGAAATTATTCGTGAAGATCATCGTGGAACAATTCTTTCTATTGATTAGAAAGCGTTACTTGGAGCGAGAAGTTTCCTCTTGTATTACGTCAAAGCACCGGCCCACAGTTCCTTTTATACGTAACAGTTTTTAGTGAAGAATTCCATGACTGGCATCCCCAACCTCCCTTATTCACCTAATTTGACACCCTGTGACTTCAAATCTACCAAGCGTATCTCACATATTTTGGTCACATCGCCATGGAGAAACTGGTGGTCGAAGGAAAAGTCAGCGGCCGAAGATCAAGAGACAGATCTCCTACAAGATGGATAGACCAACTGCAACCCCTTATTGGAAAAGCTCTGCATGAGGCGGGCCAATTGGTCCTAGATCGAGGGATCTGGAAGGAGCAAGTACGAAGAACCAGCTCATGAGTAGTTATCAAGGCCTGCCAAGGGCAATAGGACAGAAAAGGGCTTCAAGTTCCTACTCTGTATGAAGATGAAGTTAGTAGAGATAGTAGAGGAGGTACAGCGTGAATTGGACACAGGGACGGCATCGTCTTCCCTGGAAACAGCAGTAGGATCGGTGCTTTCGGTGCAGGAGCACTACTTTGTCCGGGAACTTCTGGGTCGCACTACGTATATGAATTAACTATGGTATGTATAAATATGCGACGGCTTAGAAATAATAGCCTCTTGAACGTTTTTTGTAATTAAAGAAATAGAAGAATTGTAAGTTTCTACGACTGAATAATTATTATATACTTACATATACATATTATTATTATAGGCATTATACTAAGCTTAAACTGATATATTATTGTGTGTTATTAGGAAAATAAACCACTTATCATTATATTTTAAGAGTGGTTTTGTTATATTTTTTTATTGTGACATAGCAGATATACTAAAAATTCTTCTTACTACACCGTCTCGTCATCCATATAGCTAAACGAATTTTAGAAACTACTGCTCGAAAAAAATGACCCGACGTACATCGAAACCACCTTCGCATGTCTTTCAGCCAGGAATTCTTCATCTCCAATTCATTCTATTTGGCTTTCAATAATAATTAAACATAGCAATTCGTATTTTGGGCCGCTCTTTTGTATCCGAAGTATTAAGTTTTCCTTATTTTTATGCTTTTTACTAATTCTTTCGCTTTATTCATTCTTAGTAGTACTTCTGTATTTTTTTATTTTCTGTATCCAGGAGATGCGAAAAAGGCGTCTATAAATGTACATTTGAAAAGATTCCAGTTGTTTTTCTGAGTGAGGGTCGAGTGTCCAGCACTCACATCCATACGATAATACGGATAATAACATATTCCCTCACCATTCTCATTGGGAGTTTAAGGCTGAGACTTGTTCACTGGAAAAAATTTATTCTTGTAACACGTAGACTGAAAAGTTTTTGGCCTAGCCATTTAAAAACACTTTTTTACAAAATTCGACTTTATTCATCAACATAGTCTCCTTCAAGAGCGATACAATCAAAATTCAAAATAGGCCTCAGTTTCGGCAATAACTTCTTCATTGGAGCCAAATCTCTTTCCCGCGAACATTTCTTTGAGGTCTACGAATAGATAATAGTCGCTGGGGGCCAAATCTGGAGAATACGGTGGATGAGGAAGCAATTCGAATTTCAATTCATGCAATTTTGCCGTCATAACCATTGACTTGTGACACGATGCATTATCTTGATGAAAGACCACTTATTTCTTGTTCATTTGGAATGTTTCTTTGCGATTTCTGCCTTGAAACGCACCAATAACTTTATATAATATTCGCTATTGATGGTTTTTCCCTTCTCAGCACAGTCGATGAAAATTATTCCATGCGTATCCCAAAATACAAAGGCCAAAACCTTCTCAGCCGACTGTTGTGTCTTTGGTCGCTTCGGGCGTCTCTCACCGGCTACTTTTCACCCAGCTGACTACCGATTTGAGTCCTGTGTGTAGTAGTGGATCCATGTTTCATCCATTGCCACATATCGCATAAAAAATCCTTTTTATTGTGCTTAAACAGGTCTAAGAAGCGCACATATTCATCAACACGTTGTAGTGTTTAGTCCACTGTAAACAAACGCGGTACCCTTTTGGAACAAAGCTTTCTCATGCCCGAATGTTCATGCAAAATATGACCAACACGTTCTTTTGATATCTTTAGGATATCAGTTATCTCACACAATTTCACTTTAGGGTCATCCAAAAGAATTTTGTGAATTTTTTTTTATGTTTTTCAGTGTAAAAATCTGATTTAGGCGGCCAGAACATTCAGCATCATTTGTGTCTGTATGACCGCGTTTAATTTCAGCATATCAGTAAATGGTGAGCCATTTTCCAACAGTATTGTTTCCCATCAAAAAACAGCGTTATTTAACACACGAAATTCGATTTCTTCAATTGTTTTGAAAATACCAAAAGTAGCGTCATTAAAACCACTGTAACTTGTAAACTAATAGTCGAAATGTCATGAGATTTTGACAAGTATCGTTTGAAGGTTGGTACTTCCTAAAAATCATCGACATCTATGTGTCAAACCAAAAACTTTTCAGCCTACGTATTATGTCACTCGGGTTTCTCCAGTTCTGGAATACATCTGCTTAATTAAAAGTGGATAAAAATGTCCTAAGTAAGCCCATGATTTTCGATGTTGCGAGAAAAATTAAAACTAATTATTGAAATATAATACTTCGCTGAGTGGTAGAATGTAACACCATCAATATTTTTGACAAAATTTCTTCTTTCTTATATGGTATCATAAGTAGGCATACTGCCTGTTTTATCCCCATTAGGCCTCTTCCGATGTGGACGTCCAGCATTCCTTCCACCTTTTCGGAGGTGTGCTCCTAGTTCTTCTACCTCAAGGTTTATTAAGTTTGTCCCTTTTTACCAGTCCGTTGTCATCCATCCGATCTACGTGTTTATTCCATTATTTTCTTGTAGTTCTAGTCCATTTGAATATTTCTTGGATCTTAATTAGTTCTTGTAGATCTTTGCTGCGGATTCTGTCATGGATAGTTTTTCCATGTATATCCCTAATCACCTTCGACATCGAGTATCCTACCAATCAGTGACAGAGAGGCGCCTAAGCCGAGTAAGATTTGGCACTACAAATCTGCTTAATAGGAAGATCTCATGGAATATTGTCGAACTTTCCCTTGGATAGACATTTGTTTTCGATCCGACAACCGATCTAACTGCGCCACGGAAGTCTCCGAAGTTATTTTGGCTGGTATGGAAGCTTACATCCCTTTTTCGAAGAAATGCTCCTCCAACGGCAGCCTTGGTTTGACTGAAAATGCAAGGAAGCAATTGCTTCTTAACATCTTACCTACCGACAATGGCGTGAGAGTCGTAACACCATAAATCGTAACACCTTTGTTCGTGCCCGGAACAGATGCAAAGGAATTATCGACGAAACCAAGGAGGCACACAATCAACGAATTAGAAACAAATTTCTCGCTTGTCCCAATAATTCCGGGTCCTTTTGGGCAGTCGATAAGGCAGTTAGTCAAAATTTCATCAAATCCACCATACCACCACTCACATGGCAAGATAATTCTATTGCAACGACATCTGTTGAGAAAGCGAACACTTGTTGGCTGAACTCTTTGCTTCACATTCTACTGTCGATTTCCAAGAAAAAAAACACCACCTACTATTCCCATATTGCAGTCAAGGATGCCCGATGTTGTCTTCAGACAGCGTATTATAAAGCGTGTTTTAATGAAGCTAGACACCAAAAAGGCTTCTGGCGCTGACGGAATACCTGCCATAGTCCTCAAAAACTGTGCGAGGGAACTGACACCAGTTTCTCCTATCTCTTTCTCATTTACATTAACGATCTGCTGAAAAAAAACCGGAAACCCAATCTACAGCTTTGTACGACAGTTTATCTTTTCATTCACTTTGAACGCTCGGACATCGGCTACTCAGACGAATATCCGCAGACAGCGGGAAGTCGTTCAACTTAACAACGACCTGGAAGAAATTCTATCTTGGGGTGACGGTAACCAACTGGAATTTAACGTACAAAAACCCGGGCGGCAGTTTTTTCTAAAAAAGTTAACGTTGCTGAACCCGACATAGTTATAGCGGGGCACTCCATTCCTCTAATATCGTCACTCAATTTATTGGGCTTTAGTTTTGGAGCAAATATGCCCTGGCATGAACATGTCGCAGTAATAGCAAGGCTCTCCTTCTCAAAAGTTGGGAATATTATTTTCAACCAGAAAGCTTTACGCTCCACAACTATTAATTCTTTACAAAGCTTAAATTCGACCAACTATGGAATACTGCTCCCATGTTTGGGGCTCTGCTCCCAAACATACATTGCATTTGTCGGATTCTATTCAGAGAAGAGCTGTTCGTCTGACTGGAGATTGGAACATCGAAGAACGGTTGGCGACTTGAGCCTATTCTACTAGTATTTTCATGGAAAGTGTTCGAAGGATGTAGCCCGCTTAATTTCTCCCAGAGCGGTGCATGTTAGAAATACATGTCGCGCTAATACTTCACATCCGGATGAGGTTCCGCTTGTTACTCCTCGTACAACGCTTTTCAACCAGTCTTTTGTATGGAGAACATCATCCCTTTGGAATAATTTGCCCAGGACTGTGTTTCTCATCGAGTACAATTTACAGCGATTCAAGAACAACGTGTGCGCCTATAGGGCTTTAGGGACTTCCCTGCAGCACGTGTGCTAGACCCATTAAAAAAAAAAAAAAAATATCCGCCAAATTTTCGTAATTACATACCATATAAAAAGAGGTTTTGTGGCTTTTGAATATAAATTTTAAATAATAAATATAAACAAAATTTAAAAGTTAAATATAAAAAAAATATAGAGCGAAATTGCACTGCAAATTAAATAAATATATTAATCTACTTGTAACTGTTTCAGTGGGGATTTGAGCGTCTCTCGAGACACTGGCGCATGTGTATAGTATTTGAGAGAAAAACAAAATACAGGACGAGCGTGCGCGTTGTAGGACAGGCGCACGCGTTTCAAAAATCTACAAACCGCAACGAACATATTAAAACAAATTTCATTCGCTCCTCTATGGGTTCAGGTGGGTCTATTTTTCTGCAACTCTGGACCGTTAAAACTTTGGATCTACCCAATATCCATGACAGATATTAATTTTTTGTTCATATTTCACAGACATAAAACTATACCTAGAATATCTGTCACTCAGCGATGGGTTCGTCTACCAACTTTTTCTTGCGGCTTTGAAGCGCATTTTCAAGAACAGGAACCAGGCTTGAGGCTTCAAATTACCTGGAGGGACACAGGGAGGCATAATTAACAAAGTGACACTATTATCACTTTTCGATAAGGTCGCATTTTGGTCGTGAGCTCCCGGACTAATATATGCATCGTACTGATCGTACTTTCTTTTAAAAGACACTAGAATAAATGTGTGCGTCGCGCGGGCGTTTATTTAGTAATGAATACTTAATAATTGATATATTTTTAAGAAATAATTCAAAGTATCGTTTTAATTAAACAAAATTTTTATTTTATATCATGTAAAAGGATCAAGGTTTTTATAAATAACACGTAATTGCGTGCGGCGAGAAGCTACGTTCAATATACTTTGAAAACCAAATTATTTCGCGTCTTTCTCTAACATAATGCTCTCTCTGTCTTCTCGTAAGAAATACCTTAACAGTATTTAAAACACCGATAATAATTTGACAACAAAACAATTGCAAAGCCACGTGGATGACTTAAATAAACACCCTTTATCAGAAAAGATCGATCGTGTCTTAAAAAATTTACTTTAAAAACACTTGAAGTAAAATTTTAATTTTAAACTTTAAAAATATCTTATTTCCGAATCTATTCAAAGGCATTTGTAAAAATCATAAACAATTTTAAGTGGATATTATTTAAAAATGGATAATAATCTAAAGACACGTCAGCAAAAAGAATTGTTGTTATTTGGATGGGTAAGTGGATAATTAAAAAAACATCATATTAAAATTTGCAATTTATTTGTCCGGGAACAAAGGTTCCCTTCCAAATCTGCACAATCGCAACTACCAACCTAGGAATGCTTCTACTCTTATAGGACTAAACCACCGGCCAACCACCATTGAAAAATCACAGCATTACTCATATATCAAGATTATATAAAAGGGAATAAAGTATCACACTGCTACAAACAACAGACATAACGATAAACGAAGAAACATCCATAATAAAAGAAAACATAATAGAAGCACTGGAAAAATTAAAAAAACCGTAAATCTCCCGGCGAGGAACAAATGGCTAATGAACTACTAAAATATGGGAGACAATCTCTGATTAAGCAACTCCAGACACTTATACAGAGGATTATCAGATTGAATAGAATCCCAGACGAATAGAGAACAACGACAGTTATACTAATGCACAGGAAGGAAGAAAAAGAAGATCCAAATAACTATAGAGGCATAAATCTACTAAACTGTACAAGGTGGTCCAAATTGGACAGTTTTAAAGGTAAACCCCTTTATCTAAAGGAGATACACGAAAACTGATGTCGGTGTCTGAGGCTCAATTTTTATGATAAACTCATTGGTGAAAACCGCATATCGATATCTAGTACCGTTTCAGATATAGAGGGTATTTTTCAAAAAACTGCATTTTGGAAAAATGTTTCTAATTCTTTTCCTGTTGAAAATTTTTTATTTCTGTAAAAACATTCTCAAAGCACTTTTTCACGTGCACTTCAACAGTGTAAGTTACATTTTATTACAACTAATATTTTAGTAGTTATTAACTCGAAAATATATTTTTTAAATGGGATACCCTGTATATTTTTCCTTATCCGAATAGAGCTTTAAATTACCATTCTAAAAATATAGCACACTTTATATTTTGCTTAAATCTACTTCAAAATATAAGAGTTTTCTGTTTTTACGCGAGTTTTAAATGCACATTTTGTGAAGTAGGCTTTGGACGGAGCGTCCATATGGTTTAATTCAATTGTTTATTCGTAGCTTTTTTTTACTTCAGGATCAGTTATTGAATTGTCAAATAAATCGCAATGAAGTTTGAAAATTACGAAAAATGGGATATGATAGTGTGTTTCATACAAACCGGAGAAAATTCGGAAGAGGTATCTAGAGAGGCGTCAACCCTTTAAGGATATATTCACTCGATTGCGATATAACCTAGTTAATAGTGGCCAGTTTGAAAAGAAACGACCCAAAAATTATGCATCAAACAGGGATAAGGAGTTAGAGAAAATAGTAGTTTTAGGAACTATCGTAAATAATCCCAACACTTTAACCCGATATCCACTGGACTACCAAGAACTAAAGTAAGTTGTACTTTGAAGAAGCACAAATTCAGGCCATATAGGCAAGAAAAGTTTATCACCTTAGAGACGGAGATTTTCAACGGCGTATGGATTTTTACCATTGGTTTCTGGAGAATTGTAACCATGTTCCGAATTTTTCATTAAATTGCATTTGGACAAACGAAGCTTATGTAAGCAAAGCAGGTATTTTTAACCGTTACAATTCTTATACGTAGGCACAAGAAAATCCTCATTTAGTTCGAGGCAGATTTGGATTTAATGTGTGGGCAAGATTTTTTAGAGGTAGGGTTATAGGTCCATCTATTTACGAAAGAACACTCACCTCTCAGCCGATACCTAAAAAAGGCAAGAAGATCTTGTCAAATAACTACCGACCAGTCGCACTGCTTTCAATAATATCGAATGTCATGGATTCTATCAATCAGCATCTTCTAAAATATCTTGAAGGATTCAACATTATTAGCGATTACCAATATGGCTTTCGTAAACATAGATCAACAGGAGATCTTCTGACTTATGAACACATGTTTGGAACAACACAACTGAACACTTGGGAGAATCTCGAGCGGTTGCTCTTGACATATCCAAGGCATTCGACCGTATTTGGCACGATGGACTGTTGGCTAAGCTACGCTCTTATGCTATGTCTGAAAAGTTTTGTTTGTGGCTCTCATGTTTTCTCAGAGAGCGTTCTTTATGAATGGCGGTCGACGGGCTTCTTCACTATCAACGCCGCTGTGCCCCAAGGGTCCATATTGTCTCCTACGCACTTTCTCATGTACATTAACGATCTGCTGGAAAAGACAGGGAATCCAATTTACTGCTTTGCAGATGGCAGTACGCTTATCTCTTCATTCACTTTGAACTCTCGGACATCGGCTACTCAGGCGAATATCCGCAGACAGTAGGAGGTCGTTTAACTCGCGCTAATACTTCACATCCGCATGAGGTTCAGCTTGTTACTCTGCGTACAACGCTTTTCAAGCAGTCTTTTATATGGAGAACATCATCCCTTTGGAATAGTTTGCCCAGGGCTGTGTTTTCCACCGAGTACAATTTACAGCTATTCAAGAACACCGTGAATAGCTTTCTTCCCACACGTGCCGCTCCTAGAGCGCTTTAGGTACTTCCCTGTAGCGCATGTGCTAGCCCCATAAAAAAAAACTATCAACGTCAGTGTGCCCCAAGGCTCCATACTGTCTCCTACTCTCTTTCTCATTGACATTAACAATCTGCTGATAAGCACCAAGAATCCAATACACAGCTTTGCAGATGACAACATGTTTATTTATTCGTTCCCTTTGAACACTTGAACATCGGCTACTAATGTAGATATCTTCAGACAGTAAGAAGTCGTTAAACTTAACAATGACCTGGAAGAAATTATATCTTGAGGTGACAGTGACCAGTAGAAATTAATGCTACAAAAATCCAGTCGGTAGATATTTCGAAAAGAGTTAACGTTGCTGATCCCGACATAATTTTGTCGGAAAACTCCATTCCTTTTATATCGCCACTCAACTTACTGGGCGGTAATTTGAGAGCAAGTATGTCTTGGTATGACAATGTTGCATGTATAGCAAAGAGAGTTTCTCAAAAGCTGGGAGTGTTATTTCAGACTAGAAATCTTTACGCTCCGCAACAACTGTTAATTTTTTACAAAGCTCAAATTCGATCGACGATGCGATACTGCTCCTATGTTTCTTGGATTCTATTCAGAACAGAGCTGTTAGCTTGATTAGAGACTCAGAACTTACGTGCATCCTCGATTCCGTGGAACATCGAAGAACAGCTGGCCACTTGAGTCTATTCTACAAGTATTCTCATGGAAAGTGTTCGATAGATGTATTGCACTCGTGATAATTTCGCTTAATCTACAATTTATGAAGAATATTTTAGAATTTTTTCAAAATTTTTTGATCAGTACTTTTCGAGATATATCAAACAATATAACACAGTATAATGTCATATCGGAACGAGTAATAATGATTAAAATGAGAATATCTAAAAGATATAGTTTCAAAATAGTACAAGTCTATGCTCCAATCACCGACCACGAAGAGGACGAGATTGAGGAATTTTATGAGGAATTAAATACCGCCCTTAAATCTAGTTCAACATATTACGTGTACACACTAATAATTGGTGACCTGAATGCTAAAATCTACGTAAAGCAGGAGGAAAATGAACATGGCGTATGCCCTTACGGATCAGAAATGAGGAATGCTAAAGGACAATTGCGTAAACTACGTTAACGAAAATAACCTCCATATCATGGACACATATTTTAAGAAAAAACAAGGAAGAAGGTGGACATGGAAAAGCCCAAACGGAATAAGAACTAACGAGATCGATTATATAATATCTAACAAGAGGAACATAATATTAGATACACAGGTTCGAGCAAAAATAAATTTTGACACAAGGATGGAACGAAGAAAAATGATGAATCAAAAGTTGAAAATGATAAATAAACACAACTTAAATACAAGAAAAATGAGTATATACATAAACTCGAAGAATATGAAGTCAAAGAAGATACTTCATCCCTCAACGAAATTAATACAAAAATCGTTCACCGTATAGTCGAGTCTGCGAAAGAAGTAGCTCTCACAAGAAATATCAAAGAGAAAAAGTTCTCCAAAGAAAAGTCAAACTAATACAAAATCCATGTGGCATGTGAAAATAAGTTAAAATCTTTGAAAAACGATATTGTATTAGAAGAGATGTAAAAACTATAACAATGAGAAAATTGAAGAAACTCTGGAGAACAAGAAGGGTATAAAACTTTTACAAAGATCATTAAATGAAGGACAACTACAAATGACAAAATTAGTAGATGAGAACAACCAAATAATAACTCAAACGAATGAATATAGAGAGACTCTACAAGGACCTTTATGAGAGTAAAGTTGAACCACCACCAGACCAAAAAGCGAGTCAGTTCGAATACGAGTAATGAATGAAGGATCTGAAGATATTCCCAACATCACCAAATACGAAATACAAGATTCTTTATTATGTGAAATGTGAAAAAATAATAAAACAATTATTTACACAAACTTTCCACTATATTTGTAATACACCGTAACATGTTTCGCTATCACAGTAGCTTCTTCAGACGTTACATTCTGAGTTACTGAACTTTAAAGAGTAAAGGTGTTAATACATAAGTAGAAGCAACATAATAGAAAATATTTAACAAAGGTTTACCTGATCGTTCAACTTTGGCTTTTGTTCTCATTGTGTAGAATTTTGAAATTATTATTAAAGTTGTAATCATTCTCGATTAGATGTTTTGCCTAATTTGATTCAGTTTTTTTATTTGATGAAACATTTATAGTGTTCATCTAATCTTTTACCAAAATATCTACCAGTCTGGCCTATGTATGTTTTGTCACAATGCCTGCAATTTAGTTGATAAACTCCTGATTTTTTTAGATTATCCGTTTTAGTTTTACTATTTTTAATAAATTTGCCTAAAGAATTGTTAGTTTTGTAAGCTACTTTAATGTCTATTCTGTTGAGGATTTTATCTATGTTTGAAGTCGAGTGACCTATATATGATATAACTTTGTAATTGTTTGCTTTTTCTTTGCTATTAGGATAAATCATATCGACGGTTATTTTACATAACTTTTTTTTGTAGGATTTTATCGACTAAATATAATAAGTAACCATTATTAAGTGCGATCTCTTTGATGATGTTAAGTTCTATCTTAAAATTCTTTTTATTAAGGGGGAGAGATAGTGACATCAAATGAAATTAGTTTCGCGTTATTTGGTAAATGAATATTTTTAATTTTATTTACTAAGGCGAATGAGTTTTTAATTTGATATTTCCCTGAAAACTGCGTATATGTTTGGATAATCTCTGTTAGTTTTTTAGACATTTTGTAGGATGGTGCTGAGAAGAATGAGACTACTGGTCTAATAGGATATCTTGGTTTATGAAGTTTAATTAATGAATATAATTTTGGAGGCTGTGGGTTTATTATTGTGAACCCAGTGACGTCTCTGTCATTAAACAAACTTATACAATTTTTAATACAATTTTTAATTTTTTGTTGAAATTGGTCTGTATAATTACACAAGTCTGCAAAAAAAAAATGAGAGCTGTTTTGGTTTTTTTTGCGTAATTCTTATGTTTTTGGGTGTACTGAATCCGAAAATGACTTTCATTTTGTCATAGAACGTCACGTTTCCTGACAATGTAGGTATCTATGTTAAACCAGTTATCATCTTAAAATAAAAGATAAAAGACTAAAAAAATTTTTTTTTAATTTATAATTGCGTAACAAAACTTATTTTTTTTATCTAAAATACATTCATTAGTAGGCACTAAACACATTTCTTTTTCCCAGTGAGACTCCTTTTGGTACATTTTCACTTGTAGGAAGCATCTGGAAGGTCTCTCTGAAGCGTCCAACAGTAGTCTGCCATCATTGAGACGCTCCATCTTCCCTGGTATCTTTTTTCCATCTCCTTAATATCTTGGTGAAATCGTTTACACCTTGCTCTTCACTCAGATCTCCTAAATTTTCTGGAAAGTAGTCGAGGTGGGAATGAAGAAAATGTACTTTTAAACTCATTAGGCAACCTAAAGCTTGAAATGCTTTTAACATTCTTTTGACGATTTGTTTGTAGTTAGGGTCTTTGTTATTGCCTAAAAATTTCTCTATGACCTCTTTAAAGGCAATCCACCCTTCTCTTTGAGGATCCGTCATGGTTGGGATGAATTGTGGATCAGCCATAAGCCGTCTAATATCTGGTCCAACGAAAACACCTTCCTTCAACTTTGCCTCCGAGAGGCCTGGAAACTTTGATATTAAGTATTTGAAGCAATTTCCATCTCTTGGAAGTGACTTTACAAATTGCTTCATCAATCCCAGCTTTATGTGAAGCGGTGGTAGAAGAACTTTATGAGGAGGCACCAAAGTTTCATGCAGGACGTTCTTTTCGTCAACTTTAAGCTCCCTCGGAGGCCAACACTTTTTGGTCCCGTGATTTGCTCCCCCTAGACACAAAAAGCAAGGGAATTTGGTAAACCCAGATTGTTGTCCGAGCAACATGCCCAAGATTTTTAAATCATCGCACACTTGCCAACCGTGGTCTTCATATTTTAATTTGCAAAGAACCAGTTCCAAGTTCTTGTAGGTTTCCTTGAGGTGTACGGAATGACCGACAGGAATGGAAGCATAGAAACCGCCATTGTGAAGCAGAACTGCTTTAAGGCTTCTTTTTGAAGAATCTATGAAAATACGCCACCGTGCTGGGTCGTAGGAGATCTTAAATGTATCCATCAAACCTTCAATATTGGTACAATAAACCAACTCGTCCTCTTGGGCAAAGTAGGAAGTGAACTGCTTCTCACGATATCTAAACCAGGAGGAAGACACTCCCGGCAAAAGTAAGTTCCTGCTTTTGAGCCTTGATCCAAGCAACTCAGCAGCGTTTTTGGGAAGATTCAAGTCTCTTACCAAATCATTTAGCTCGCCCTGGGAAAAGAATTTCGGACTGCTGTCATCTTCAAAGAAAACTTGACTTGTCATCGGGTTCAGGTACAGCACCATCTTCGTCAGAACTTCGAATCTCTTCCAAAGTAGCAGGGGCCTTGAGCACTGGTATTTCGGTCCCATGAGGGATGGGACGAATAGCTGATTGCAGATTGGGCTATAAAATGGACTGCTTCCATTTTGAATTTTACCCTTTCACATTACACGAACAAAAGTAACAATCATCACTATGGTTCTTTTGCTCGCACCATACCATAGGAATCGCATATCGGAAAGCTTTTTCTTGCCCTTAAACCAATTTCGAAGGTCTTCAACACATCGTTTGCAGACTTTATGAGGTACCCAAACTTTATCCTGATCTCCAAGTTTTAAGCCAAAATACGTGAAGTATACTTTTTTTACAAAGTCCGTAATATTGAGTTGTTGCTTTAATACCATATATTCGCCACAAATATAACAGAAACTGTCAGACGAATTCACACACTTCCGCACAGATGACATTGCACTATATTGAACCAAGATCTATAAAACAATGACGAGTTAACACGTAATTGTACCGCGCCACTTTCTACAGTATCGGAGCGCGCACGTTCTGGTTATAACGTTTATGTTTGTTAATTTAGCTCACACAGGGCGTTCTTTATTTAGAAAGTAATGATAGTTATGGCCTGTATACATTTAAAGACAGTAATCAAAATAAAATTGTACCTATTTATTTATGACTTCAAGTTAGCCCAAAAAAACCCTTTTTATAATAAAATTTTGCGTTTTGCAAAATAACCTGACGTTTTGGAATTTTTTGAGTATTTTTTTAGTTTTCAGAACACCTAAATACATAGAAATCAGTTGAAAACATCCAGACAGCATTTTTGTTGCAGACCTGTGTTATGATTTAGAATATGATATTTATCTGGGTTAAGAAAATCTAATGTTTTCTTAATATAATCAGACCTATTGATCGCAACTACCGTGTTGCCTTTGTCAGCTTTAGTAAATATAATATCTTTACATTTATGTTTAATTTGCCTAATATATTGGATTTCAGGATTTGGTTTCGAATCTTTAAGGAATTGTTTTTTAATAATATTAGAAGTTAGAAGGTACGTTTTTAAGGGCTAGTTCAACATCGACACGTAATAATTCTAAGTTTTTGGTTGAAGTTTGTTTTCTGATATTATATTTAAAGCCTTTTTTAACAGTAAAATGACAGTTGGAAAGATTAGAAATCTGTCAAAAATTTATGGTCAGAAATTAGTTTTGGAGGTTTTGTCTTATTTGTTTATGTATTAATGTTTTAAGTTTATTTTTTTGTTTAAGAAATTTTTTATGTTCTTATGTTAACTTTTTCTCTTATGTTTCGATCAAACTCCTGAAATTCAATATAATGTATTTTAAATAAGAGGTCTGTATGAATTACTTTCAGATAAATGTTATAAATACCGCGTTTCTGGAACTGAGTTGTCTTCTCTACAGACAGCAATTTTTTTAAGACTGCGATTGAAGCTGCTTGTGCTGCTTTACTCTTGTTAAGACTTTTCAGTTTCATGTATTTAGGGAAGACATTGTTTTTTGTACACTTGTCAAAAAAACACAAATTTTGAAAACAGATGGCACTTCTCAAAAGTAACTTAAAATACCAGATGGGTAGGAAACTTTTTGAAGGTTCTTTTATCAATACAATTGTTTCAGCCGATACTCGGTGGAAATCCATAATAATTATTAGGTGAAATGTGAACCAAATTTTAAAAAAAATTACAAATATAGTGGAAAAAGTTTATGTAAATAATTTTTTTATTATTTTTTCACATTTCACATAATAATTATTATGGATTTCCACCGAGTATCGGCTGAAACAATTTTACAAGATTTTTTAAATAAAACGGCAAAAGAAAGAGCAGCGGGGGCGTACTTATCAAAATGTTGCAACAGGACAGAGAGCCCATATTACGAAAGTTAACAATACTGTATTATAAGTGTCTCGATATGTGCGATATACCTCGAGACTGGGATAATGCTATGGTGGTCTTGCTTTTTAAAACAGGAGATAAGTCTAAATTAATCAACTATAGACGAACCAGCTTACTATCCGTAATGTACAAGTTATTTATGAAAATAATAATTGCGAAACTCACAAAGAAATTAAACGGTTACCAACCTGGAGAACAAGCCAGATTTAGAAAAGGTTTTAGTTCATTGGACCACCTTCAAGTATTAAGAACCTTAATAGAAAACTCAAACGAGTATAAATTTAAGATTTGAGTGGCTTTTGTGGATTACGAGAAAGCGTTTGACTCCCTTGAAATCTGGGCAACGGTAAATAACACAGGTCAACATGAATTTTGACTTTCATAAGAGGGTGTGAAATTTCGATATACATATTTATCGACAGTTAGACGAAAAAAATATGTATGGCCTGAAAAAGTTTTCTTTTGTATCCAGGAGAACGGTTGAACAGTATTTTAGAAAATTCATAGTTTAAATTTTTATTTATTGATAAATCGAAACAAATATATTTATATATGATTTTTATCAACTTTTACTATCATATCAAATTACAAAATAGTAGAAAAAAGTTTAAAAGTGAACCCTATTACTTTTTCGTTCATGTTCAAGTACTTTCTCTCACTAAACCCCAAATGTAGTCCCCCATCATATTTTCGTTGTATTGGCCCTGATAACGTTGTTCGAAGTTCATAATATCTTGATGAAAACGTTCTCCTTGTTCTTCTGAGTACGCCCCCATGTTGTTTTCAAATTTATCTAAATGAGCATGCAGCATATGTACTTTTAGAGACATTTTGCAACCCATGGTTTTAAAGTTTTCTAACATATTTTCAACTAGGTGTTGGTAATTTTCAACTTTGTTATTCCCTAAAAATCTAGAGACTACTGCTTTAAAACTATTCCAACTTTTTTTTTGAGCACTAGTAAGTAATTTTGGAAATTCTTCACTGGCAAAATTTTTTTTAATTTGTGGACCAATAAATATTCCAGCTTTAACCTTTGCTTCTGACAACTTTGGAAAAAAGCTTTTTAAAAATGTAAAAGCTTCAGATTTTTCATCTAGCTTTTTTACGAATTGTTTCATAAGCCCTAATTTGATGTGTAAAGGCGGCATTAATACATTTTCAGGTTCAGCAATAGGTTTACATTTAACGTTTTGTTTTCCAATACAAAATTCCGTTTTTAGTGGCCATGATCGTTGAACATAGTGTTGAGCATCCGCTCTACTATCCCACAAACAGAGATAACACGGATATTTTGTATATCCACCCTGTTGTCCCATTAAAAATCCTACTATCTTAAAATCTCCAATGAACTGCCACTTATACTCTTGATATTTTAAAGCTTCGAGCAAAATTTTAACACTTTCATAGTTTTCTTTTAGATGTACCGAATGAGCGAATGGAAGAGATGGAAATTTATTTCCGTTATGTAATAAAACGGCTTTCAAGCTTTTCGTTGAGCTGTCAATAAATAAACGCCATTCACTGGGAACACAGGGCATCCCAATTGCTTCAAACAAACCGTTATCGTTACAATAACAAAGTCCATCTTCTTTGGTGAAGAACGTAGCAAATGTCTCATGTCGACTTCGTTGATCTGTTATTTTGACATCAATAAGCAAATTCCATTGCTTCAAACGAGAACCCAAAACCTCTGCCTTACTCTTCGGCAAATTCAAATCTCTTATTAAGTCATTAAAGTCTTCTGAGGTAAGAAAATGGGTTTCGGTGGTTCCTGTGACAGTACAAATTCTTCATCTTCAATATTGTTATTTAAACTCTGAGATGAGCCTTTACTGAGACAATTTTTAGGAGGTTCAGGTACTGGAAGTTGTGGACTATGTGAGATTGAAGTAGAAGATAAAGCAAACTTTATATGGAATATGGGTACTTTTCCTTTATTTTGGAGCATAATGAATAGAAAAATCATAAAATAAATTTTAGGACAAAAACAAAAAAAAAAATTTTTGTAGAGTTGTGTAATCTAAGTAAGTGTAAAATTGACAGCAGGCACTCGCAGATTATTCAAGATATATATAATTTAGATAGTATTGAAAAAAAACACCAACAAGGTAGAAATCAAAAGAGAGGTACCTCAAGAGGACACCATCTTGCCGAAATTGTTTACGTTGGCGCTAGAAGATCTTTTCAAACAACTTCCATGGACAAGTAATGGTATAAATATAGCAGGAGACCAACTCAATCATTTGCGATTCACAGATGATATTGTTCTTATATCTAACAACAAAGAAGAATTGGAAGAAATGCTGAACGAACTTAACAAGTCCAGAGAGATTGGTCTGAAGATAAACATCGCCAAAACCATGTTCATGACAAATGACGACTGTGATGAAGAAGCAGAACTGAACACTGATAACGAAAAAATCACAAGAACAGATTCATACGTATATATTGGATCAAGGAGAATATCATTGGCTCGGTCGGCATTTGGCAGATTGCGGAACATATTTCTTATCTATATATCTCAAATACACTAAAAGCGAACACATTTGATCAATGCGTGTTGCCAGTATTGACATACGAAACGGAAACGTGGGCTACAAGTAGCTGACTAATGAAGAAATTCGAGGAAGGTCCAAGATAACTGATGTAGCTGAAAGGGGAGGCAGGTTGAAGTGAAGATGGGCGAGTCATATCGCAAGACTCTCTGATAATCGATGGAGCCATAAGGTAATCAACTGGAGGCCGTGGAATGAGAAAAGAAGTAGAGGACACCCACAACCGATGGTCTGACGACATCAAAAGACTAGTGGGATACAACTGGATAAACCCAAGAATATGGACGTACCTAGGGGAGGCTTATGTCCGACGATGGACTGCAGAGCTGATAATGATAATGATGATGAATTTTCGAAATAGGATGGGCGGACAGAGTTTTAGCCATTTTTTAAAATATTACAAAGAAAAGTGTACGCAAGTATTACATCAAATGTATTTTTGACCTCTTGTTGTTCACAATCTTTCATGTGACACCCCACTCAATGACCTTGGGATTTTTTTTTTATTTTTCCCTACAAGCTAACCTCTTAAGTCAAAATTTGACTTTCAAAACTACACAGCTCTGATTAGGCCATCAGTTCCTATATTTATACCAAATTTAAGCTTTATATGTCGAATAGTTTCGGAGAAAATCGGGTGTGTGACAGAGGGACATCGAAGTGATCCCATAAGTGTTCCATATGGACCACTAAAAAAATTTGTTTGATCCACTCGTAAAAAACGATGATATTTCCATGCGAAATTGTGATACATTAATTTATTTATTCAATTTTAGGTTCGTTTCTTTGTCCGTTTCATAATTCACATAAGTTTTTTGAGGGTTCATAAATTAACTCTTAAACAGTTAAAAATTTTTAGGTTGAACGTATGTTCTTAAAAAAGTTACTCATCATCATTACCATCATCCAGCCTCTCTCGTCCACTGCTGGACATAGGCCTCCTCCAAGTTCCTCGATGTTGTGCTTTCGCTATCCAGTTCGGGGCAATTCTCTTTAGGTCATCCGTCCATCGGCAAGGTGGTCTGTATGTGCTTTCTGCTTTCTTTTGTCTTACCGCGATCTCCACTCAACCATTCTCTCCGTCCAACTGTGCCACTTTTAATTTCTGTGTTGTCTTTCTTGTCAGAGTTAGAGTTTCAGTTCCGTATGTCATGACTGGCATTACACATTGCTCGAATACTTTTCGTTTTAGACTTAAAGGTATGTCGTTGTTCTTGAGCGTATCACGTAGTCTTCTGGAAGCTGCCCACCACAAGCCAATTCTTCTCTGGATCTCGCATGTTTGGTTGTCTCTGCCCAATCTTATTTCAAGCCTCAAACACTTGCAGTCGTCTACTTGCTCTATAGTTTATCCAGATATGTTTATCTCTTCACTTAACACCAGATTAGTCATGAGTTTGGTCTTTTCCATGTTTAGTTCTAGACCAGTTCTTCCTACAGCCCGTTTCAGTGCTTTTACCATTTTTATTGCATCTCCCATATTATCTGTAATCAGGATGCGAATCTAAGATGATTCAGATATTCGCCATCTACACTAATTCCCATATTATCCCTGTTCAAAATTTATGCATACTCCAACGTTGCTGTAAAAAATTGTGGGGATAAGGTATCTCCTTGTCGGATTCCTCTTTCAATTTGAAATGATGATGTTGATTCATTGTATATACGTTCTATTGATTTCGCGTATCTATAATCGTTAGTGTTAATGTCTCTACAAGTTTGTCTCCTACTATTTTCACTGCTTCTATTACAACTCCATCTTCGCCAGCTGATTTATTATTTTTCATTTGTTTTAAGCTATTTTTTATTTCTCCTGTGGTTATGTCTGGCAAATCTTTAGATCCTTGATTTAGAACTTTCTTCTCTCGAACCTGCCTTTCTCTTCCGTTCATGTGTTTGTTTTTATATAATTCCCTGTAAAAACTGTCTGCTATTGTTAAAAGCTCCTGTCTAATTGTATTTACGGTGTCCTCATTTTACGTTTTCTATTTGTTAGTTTATTCTTCAAGACTTTTCTGTTCTTATTTCGTTTAATTGTGTCTCTAATGTTGTCTGTGTTGTATTTTCTGATATGTTTTCTATTTTCCTTGATTATTGTTCTATTCAGTTGTTCGAGTTCGTTTGAATGTACGCTTCCATTATTGGTTCGTAGTTGTTTTCTTTTTTCTATAAGGTCTTTAGTGTTTTGACTAAGTTTCTTATTTTCATGGTTCCGTTTTGGACAGTGAATTTTTCTGCTTCTTTAATTGCTCTAGTAATGTTTGTATTAAGGGTTTCAGCATCTGGTTCCTCTGCACTAGATATCTCCAGAACCGCCCAGCCAGTATTTTCGTAGGCCTTAGGATTAGCCGGAGTGTACCATTTAGTTGGTTTAGTTTTACTGACTAGTCACATTCTTTTTTTTTTCATATTTATTTTGAAACTAGCTCTGACCAGTCTGTAGTCGCTCCCAGTAGAGAAGGAACAGTGACATCGCTTACGATTTGTCGTTTATCGGTAATAATAAAATTGATCTAATTTTTTGTGCTGCCGCTCGGGCTCACCCAAGTTCATCGTTTGTAGGGATTTGTTTTGAAAAAACTGTTCATAAGATATAAGTTGTTTTGCTGAAGAAAATTCAGTAGTCGCTGGCCCCGTTCGTTTCTTCTATCAAGTCCAAATTTTCCCAGTGATGTTTCCGAGTCGTGGACCAATATTGGCATTGAAGTCTTCCATGATAAGATACTGACAGGGTGATTCCTCTAGAGTGGCTGTTATGTATTCATAAAACTCGTTGCATTCATCATCTTCATGATCTCTTGTAGGGGCATATGATTGAATCATTTTTAAGTTGTATCTATTATTTAATTTGTGTATTCAGTATGCTACGCGGGGTGATATTTTCTTTACACTGACTATGTTGGGATAATGTTGTTTATTGATTAGGAAACCGACGCCACCATAGGAAACATTCATATTTCCGGCATAGAGAATACATGTCCTGACTTCAAGGTAATCCATCCCTAGCCTTACTTCTGCCAGTCCCAGGACATCCCATTAACGTCTTTCAGTTCTGCTTTAAGATACAGCGGTATTTCGTCAGATGACAGTGTTCTGATGTTGTATGATTTTTGATATTTTTTGCGAATTTTTACCTCCCCCACCTGGGGACCAATTCCAACTGTTTTAAAATTCGCCATTCTTAGAGGGGTTGTGGCCTTATTCCTCCGCGCTGGCCTTGCATGTTGGGGGATGGTCAAGGATGTAGAGCAGGGATAGGAGGTAATTGGTTGGGATTAAAGGTTGGGATATGGTTTTTTTCTTCAAATGAGATGTGAGGAAAGAAAAACCAAGGCTCGCGTGGGCAAGATTGCCTCCTTGAAGTAGGCCTATCTCCCACCAAAAAAGTTACTAAAACACTTGAAATAGAATTCTAATTTTAAAATTTAAAAGTATTATTTTTCGTAAATAATTTCAAGTGTTATTTAAAAGTTGATAAGAATCCAGAAAAAAAATTACGTAGTTACTATCTAATATTGTTTAAAAGTTGATAAAACCGCATTAAACCAGCTTTCCACCTGAACAAAAACAGCTCCTTATAACTTCTTTTAGTTGAATGAACAAAAGAATTCACAGGGCGCAAGATCAGAACTATATGGATCTTTTAACTTGGTAAATCCATGTTTTTCGGTAAAGGAATTGTACGAACTTATGGACCCTACAGTTGTCGTCAAAACGGCAGTTTTTGTTCTCCGTGAATTCCGACGTTTTTTTCCAGTGACCTGCTTCAGTTTTTGGATCGACCTTCTGTAAACTTCTCCGATAACACCAAAAAAATAACAAAAAATTATCGAATATCTTTAACCCATTACTTGCAGTTTGTGGTTTTTATTTTTTAAAGGAGATATTAGCGTCATAAATTATTGCAAAACATGAAGCAATAAGTACAAACAAGATAATTTTTTTTAAGTTCATGGTTTTTTGTTTATTCCTTAAGTGTCTGTAATTTATTTTTTGTCTGCTGTATAGTCAATGTCTTTGTTGCCTTTGGTAAATATTAATTCAATAGGTTTCTTTTTTTACAATAAAATTGTGACGCTAGAGTGTCCTTAAAAAAAAGAAAAACCTCAAACTGTATACTACTCAGTATATATCACCACCACACCAAACACTTTATTTTTGCACTCGACGCACGTTTCGCTAACCATGTTAGCTTCATCAGGAGCGATGATCGACTAAAGCTAAACTACAAATCTATCCTATTTATACTTAGCCTAACCCTTGAGTTCCGGTCAAGTACCCAGTAGAGGGGACTGTAAGGAATAGGCCCTCTGTCTTTATTTAAACTACTTTTACATTTTATGATTTCCATACTTTTGTATGCGATCAACAATCTCCTATCAGATACATTTTTTAATAATCTTAGATTATCTAATGTTACAGTATGATCAGCTTCAAGGGCATGTTCGGCAATGCTAGACTTTTCTGTTCTATTGTATCTTAAGTGTGCTAAATGTTCTTTAAATCGTGTTTTAATTGACCTTTTAGTTTGCCCAACATACTTTTTGTCACAATCATTACAACTAATTTCATAAATTCCACTTTTCTCACAATTAGGAATCTTATCTTTGGGATTTCCTAAGATATTCCTCAGATTGTCTGATGACTTATAGACTAAGGTGAGGCCTACTTTATTAAATACCTTATTGAGTCCCTTGCTATATTTCGGATTATATGGTATGGAGACATATTTGGTGTTATTTTCTTCGCGTGTAAAAAAGGTGGAATTCTGTATATTAAACCTAAATTTATGTCTATTTATTAGCTTATTTACTAAGTCATCGTCGTAACCATTAACTCTAGTTATATTTCTAATACGATTTCTTTCTTTATTGAAGTTTACTCTGTTCAGAGGGAAAGTGACCAAACGATGAACTAAAAAATGTAATGAGGCTAATTTATGTTGTTTGCAATGAAATGAATCATTAGGAATATATCTATCTGTTACTATATCCTTCCTATAGATATCAAATTCTAATCTATTATTATTTTTAATAATTAAAATATCTAGAAAAGGCAATTGGTCCTTTGTTCTCAACTTCGTAAGTGAATTTAATGGAATCATACCGGCTATTTAATTTAGAAACAAAATTATTAATATTTGCTCTCTTTGTATCAAAAATCGCGAAAATATCATCCACATACCTATACCATACCCTTGGGAAATATTCGAATTCTTGACTGGCTTCGATTTCAAACTTACTCATGAATAAATTGGCTATGAAGGGTGACAAGCAATTACCCATAGCTGTTCCTTCTTTCTGAACATAAAATTGATTGTTATATTGGAAATAATTTTCTTCCATACAAAGTTTAGATAATGTTAAGTATTCACGAATAATTTCGTCTTCAAAGTCATTCATTCTAAGTAATTCTTCGAGATATTGTAAAGTTTGTGGAATTGGCACACTTGGGAACAAAGAACTAACATCAAAAGAAATTAAGACTTCACCTTCATTAAGAACTAGATTTTTTGTTTTATTAATGAATTCTAACGAATTCTTCACTGCGAAAGTATTTAGTGGTAACTTCTCAAGTTCTTTTGATAACCATTTGGATATTAAATATGTGGGTGATCCGACCGATGAAACAATGGGTCGCATTGCTGTATGCTATAGTGTTCTAAAAAAGTTAACGTTGCTGAACTCGACATAATTATGCCGGGGCACTCCATTTCTTGGGAGCAAATATGTCTTGCCATGAACATGTTGCAAGCATAGCAAAGAGAGCTCCTCAAAAGCTGGGAATATTATTTCGAACTAGAAAGTTTTATACTCCACAACAACTGTTAATTCTGTACAAAACCCAAATTCGACGAACAATGAAATACTGCTCCCAAACATACACTACATTTGTTGTAGTGTATGTTTGTATTCAGAAAAGAGCTGTTCGCCTGATTGGAGACCTGGAACTGGCCAGCAACCTTAATTCATTGGAACATCGAAGAACGGTCGGCGACATGAGTCTATTCTAGAAGTGTTTTCTTGAAAAGTGTTCGATGGATTTAACGCGCTTAATTCCTCCCAGAGCAGTGCTTGCTAGAAATACATGTTGCACTAATACTTCAGATTCGTATGAAGTACCGCTTGTTACGCCTCAGACAACCCTTCTAAAGCAGTTTTTATATGGAGAACCTCATCCCTTAAGAATAAGTTGTCCAGGTTTGTGTTACCGACCGAGTATAATTAGCAGCGATTCAAGACCAACGTGAATCGCTTTTTCCGCACACGTGTCGCTCCTGTAACGTTTTATTGATTTCCCGGCATCACGGGCCCATAAAAAAAATTCTATAATTATCCGTGCGACAGATGCGGTTTCACACAAAATATTATGTTTTAATTATTGGTTGCGAAAGTAGGAACGCATAGCTTGGAATCAACAAATAATTTTGAAATCCTTCTACCAATCTAACCAAGACATTTTAAATTTAAGAAATAGAAATCTCATTCCGATAATATTTTTATTGGTCAAAAACTGACAAAATACGACTTTAACAATAACTAGCTAGGCTAGACCACTTCCTGTTGTCAAGAACAAATGTAGAAGCTATGGATAGGAGTTTGACATTTAGGAAATATCTTAACAAAGGTTGGTGGTGTAGATTTTGTGATGCTATTTACAGTCTATCTAAAAAGAACATGTCCGCAATAATTCATTTTTGGTAGATGCGACTCTAGCGACTCAACAAAAAATCATCAGCGTCGGTTTGAGGCAGTCTTTCTTTGTTCCCATCCAAAGGGCCAAAAAATCGGTAGAGGGAACTATTGTCTGCTACGAATTTTGGTAAAGGTCAGTGGTCTCGAACCGACCGATTTTTCGGTATTCCTACCGATATGGGGTCTGTCCTACCGAAATACCGAAATTTAACGATTTTTCCACGATTTCTGAGAATACAAGGCAATTCTACCGATTTTACATTTCCAAGTTGGCAACCCTTTTCATTTATATTTTACGGGGAATCCCTTGATTGTATGATCAGTGGTTATTGCAGAATGTTCCCGATATCTTTTGGGGAATACCCTTGTGTGCTGCAACTCGTAACTCGACGTTTTTAGGAGATCACCGAACTAATTCGCTTGTCTATGTAAACAAGAATTCGGATTTTATTGTTTCATTAATTTTCATTATTTAGAAGAGAAACTTTCTCCCAGTTACTAATAGCATCTACTAGAAGTATCTACCAAAAATATATAATATAATACCAAGTCAAAATGTCGTCAGACAAAGAACCGGTTACAAGCGTGAGTGCAAAAGTATCCCAATATTGTTCAGAACAATGATTTCCAACAAATTGATACAGAGTAGCGCAATTTAAGAAATTATGAACAAATCAAAATACATGACATAAAACTATTTTGGGATAATGTTAGTTTACTAAAGTATGGCAATGACACTCAAATGTTTCCTTTATTGACTACTTTCATCTTTACTATTTTATCACTGCCCCACCCATCCGCTAATGTTAAGCGCATATGCTCGCATATTAATCTTATAAAAACAAAACAGCGAAATAAGCCGTCTACTGAGTTAATCACTGGTCTGTTACATACAAAAGGACTATTTATTGACGCTAATTGTTATGACTTCAAAATTAGTTCAAATATGACTGCGGCTATGACCAAGGAATATTGGTATGATCCTAAAAATCGTAAAAATTGATTAGATTGTTTGTATACCTATTTGATGTTAGATATCTTTAGTAATAAACGAAATAAAAATAACTTAGTCTGTTATATTTTTGTTATTTCGATTTCCTTATGTTTTACTAGTATTCATATATAAAATATTGTAAAAAAATGAATATTATTATTAGTTTTAATTGCGTACTTAGTATATTCTGTAAGTTCCTATTAGGTTACAAAGATAAAGAAGTTTAAAATAAATAAATTTGATTGAATATTGTATTTTTTTTTGATATACCGATTTTAGGTACAAATATACCGATATTAGTGGGCAACTCTACCGATTTCGCATTTTGACGAGACCACTGGTAAAGATATCAGTCCATTCCGAACTTTCGTTGAAATCACGTAAAATTCAAAATGGGTCACGTGTTTGCGCGTCGGTTCGAGGCAGTCTTTCTTTGTTTCCATCCAACTTACTTACTTACTTAATCCTTATGCCGTTCTACCCCTTTAGGGGTGTAAGGCCCGTGGAGTTGAGTTATTTTATATTTGTCTTTTCCATATTTCTCTGGCCACTGCCTCTCTAAATGCCCCCCCAACCATGCCCCTCTGGGTCGACCTGTTGTTCAGGCATCCTTTCAACGTGTCCATACCATCTCAGTGGTGCTTCCTCAACTCTTTCCACCATTGGTTTCAGGTTCAAATTCTTTCCGAGTTGTATATTCCTAACCCTGTAAATGCTTGTTTTGTTCTCTATTTTCGTTTCGAATCTCATTCTGTAGCCGTTATCTTTCTCTTCTGTCTTTCTGTCATTGTAAATGTTTCTCCTCCATAAAAGAGTATTGGTGTTGCAACTTTCTCAAATACTTGGGCTTTAATATTTTTCGGTATCTCTTTCTTTCTTAGAAATGTATTGTTTATACTATTAAATAATCTTCCTCCTGTTATTATTCTCTCCTTTCTCCTCTTCCATCCTCTAATATTGTTGATCCCAAATATTTACTCTTTACTTGGTCCAGCCTTTCTTCTCCTATCTTTATTTCATGTTGTCGTTTTTGTCTTCCTATTAGCATAGCCTTTGTCTTCTCTTTATTAATTTTCATGTTTATGTATTTTCAATGCTTCTTTATATATCCGTATATTTTTATTAAGCATTTCCTCGTTTTTTGCTTTAATAACCATATCATCTGCATAGTTTAGTTCTGATATTTCTATCTTTTTCATTTTCCAATAGCCGTATCAGATCTGTCTTGTCTTGTTCTTATATAATTTGTTGATTCTTTGTTTAAACTTTATACGCTCTTTATTATTATTTCTGGTATCTTTCTTTTTCTCAGTGTTTCCCATATGTCTTCTCTTTTAATCTTGTCGATTTCGCATTTTGGCGTTCGGGACCACTGGTAAAGGTATCAGTCGATTCCGAACTTTCGTTTAAATCACATAAAATCCAAAATGAGTCGGTTTGAGACAGTTTTTCTTTATTCTCATCCAAAGGGGCCTAAAATGACACATTCAGCAGCCGCTAAACATATGAAAAAGTCGGTATTTTTGTGAAGAAGTGGGTGAGTCGTTTTAACGGTACGAAAAATATTGATGACTTGCCAAAACGTGGCTCGGTAGGCAAAGTCGAAAAACGAATCGTGTCTTTGTTTTTACCGGACCCGAAATTGACGCTGCGTCAACGAGTGGCAAAATTAAGAAAATCGGATTTGAACGTATCCCATGAGACCATTCGACAACATTTTCGTGCTCATGTCAAATTCCGAAGCGCATTGAAGAAATCTTTGCTGGACAAAAATCACGTCGCGAAACGGCTCGCTTGAGCCCACAATAAGATACTAGAGGGGCTCTCACAACCGTCGGACGTCAACCCTATTTTGTCCAGTCACATTATGGGTTTCACCTCGGAATGAGAGATAACAAGCTGTAAACTTGTATAAACCTTTTCTTTGGCATTCTAAAAGTTGTCTCAAACGTCTCATAAAATCTCGTGTCCGCGTCTTAAGATATTCAAGGTCAAAGGTCACAAAAATCGGTTTTTTTTCGCAAATATTTCGCTTCCTATGGTTTCAATGATATTTGCATCTATTATATAAAAAAATTGTAGAGCATAAAATTCTCTACAAATGAAAAATATTATTAAATATAACGTATTAATTAATAAATAATGCAAATTATTCATAATTATGGATTTTTTAATGATTAATTAACTTTATGCGACGTATTATTTACCGGGACTCACGGTTGACCTTGCATTATGCTATGTATGGCTGAGCGCTCTCCGCGCTCTATCTCAAAAACGGTCAAGCGTCTAAAAAAATGTTTAGAATAAAATTTGTAGAGAATTTTATGCTCTACAATTTTTTTTTATAATAGATGCAAATATCAACTTTTAGAATGCCAAAATAAAGGTTTATACAAGTTTACAGCTTATTGTCTTTCATTCCGAGGTTGACCTGCCTTTTTTTGGCTTAAGTGACTAGTAATTAAAAATGTAAAGAGAAACCTCAGAGAGACTCAGTTGTCTCGCGAGATTCGAAAAATTTGTAGATCATTGCAGAAAATCTCGTCAAAAGCATGTCTTTAAGATGCCAGGCGATTATTGACGCACAAGGTAACTGCGCCGTTGTTAGCACACCGAAGAATACATAGATGGCAAGAAATATTCTCGAAACATATATAACACATAAGAGCGGTCACGTCCTTACTTGACAGATTGTATAGTGAATTTTTTGAGAACATATTACGGATAAAAATTGTGAACTGGGTAAAATCGAATATCAAAAATGGAGTTGAGAATTTCAAGAGGTGCAGAACCAATTAGTGGCGAATACCGTACTGGAAGACCCATTTTATGAGAATATTGAGGCAATGCATCAAATAAATTGGAGAATCGACCAATTAGGTCAAAACCTGTAGCTAAATACTGCATAAGAACTTATTGGCTCAATGGATCCCTAAAAATCTAACCGCCGAACAAAAACAACTAAAAGTCACAATATCCAACTTGATTTGTAGCTATTTTGAAATGGACTTTTTGGCTCGGATGATCACTATGGATGAAACGTAGATCTATCCCAAAGAAACAGTCGTAGTGGAAACAAGCTGGCGTACTCCGCCCCAAGATGTTTCGCTCAGAAAAATCGACAGGAAAAGATCTTGTTTCCATTTTTTTTTTGGTACGAGGATGAAATAATTCCCAAAACTAACAGCAAGTAACAGATTCGCTGTTAGTTTTAAAAAAAGAAGCGAGTTAGGCTTTGAAGTGATTAACCATTCCCCATATTCTATGATTTTGCTCTTTCAAATTATTACCTATTCCCAAAACTAAAAAAATGAAATTACCCAAATTCTATTCATATGAAGAAATAATAAATACTATCGAGGACTAGTTTGCAAAGCAAACAAATGATTTTTTTAAGGTTATTTTATGACCTACCACTAAGTCATTACATGAATAAAGTTGAATAAACTATTTGAGAGAGGGATATTTGTTTATTCTAGATTATGTTAGGCTGGAAACTCGTCTTACTTGAGTTTCACATCTAAAACAGTGTAAGAATTGCACTACTCAGTATATATCACAACTATATCAAATAAAGAATGCCCCAAAATTCACGCAAGATTTGAATTTGGAGCCATTTGTATGGTAAAGTGTTACCAACAAAAAAAAACACGAAAGAACAACGTGTTTTCATTGTTGAGCGATATTTTAAAATTAATGAAAGTTTGGCAGCTACAGTTCGGAATTTTCGTACAAGATAATTAAAGATTAATTGAAAAATTCAGGGAAACTGAATCAATTAGTGATCTTAAACACTCTGGCGGTCCCTCAACAAGTCGTTCGACTTAAAACATTGAAGCAGTTCGTGGGAGTGTTGCTGAGACTCCAAGAACATCAATTCGGCACCGTGGTCAAGAATTTGACATTTCGAGAAGCTCTCTACAGCGTATTCTCACAAAAGATTTGCAACTTCATGCTTACAAAGTTCAATTGACTCAAGAACTGAAGCCTACTGACCACGCACAACGAAGAGAGTTCGTTGAATGGTTTATGGAACAACAACAAGTGGATACTGATTTTTCGAAGAAAATCATCTTCAGCGATGTGGCTCATTTCCATCTTGATGGCTTCGTTAATCGACAAAAGTGTCGGTCGCATTTGGGGTTCAGACAATCCACAAGTGACTGTTGTGAAACAAATGCATCCACAACGTGTTACTATTTGGTGCGGATTTTGGGCTGGAGGCATCATCGGACCATTCTTCTTCGAAAAAGCTGTTAGCCAGACAATAACAGTTAATGATAATCTAGTTTTTTGGGCCTAAATTGCAAGATATGGATGTGGACGACATGTGGTTTCAACAAGACATTGCCACATGCCATACAGCCCGAGAAACAATTCAGTTACTGCATGAGTCATTTCATGGTCGTGTAATATCCCGTTTTGGTCGTCAGAATTATATGGGCTTGCCGTTAGGAACGAACGTGGAGATCGTCTACGTCAGTTTGCTATTAATAATAGCTTCACTATCACTAATACTACTTTCAAACATCATCCAAGCCGCTTTTCCACCTGGGTGTCACCTGACGGACACTACAAAAATCAGACTGATTATATCCTGATTAGCTCTAGATGGAGGTCATCTATATTGAATGTAAGATCGCGTCCAGGCGCGGTATGTGGTTCAAATCACAAGTTATTAAATGCTCATATGAGAATAAAACTAGCCACCCCTAAAAAACAACAACAAACAAGAGAATTACAGTGTCAAACAGTACTCTTTTCCAAACAATAATCAACTTTAACATTCCGGAAGTCACAGAAGATAAGGACAAACATGGACAGATATTAAGAAGTGGATAACAAATGTTGCTAGTTGTCCATCCATATAGACATGCTCTGCCCTTTGCAACAGGTCAAGGTTCTCTTTGGTGGCAAAAATTATTATTCTGGCTTTACCAGGTCCTGAATCGAACAAAAGGAAAGGTTAGTCCGTTCCCTTCTTTAGCGAGAAAGTTTATCACTGCATGATGCTCCAGACATCCTCGTCGGAAGAAAAAAAACCGTAAAAACTGCAAAACCCATCAAAGTAGTTAAAAGAGTGACAGTTCTTTGACAATAAAGCAATTTTTGTTTGTATGATGTCATTTTCACAAATAGGTTAGATCATTTTAAAAAAGCAGCCTCATTCAGCGTTGAGTCATCTTCTTAAAACGTTTTTTTGGAAAACACTTGAAACAATCTTTTAATCTCAAACTTTGTAAAAACTCTGCTTCCGTTTTTCTAAAAGTCATGATACTTTTAAAGTGGGTATTATTGGGTTTTATTTAAAAGTTGATAAGCATTCAGAAAAAGAGTATTTAAGGCGAATTTTTATATAGAATTGTCAGTTCAAGTCAGCATCGTGGTGATTTTGAAAAACAACAAACAAAAATGAAATTGTTTTTAGTATTCGCTTCGTTATTTTTTGGGGTAAGATATTACTTCTTTTTATTAAATATTTCGATTTTTCTATATTAATACACGATGGGTGAATTAGTTTTACTTCTGGTTCTGTATAAACTAAATAGAACGCATTTCTCAGTTATCTCTTTCTTTTTCGCATTCCATATGGGTTCCGTTCGGTGTGCACACTCAATTTTCTCTAAAATTATTTGACATACGCAGTTGAAATTTCTTCTTTCTCCATAAAGTGTAAATTGAGCGAAAATTATCACATTATGTTCGATAATTCATCTGGTATAAAAAAAACTATGTGCCTTGACAATATCGAGGAGGGATTACGACAGTATGGTGGAGATAAATATATTTTCCGTATCATTCTTCGTTTCAAATATTTCGCCAAAATATTTTTTTATTTGTTTATAATCAAACAAATAACACAGATCGGCATGATTTTTGTTGTCTAAAACAGGGGTTCCCAATTTTTTTTGTGCGACACCCCTTTACAGGTTACAATTTTTTGGCGACGCCCTTCTAAAAGAAGATGCCTGTGTGTAGCTCTAGCAGACAATAAAATTACTTTATTATTTAAAGAAAACTCCAAAGAATATAGATTCAATTATTATTTATTTTATTTTTAAGCATAAAAAAACTACAAACGATGCCATTAATGAGAAGGATGAACTTACTTTTCTGAGCATAACTTCTCAAATTGCTGCTGAAGTTTTGATATTGCTACTCTCATTTCTATTTCTAAATTTATTTGTGACCTGTACTGTACGATTTGAGTACTGCAACTGTAGAAAAGCCAGTTTCACACAAGTATGACGTAGCAAATCGTAAAAGAACCCTCAAAGCCGTAGTACTGATAGTAGGATATTCTTGGGACGCATTGCTCCAAAATTGAAACAGTTTATCTTTATCGAATCGTAATTTTAGGCTCGAATCACAGCTAACAGCTGTTTTTTCTCGACTGTTGAAAGTGTAGATGGTGGTGGGGTCTATTGGAATGGCTTTCTAATCCAGTCGTATTGATTCAAATTCTCTAGAAAATATTTATTTAAATGCGACATTGTAAGAGGCGAGCATTGCTTTGGAAGGAATAGATGTTCTGGAAAACAAGGATGTCGACTGAAGTTTCAGTTCTCTCAATTTTCTTGCAAAAAAAAATCTCGCGGTTTTTCTTGTAAATTACGATGAGTTGTTTCCAAATGACGTTTCAATTTTTTAGGAAGCATACTTTCAGCAGCCGGCACCTTCTGACAAACAACACATTGGGAAAGTTCCATATTTCCTGTGCTAACGTAGGTAAATCTAAATATTGGTCATCATATTTTCTGTACTTTTTTCTTTTTTCTATAGTTTCTTTTCAACGCCCTCCTGGGTCTTCAACACGTTTTCTATTTATTTAAATAAAGTTAATCCATTTTAAATAATGAATACGCGTGCGTAAATTAAATACAACACACTTGAAACCAAAACACTGCTTGTAATCGACGAATAAATAAAGCACCAAAACAAAAGACAGCACGATGGACGAACGAAAGCGCGAGGAAATGGATGGGCGGGCTTACTGAGTCACTGATAAGACGCGAACCCGCGCCGCACAGTAGCTGATTACGACGCGTGCAGGCGACCTGTGCGTATCGTCTCGCGACTCCCCTAAGATAGAGTCGTGACGCCCCAGGGTGTCGCGACGCACAGTTAGGGTTTAAAATGTTAACTTTTTTTACTAATCCGGCCACACTGATTACGAATTCACCACTCGTTTTATCGTATCACATCAGGTTTTAAAGAAAATCCATAGAGTGGTAATTTGCACTTTTTTCATAAAAATAATTCAAACTACAGTGTATTTGTTTAGGAGCTGATAGCAGAATTCTCACATTGTATGTAAATGAGGGTTCATCGGTAGCATAGCCGTCCGAGCGTAACCTGCTTTTAGTTTTTAATCAATAAAATTATCCTAAAAATAAATTTATAGAAATATAAGATTTATTACTAAAAATTTTTCAATCTATAGATCTATGTATACATACAAATTATAGTACTTTAATTACAATCAAAAACAATCATCATCTGCAAAATCGATTTCTATTTCTACAGTTTCTTCGATGTATTCGTCAAGTTTCCACATTTTATTTTCTTCTTCTATAACATGTCGAATGGCATTTTTCCAATTATCCTCTTTGATCCTCTCTGATCCGGCAAGAAATAATTGCCTTACGTCTTGAAGTTTGAACGTGGTGTTTTCCCTTGTGCCGAAACCTTTCATTTGTGCCCAAATTAGCTCTATGGGATTCAATTCGCAATGATATGGAGGTAATCTAAGCACTGTAATATTCTGTTCCTTTGCCATCTCATCGACTGCGTATTTCTTGAACTGTGCCCTATTTTGTTTCGCAATTTTGAAAAATGCCGCTTTTAATATACCATCTTTATGTTTGAGATTTTCGCCGCTTAACCATTGAAGCATATTCGCTTTCTTCCATGAATTTGTCGGGAGTCGTTCTAATAATCGAAAATGGTATGGGACACTGTTTAATACTATAACTGATTCTGCTGGTATACATTCAATCATTTGTTGAAAGTACTCCTCAGAAACATTGGCCGTCATCTCCTTACGATAATCTTTAGTTGACTTTGATTCGAATTTCAACAAGCCACCGTCGAGCAATCCGTTTTCACCATTGGGGGTTGTAATCCAGTTGACCAACCTTCCATAAAAACTTGTTTAGCACTCTTAATATTTTTGTCAGTCCAGTGTTTTTTTCACTGTGTGTCCCTCATTAATCCAAGTCTCATCTAAATAAAAAAATATTTCTTTCCTCGGCTCGAAATTTTCTGATTGCTCGTAGTTATTCTCTTTTCTAACAAATTATTTCTGTTTTATTGATAAAAACAGATTTTGTATTGTGTTTTTCGCAACGTATTAGTAGAAAAAAAAATGCTTTAATCTTGCATTTTATTTTTTAGGACAAAAACTTTTGGAACGACCCTCGTAAATTCATTCTCTCGTGCGTTTTTATAATTTGTATAAACATTTTTAGTTATTTCTAATTACGTTTTTAGCAATCGTGATTCCATAAAAATATATGAACATCTTGTTAAAATATTTATTTTTAAAAACGCTTGAAATAAATTTTTTTAGAAAGGACATTATCATATATGATACAGTCGATCATGTAAGAAAAATTGTGTTTCGAGAACATTTTTTGCATCCAATGTATTCTTTGGAGTACTAACAACGGTACAGGAGTAAGTTGTCCAATTGCCTAACGCATCAATAATCGCCTGACATCTACGAGGTATGCTGTCGACGTGATTTTCTACAGTGATCTCCAAATTTTTCGAATCTTGCGAGACAATTAAGTCAGAGTCCTCAGGGTCTTTCCTCTGAGCTTTCTCTTTACAATAGACCAAAGGTTTTCAATAGTTCAGTAGTTAGCGCCCGGCGATTGTTAGGGCCACTCTAGTATCTTATCGTGGACCCAAGCAGGCCACTTCACGACGTGCTTTTCGCCCAGCAAAGGTTTCTACACCTTGCTTTGGAATTTAACATCATGAGCACGAAGATGTTGTTGAATGATGTCATGGGACATATTCAAACACGATTTTCTTAATTTTGCAGCTTCTTGACGCAGCATCAATTTCAGGTTCAGTGAAAACCAAAACTCTATTCTTTTGACTTTCGAAGTGACTTTGCCACGTTTTGAGAAGTGGTCCACATTTTTCGTCTCGTTAAAATGATTTATCCACTTCTTCACAAACGGTAACGACTTTTTAATATATTTAGCGGCCGCAGAATGTGTCATTTTAGGTTTTTTTGGATAGGAACAAAGAAAGACTGCCTCGAGCCAACGCGCAAACAAGAACTTATTTTAGATTTTACGTGATTTCAATGAAAATTCGAAATCGACTGACAATTTGTTGTAGACATAGGTTCTCTCTACCGATTTTTAGTTGAGTTGCTAGAATCGCAGCTACCAAAAATGAATTATCGCGGAGAGGTTCTTACTTGACAAACTGTATATTATTATAACTTATTCAAATCTAGTTATTTAAAACGAATTCTTGTTTTAACGTTGTTAGTTAACAGTGGTGATTTTAACAAAAAACATCATACCAAAAATGAAATTGTTTTTAGCTTTAGTTTCTCTATTTTCAGGGGTAAGATATTATTCTTTTTATTAAACATTTATATTTTACCAAGTTAATATAACAGTGCGAGAATTAATTTTCCGTATTAATGCTGTAAAGATTAAATAAACCAATTTATTTCAGTTCCTTACTTTTTTTTATTCAGTGTTATCTCTTCTTTATTTAATGTATTTTTTAAAACTATTTAATTTAATAGTGATTCGAATGAATTTTACAGCTCCTTACGTATATATATATATATATATATATATATATATATATATATATATATATATATATATATATATACATGTATGCAAATGGTCTCCCTCATGGATTCTAAGGGAGGCAAAAGCTCGTTAAATTTACCACCAAACAACAAAAGATCTGAAAATCGCATATTCCAGCCACTTTATACAGCAACATCTAATGTAACAACTCCGTCAACAGATGAAAAGCTAATAGAATTGGAAGAGAAACTTAAAAATATTACATGAGATATAACAGGTCTAAGCGAAGTCCGTAGAACTGGAGAGGACCAAATCATATTGAACTCAGGAAACTGTCTGTATTATGAAGGTGACGAAACTTTAATTATCTAATAAATAATAATTAATAATCTACTTCTTGGTAAATAAGAAACATGGTAACCAGAGTGTTAGTCCAAGAGTCATAATATATAATCCAACTAAATTAAAGATACTCTCTCAAAATGGTTCAGGCCTATGCACCAACGAGCACCTACTTAAAGGATGAAATAGAAACATACTAAGAAGAAATTTCCGCTGCTCTACAAGACGGAAGACGGAAAACCGCATTTTACGATGTTGTTTTCAATGCCAAAATTTAAAGCAGAGAGGGCGAAGAGGAAACTGCAATAGGTCATCATGGACTAGGAGATCGAAATGAAAGGGGAAGGACACTAATAGATTTTCTACATCAAAAAAATTTATATGTAATGAACACCTTCTTCAAAAAGAACAAAAACAGAAAATGGACATGGTCTAGCCCAGATGGTAAAACAAAAAATGGCAACCCCGGAGGATGTGGATTTCTGTAGAAGATAGATTGCAAGCTCCTTGGAACACGATGAAGATACAGCAGTTGATGACATATTTGAAAACATCAAAAATAATATAGACATTGACAAAACTTGCCCAAAACAACAAAAAGAATAGAAATTAAATCATAGAGTAAAACAGCTTATGAAGCTACACATGAATACAGAACTATAAATAGAGAGATATCGAGGGAAATTAGAAAAGACAAAAGACAAAAAATGCAGAGAAAATTAAAAAGGTTGTAGACCAGAATAAAAGCTTAAAAGTCTTGAGAAGAAAGAACACAATGGAAAGGAAAAACATATGCAAGATTAAGGACATGCATGGTAAAGTAATAACAAACAAAGGAGTTATTTTACAGATCATCGAATTATTTTATCAACAGTTATATACCATAGAAGATAAAAGAACAGAAATCAACATACCAAAAGTCGTAAATCAGGAGTCGGAGGATATTCCAAACATCACAGAAGAAGAAATCACATCAGCCTTGAAGGACATGAAAAATAACAAAGCTCCGGATAAAGATAATATTGTAGTAGAGGCAATTACACAGGGACGACAACAAATTATCAAATCACTTAAAATGTTATTCAATAAATGCCTCGTGGAAGGAATAACTCCATCGCAATGGAATAATGTCATCATGCATTAAAAGGACGTTCAAAACTAACAGACATTACAAACTACCGACCCATTAGCCTCCTGAGCCATGTTTATAAGTTATTCACGAAAATACTTACTAAACGTCTAGCAAACAAATTCTAGTTTTTCTTTTCAAAGGAACAGGCAGATTTCCGCTCGGGGTGTGGAACAAACGACCATCTGCTTACAGTTAAAATCCTCATTGAAAAATGTATAGAATAATATAAGCCTCTTGTACTCATATTTATGGACTTCGAAAAGGCTTTTAATTCTGTAAAACAGCAGAGACTTTTGGAAGCGCTTGCTGAGTATCGTATTGATTATCGATATTCCAATGTAATTAAATACATATATGAAAATGCCACCTCTCATGTTAAAACATAAACTAATCAATCCACCAGCAAATTTTGAATCGAAAGATGAGTGCGGCAGGGTTTTCACCCAAGCTTTTCGTAACACTTCTAGAAAGTATTCTAAAAACTACATATGCTTTAGGAAAGGTTGGTCTAAAAATCAATATTCAAGACCCAGTTTATGACAAATCTTCTATTAAGCGACACTATAAAGCTGAATACCGTAGAGATAGAGCAAGTGCACCAATACATATATATATATATATATATATATATATATATATATATATATATATATATATATATATATGCCTGGGACATGAAATCAGCATAGGACGAGATAACCAAGCACATGAAATTCAGCGAAAAATAGGTCTCTCATGGGCTGCATAGAGCAAATTGGCCTATGTATTCAAATCTAACTAACCTGAACTAACCTTCCTATGTGTTTAAAAAGAAAAGTATTTGACAGATACCTACTCCCCGTTCTTACGTACGGAGCCGATACTCTCACTGCGATGATTTGAAAAGTGTGACTGGAAATTGGGTACAAGCGGCCCAGAACAGAAAAAAGTGGCAAGACTTGAGGGAGGCTTTCGTCCAGCAGTGGACAGTATAAGCTGATATATATATATATATATATATATATATATATATATATATATATATATATATATATATATATATATATATATATATATATATATATATACAGTATTTTGTTCTTGGGGTAAGCGGTCTTTAGAAAAGAACTAAAAAGTTTTTGACAACTTTTTCGCTTTCGAAAATATTTCATTTTCTTCTTCAGGGCTACAATTATAGTAGATTATTAGTATTTTTGAGATTAAAAGTAAAGAACAACTCAAAAATACTGATAATCTAATATATTGTAGCCCTAAACAAGAAAATGAAATATTTTCGAAAGCTTGGCGTAGCTAAAAAGGTGTCAAAAACTTTTTAGTTCTTTTCTAAGAGCAAAATACTGGTATATATATATATATATATATATATATATATATATATATATATATATATATATATATATATATATATATATATATATATATATATATATATATATATATATATATATATATATATATATATATATATATATATATATATATATATATATATATATATATATATATATATATATATATATATATATATATATATATATATATATATATATATATATATATATATATATATATATATATATATATATATATATATATATATATATATATATATATATATATATATATATATATATATATATATATATATATATATATATATATATATAATATATGTTACAGTAGAGATTTTCACGGGTGGTGGAATGTAATACATTAAAATTCAGGGTTTCAATCCGTTCGTCTAACAATGAATTTACTCAACGTTTCGCAAAAATCTCATTTGACATTTTCAAGTGCTCTTGCTCCTGCTGCTACTTCATACTGTGATCTTGCTGCTGTTGCCGCTAGAGGCTAACTCCTGACTGACTGAGTTAACCTCTAGCAGTAGCAAAATCACAGTATCGAGTAGCAGCAGCAGCAAGAACACTTGAAAATGCCAAATGAGATTTTGACGAAATGTTGTGCAAATTCATTGTTAGACAAACGGATTGAAACCCGGAATTTTAATATATTATATACAATATATATGTATATATATATATATATATATATATATATATATATATATATATATATATATATATATGTATATATACATACATATATAACTAACTTACTTAGTTTTGACCAAAAAATTGAGGAATAACGAGTGAATTGTAATTTGGTAAATTATCATGTAACAAACACCAGCTGTCCGGGTCAGGATAGTCAGGCAGAACCCGACGATTTCTGCGCATCAAGCGATGATACTCGTCATTGATGCTTGAACTAGTTAGAACACAATTGTTATGAACAATACGAGTACATATTTTTAAATTACCTACCTAACTACTACCAAAAAATGCATTTTAGATGGAATAGAGCAACTAGAGAAACTCTGGACTTATTGTATTAATGTAGACGGTAGTTATGTAAAAAAAAATTATGCTTTGCAAGTTTTCTCTTATAGCTAGGTAAATAACTTTAAAAAAATACCTTCATATAACCCAACAGATACAGTTTTTAAATAATATATTATACTTGTAAATGACGCCACAGGGTTTATAATAGTCAACAGCAGCCCAAACAATTAATGGTCGCGATGATGATGATGATAAAAAACGTTTGACCAAAAATTACCCCACATCAATAAAGTTACCATTTTCGGCAGTGAATTGATGTTAAAAAAATCATTTTTACATTTATAATTTTAGGGCGCATATTCGGCCACCCTTCGAATTGACGGTGGTAATGAAGTACCTAGCCATTCGATTCCTTATCAAGCTCATATTACCTTTGAGAAAGATTATTATCCAAACTGGAACTGCACTGGAGTTTTAATCACAGAAAACTACGTTTTAACCAGTGCCACTTGCGTCTTTAATGCGTAAGTACAAATAGTATAATATAGTTAGGAAACGAAACGCCATTTCGAAACGTAAAAAGACTTTGAAAGATCATTTCAATAGAGTGTGGCATGAGGCCATACATTTCATCACGGAATTGTTATTTAGAGTAATTGTAACCAATTCTTGGAACATTTGAAAGTCAGAAACCTCAAGCGAGCTGGGTTGGCTAATTTTTAAACTGTATTCCAATAACAAAAACCTGGTGATGGGTTGAAATGTATATATTTGTTACCTTGGTCTAGGCATTTTCAGCTATTATATTGTTGACCTCGTTCTCTAAAAGTAGGCTTACGATTGTCTTCGCGTCGCTGGTCCGATTCTCAGTTAGAATTGGTAGAGTGTAGCTGCTTTCGGACATTTTCTTTATTTAACAACATATAAGCACATAGACATTATCAAACACTCAGTATGTGGTTACACCACAGTTGATTCACAATTTTGAATTACCCCACTATATGATGCACGCATGCAAGATGACGAAGAAAACTATGACGTTTCCTATAATCTCTACATTCAAACATCACGTTGTACAGACAAACGTTAAATACCCCTTAATTAATAAATTAAAGAAAAAACTTTTCCCATTTCTTCGTAGTATATACACTCTTCTGGTTATTTTGAGTTTTATTTTTTTATATTTATATTATTGTAGTGTTTAAATATGACATGATCTTCTGTACATAACATATTTTGAATAGTCTCATTAAGATACAGCTAAAGAATATTTTGGTAAATTTCTTTGTTCATATTTCCTTCTGGGAATACTGTAAAATACCTCCACCTTTTGAGGTTACCTCTACTAGGCCTTTGAGTCTGGATGAAATCCCTTGCCTACAATAATTCCTCCTCTATTTTTCAGCTTCAATGGCGCCCATCAGTGAAATATCTATTATTAATTTCCTGGGACCAAACAACTATCATCAATCATCATTAATCCTAGCATATGACTATTTTCTAACGGATTTCAAGCTTTAACATTTTTGAGTAAAAAGTGGTTTCTTTTTCGTCTCATCAGCTAGAAATTTTTGAAAATTTAGTGTTCGAAGTTCATTCCATTAACCTACGATTTTACTAAATACTAAATCTCCCCTCAAAATTATAGTCGCTTCAAAAGCTGACGACGCTTTGTTTGAACTTAAATACCATGTCGTCTCAAGTGTTTGACAGCTAAGACTTCTACTTTTCTTTGGAATAGGAAACCTACGTTTTTCTAAATCTCTATTTTCACTAGATTTACAACACTTTGCCGAATAGGATTCCTTGTCGAGAAAGAAGGAGAAATATAGTATTAATTCTTATAAAGCTAGTTAAGAAATAATACTTACTCGTTCACAAACATGCTTCGACAAGTTTCAAACTAGTGTAAACAAGAGGTATAAGAAGGACTCAAAAACAAAGTTTGTTATTATAGCGAAGGGTAAATCATAATCATAAAATATAAAACCTAGGTTTAATTTCGGACTAAACTGTACATTAATAATAATGCGGACATACCTTTATGCTGAACACCTGTTCATTAACGGTGAATTACCTTTTCAACACTTTTACCCTTGTTCTAAGAATATTGTTATGAAAAATGTGTTAAAGAATGACAGAAGACAAACAGAGATTAGGTGTTGCTGTGTGTATGTATTAAATTTAAACTTAAAAATTAAAGTTATTTAAAAGAAATTTAAGTGGAATCATTTATACGAGTATTACTCTCAGTTATTTCTAGAACTGATATGTAGAAATTTGGATTGTAACTATTTTTTGTATAAACTTTTAGAGACAGAGCAAATGTTATTCTTGGAGCACATGACATTACAAAAGATGAAAATGCTCGGCAATTAATTCAAGGTACCCCATCAGGCTGGAAAACTGTATGCAAATACTTTTCCAAAGGTTCCAAAGAGGGCAATCTTGGTCTTATTAAGCTTGCAAATCCAGCAGTATTAAATGACTACGTGCAAGTGGCTAAGTTATCAGCTTCAGATGACGTCCATGTTGGAGATACGGGTAGAATATTCGGATGGGGTCTCAGTAAAGGAGCACCGGTAAATCAAATATTCGATTGTTTAAATAGGTTAAAAACTGTAAAAAAAACTATAATTTACCTTTGTAAACAATGTCTATATCAATAGATATAGATAGGTGTATTATCTATTACATGTTGGAAGTATATCCATCTATGACATAATAACGTCTTTATTCATCCCATAAAGGTAGATTTAACAAAATATCTTCTCTTTATATTGTGCCGTTATAAACCAAAAACTACTATGGATGTTTTATTTTTTAGGAGTCCACTTTACAGGGAGCGGACACCAGTGTTATAGACAACCAAGTTTGCGCCACTCCAGGCCTCTATTCTGGTGAAAATAGCATCTGTTTGGAAAGCCAAAGCGGCGCTTCAGCTTGCGCAAACAGTGATGGAGGTGCGCCACTGGTGATTGAAGACGTAGTCGTTGGTCTTAATTCTGATGGACCTAGTGGTTTTGTTAGTTGTCCTCAACCAAACAAATATGTCAAGGTGACACCTTACTTGGAATGGATCAAAGAAAATAGTGACCTTAACTAAATGCTAAAATATTTTATGCAATAAAATATATGATCAAAGTATTATAAGCAATATAGTTTTTTATTTTTTACCTTTATCTTTCCCTCTGACTCACTGTACACAGTAGAACGAGTGTGTATTTAAAGTTATCTACTCAGAGAATAAATTAAGTCCTAAATCATCAGCACCATGTATAATTAACGAATATAAAATACTTATTTTTCAGGATAACAAAAAACAGTTTTAAAGTGAATTGCAAAATTTGCTTCGACATAGATTTTTTTCTCTCAATTTAAAATCAAATCTTCAGACCTTTGATTTATGTTTAACATATCTAAATTTGTTACCAAGTATCCAATTAGTTAATAAAGTTAATTAAAAATATACGTTACTTTACATTTTATGCGTGGTTTGTGAAAAGCACGGGTGGTAAACTAGCGAATGGGCCATATTCGCTAATTAATGTCGTATTTTACAACTATCGTTACTTTTCCATTGATTAATTTTCATGTAAATTATTAGGATTATTTACGAATCATAAAGAAACACATTTCTGTTTTGTTAAGTTTTATTACAGTTTGTTGTATTAAATTTATAGTAAACAAAAAAAACTCTAAAATAATTTCCTGTTTATCTCAAACTAGTGTACACATACGATTGTCTTAGCGTCGCTGATCCGATTCTCAGAATTCGTGGAGTGCAGCTGCTTTCAGACATTTTCTTCATTTAAAAACACCTAAGCATATACACTTTATTAAACACTTAGTATGTGGTTACACCACAGTTGAATTACAATTTTAAACTACCCCACTATAAGACTTTTGCAAGATGACGAAGAAACTATCACGTTTCCTATAATTTCTACATTCAATTACCTCGTTGTACAGAAAAACATTAAATACCCCTTAATTGATAAATTAAAGAAAAATCTTTTCCCATTTCTTTGTAGTATATACACCCATATGGTTATTTTCAGTTTTATTTTTTTATATTTATATTATTATAGTGTTTCAATATCACATGATCTTCTGAACATAGCATATTTTGAACAGTTTCATCAAGATACAGCCAAAGAATATTTTGGTACATTTCTTTGTTCATATTTCCTTCTAGGAATGCTGTGAAATACCCCCACTCTTTAAGGTTACCTCCACTAGGCTTCAGAGTCTGGATAAACTCCTTTGCCTACAATGATTCCTCCTCTATTTTTCAGCTTCAATGGCGTCCATCAGTGAAATATTTATTATTATTAGTTTCCTGGGACCAAACAACTTTCATCAATCATCATTAATCCAAGCATTTGATTATTTACTAAAGGATTTCAAGCTGTAATATTTTTGAGTAAAAAGTGGTTTCTTTTTCAGCTCAACAGCTAGAAATTTTTGAAAATTCAGTGTTCGGAGTTCATTCCATTAACCTACCATTTTATTAGTATCTCCCCTCAAAATTATAGTCGCTTCAAAAGCTGACGATGCTTTGTTTGAACTCAAATACCATGTCGTCTTAAGTGTTTGACAGTTAAGACTTCCACTTTTCTTTGGAATAGGAAACCTACGTTTTTCTAAATCTCTATTTTCACTAGATTTACAACACTTTGCCGAATAGGATTCCTTGTCGAGAAAGAAGGAGAAATATAGTATTAATTCTTATAAAACTAGTTAAGAAATAATACTTACTTGTTTACAAACATGTTTCGACAAGTTTCAAACTAGTGTAAACAAGAGGTATAAAAAGGATTCAAAAATAAAATTTGTTATTATAGAGAAGGGTAAATGCGGACATACCTTTACGCTGAACACCTGTTCATTAACGGTGAGTTATCTTTTCAACACTTTTACCCCTGTTCTAAGAATATTGTTATGAAAAATGTGTTAAAGAATGACATAAAGAAGACAGACAGAGATTAGGTGTTGCTGTATGTATGGATTAAATTTAAACTTAAAAATTAAAGTTATTTAAAAGAAATTTAAGTGGAATCATTAATACGAGTATTACTCTCAAAGGTAGGCTTACGATTGTCTTAGCGTCGCTGTTCCGATTCTCAGAATTCGTGGAGTGCAGCTGCTTTCGGACATTTTCTTTATTAAAAAACACCTAAGCATATACACTTTATTAAACACTCAATATATGGTTACACCACAGTCGAATCACAATTTTAAATTACCCCACTATAAGATTTTTGCAAGATGACGAAGAAAACTATCACATTTCCTATAATTTCTACATTCAAACACCACGTTATACAGACAAACGTTAAATACCCCTTAATTAATAAATTAAAGAAAAAACTTTTCCATTTCTTCGTAGTACGAGTATATACACCCAAATGGTTATTTTCAGTTTTATTTTTTTATATTTACATTATTGTAGTGTTAAAATATCACATGATCTTCTGAACATGGCCTATTTTGAACAGACTCATCAAAATACAGCCGAAAAATATTTTGGTACATTTCTTTGTTCATATTTTCTTTTGAGAATACTGTGAAATACTCCTACCATTTGAGGTTACATCCACTGGGCTTCAGAGTCTAGATGAAATCCTCTGCCTACAGTTTTTCAGCTTCAGTGGCGTCCATCAGTGAAATATCTATTAGTGTCAGTTTCATAGGATCAAATAACTTTCATTAATCATCAACAGTACAAGCATATGATTATTTATTTAAGAACTTCAAGCTCTAACATTTTTGAGTAAAAAGTGGTTTGTCTCAACAGCTAGAAATTTTCGAAAATTCGGTGTTCGGAGCTCAGTTCATTAAAATACGATTTAATTGGTCTCTCCCCTCAAAATTATAGTCGCTTTAGAAGCTGACGATGCTTTATCTGAACCCAAATACCATATTTTTTCAAGTTTTTGACAGCTAAGCACTTTTCTTTGGAATAGGAAACCTACGTTTTTCTAAATCTTTGTACTGTATATGACTTACATAAGGTTCCTGTGCCATACTTCGCCAGGATTCGTCACTTTGAAATAACTTTTTCACTGGATTAACAACACCTTGCCGAATAGGATCCCTTTTATATGTATAAAATATATTATATTCTTTGCTACATGATTCTTTTAAAACTTACATATGTTCTCTGGCCAGGTTATAGGATATATTTTATTACGTTAGGTAACATAACGAATAAGCAGTGACGATAATAGTGAATCAAGTAAGAAAAAAGTTTGCCAATATCATGTAGCAAAGAATATAATATATATAAAATGCAACGTCTCTCTGTCTTGCTGTCTGTCCATTAGTGCACTTCGAGAACCACTTATCTGATTTACGTGTTTTTTTTTTTAATTCATACATTTATTCTCTGGCCAGGTTATGTATAATCTTCTATAATATATATAAAATGCAACGTCTCCATGTCTTTCTATCTGTCTGCCTGTCCGTTAGTGGTTATCTATAATCTTCTATAATAATATGGCACATCTCGAGGAATAACCGTTTATTATATACGTTCTCAACTTCAAGTATCTTAGTATTCGCATAGTCAAAAACATGTGCCGTATTCAAATGATGACACGCCACAGCACATCGTTTTTTCCCAATCACGCAATCACTCCTGTGCTGCGTCAGCCGATTTTTCAACCACTGAGAGGTCTGTCCTATATAAAACACCTTCACAACCCAGACATGGTAATCTATAAACAACACTACTATTGAACATCAGAGGGATTCTTTGTTTGGTCTTGGTAAACATCTTGCCATTACATAAATAATTGGTCTTAACTATCTTCAAATTTGAAAACTTGTTGAAAATCTTTATCCTATCAGTTAGGTTCGGAACAGATTGCAACCTAACATACTTCACTTCAAAATTGTTATCATCCAAAGGACCATCATAAAATGTAGAATTAAAAATGATTTTTTTCAGTGTACGATTTTGGGTAACCATTGTTGACGAAAATCTTATAGAGTTTGTTTAGATTAGTTTGAAGGAACCCATCATCACTTATATGAGTTATTTTATTCTTCATGGCAAGCACTGTATTATATTTTTGACTCGTCGAATGATTTGACGAAAAGTTCAGATATCTGTTATTTGCTGTGGGTTTTTGGTACCAATCTAATATAATTCTGTTCTGTCTATCTCTAATAACCTTGGTGTCAAAAAAGGAAACACCTGAATTACGTTCCATTTCAATAGTGAAGTGTAATCTATCATGAAATGAATTAAACATATCCAACACAAGTTGAGCTGAACCACCCAGAATGGAGCAAATGATGTCATCAACATACTTATATATGAATGGGACTTCAATTGGTAATTTAGGTAATACACAAAGTAATAATCGGTTGGACCGATTATTGATAGTTGAGAAATTTCGATAATTTTCCGAAAATAAAATAAAAAAATTCCAAATTACTGGATTTTCTTGTATAAATCCGGAACTAATCGAAATTTCTCGATTTCCAAAACGGCGCTATATTGGGCAGTAAATTGCGCAATTTTGCCACAATCTCTTAAGATTAATTATATATGAATAGAAATAATAAATACTAGTAAAATTAGAAAGAGCACTGGGCGCTGTTTTGATGAAACCATATTCACTCTTAAAATGCAGACATATTTCAAATTTTATTCTAACAGCATGTTTGCATGTCAGCATGCGGTTTTGTTTTATTTTTCTATCTTCAACAAAATTTAAAATATTTCTAATTTGAACAGCTGTCCTATTATAAATAATTTCATTTTTAGCGTTCCGTACGGAACACTTATAAGATGACTTCGGTGTCTATATGTTTGTCTGTCACACTCGATTTTTTCCGAAACTATTTGTAATAGAAGGTTGAAATTTGGTAATAATAATAATAGGAATTGATGGCCTCATCAGAGCCGTGTAGTTTTGAATGTTAAATTTTGACGTAAGGGGTTAGTTTTAGGGGCTGAAATCGGAAGTGAAAAAAATTGA
>CM032448.1:55888281-55890781 GCA_019049505.1 Pachyrhynchus sulphureomaculatus
TTAAATTTCAAGCATAAATAAGGTAAAACATGGATTTTGTTAATTTGAAAAATATTAACTCTTTATAGTAACTAAGGTGGCATAAAACTTATTATAACTGGTATTTCAAGAGGTAGTGGACAAGTGGAGTTTTAATCGTATTATTCTAATATTCATCAAAGTTAGCTAAGGGGTCCTACAAAGTAGTACAAATTTATTAATTAAGAGTGCTTTTAATTTTACTATGCAAAAAATATTGATACCACTCCATTCAAACTCATTAAAGAGGCAAGGACGAGAAATAAGGAAGATAATTTGATAAAATGGTTATAAGACTAAATTCTCAAGAAGCACGTAAATAAAATTTAAAAAGAGGAAAAGGTAAAATATTCAAAAAAAGGAGAATATATCTATTAAAAGAGCTTAGATTGTTTCAAAATTTAAGATATGCAAAAAATATTTACAGTATGAAATCTCAGAAGGCGAAGAAAATGACAGGATACCATTATTGATTATAAAATGAAAGCAATACACAGTTAGTTAAGAGTAAGACGTGACGAATAAATAAACATGGCACCAATAAGCCGTAATTATAAAGATCTTAACATAAATGACGACAGACGAGAATTACGAGCTGAAAATACAACATGGTGAACGATGAATCAAAAGATTTTACCCCTAGAATAAAAAATACAAGAATCATGCCAAAGTTGTATTAAAGATGAAAAAGACGTACCGAAGTTATAATTATATCTGGAATAATAATTGTGTAGACGAGAGGAACGTGCTGAACGGATTAAGTGAGGGAAGTAATATTATTGAATAATGTTACAGAAGTAATATTGTTCCATTTAGTTGTCACAGCTGTTACGAACATAAGTAAGTATATATATACATATATATATATATATATATATATATATATATATATATATATATATATATATACACATATATATATATAATATATATATATATATATATATATATATATATATATATATATATATATATATATATATATAATATATATATATATATATATATATATATATATATATATATATTATATATATATATATATATATATATATATATATATATTATATATATATTATATATATATATATATATATATATATATATATATATATATATATATATATATAGAATTCACAATATTGTGAGGGTAGCGGTCAAAAGATTTTGGCCAAATAAAACTCTTAGTTAATAGTCTAGCTTTCGGAATATATTTTCTTCCTTCATCAGGACACTCTACAAGTAAAATGGACAGTAAATTTGTGCTAATTAATGAAGCAGATGGTAAAAAACTAATTAGTATCACCGAACTGAGAAATAATAGTATTAAACTTACTTAACATGAGTTATCTTCCAGGATAAGCATTGTTCAATCAAAAACAACTTGTAAAACAATTTAATACTAAAAACTAAAAGACTACATATTTAAAACTTGTTAAAAAATTTTTACATTTTCTTAATCATTACTAGTGAAACATGTGGTTTCAAGGAACCGAAAAGGTGAGAGAGGTTAGCAAAATCCCGGCATTTTTTTGACACTCGACAGACAGTTTGCGTCTGCGTATTGTACCACAAGGGGCTCAACTATGAACTTTACGAGGGAGTAATCATAATTATAAAAATCTTTTATTTTATTTTGGTTTTTATTTTATTAAAACATTAAAAAATTAAAAAATTAAAAAATTTAAAAAAAATTTCAAAAAGGAACCTGTTCAATAATTGTTTATTTGGAAGGACTAGTGGTCAACAGGGGGGGGGGGGGAATCTGGAAAGGTAGATAGCTGTAGTAAGTAAGAGTACACGACGCTAAGGTCGTCCACATAGTTTTGATGTTCACATTATTAGGTGTGTTATGAATGGCCACCATCTCCAAAAACCTCCTACTGTAGTAGTTGGCCTCTGAGTAAAGTATTTCAGCCTCTCCGAAATTAATCCTGTGTCGTGCTGTGTAAATTGATGTGCCAGGGCACAAGATTGAGTGCTCCTTCTACAGTCGCTCTTATGGGATGTTATTCTCCCTTTGAGTGATCTAGAAGTCTGGTCAATGTATGAAAGTTGGCAATCCAGACAAGGGATCTTGTATACAATTCCTGTCCTTTTTAGTTTGGGAACTGGCTGTTTCAAATTGGTGAATAGGCATTTGAGGGTATTATCAATCTTCGTGGCAAATTTAATATTTTCGTTCTTGAATACTTTTATTAGTTTAGGGGTTAAGCCCTTAATATAAGGTAAGCTTCTGTGTATTCTTGTGTTAGGGTCTGGGGTGACATGTGGAAGGACATTAGGGGTGAGAAATTGATTTTGAATGTTAAGAAGAGATCTATTCAGGTCGTTATTGTGAAAAAGCAAACGTTGAACTATAGAGTTGGGGTAAGAATTCTCAAGCAGAAGTGACTTAAGCTCATTTAGGGACTCCCGTCTGAGGGAAAAGTGTGTGAGTCTGGATACTCTGGTGGCCAAGGCCCTCACCAGCCCCAATTTC
>CM032448.1:55895781-56065627 GCA_019049505.1 Pachyrhynchus sulphureomaculatus
TTATGAATTTATGAAATTAGTTGTAATGATTGTGACAAAAAGTATATTGGGCAAACTAAAAGATCAATTAAAACACGATTTAAAGAACATTTAGCACACTTAAAATACAGTAGAGCAGAAAAGTCTAGTATTGCCAAACATGCGCTTGAAGCTGATCATATTGTAACATTAGATAATCTGAGATTAATTAAAAATGTATCTGCTAGGAGATTGTTGAACGCATACGAAAGAATGGAAATTATAAAATGTAAAAGTAGTTTAAATAAAGACAGAGGGCCTATTCCTTATAGTCCCCTCTACTGGTTACTTGACTGGAACTGATGGCCTGGCCTATGCCATTAGTTCCGCCTGAGTAATTCAAGGGTTAGGCTAAGTATAAATAGGGTAGATTTGTAGTTTAGTTTTAGTCAATCATCGCGCCTGATGAAGCTAACATGGTTACCGAAACGCGCGTCAAGTGCAAAACTAAAGTGTTTGGTATAGTAGTGATATATACTGAATAATATTTTAATGTTTGTTAAAAATTAGAAATTTGTAATTAATTTCAATTATATTTAACTTAAAAGTAACATTAAATTTAAGAAAAGTACTGGTTTTGTCTGCTAAATGTCAATGCTGTTAGGCCAAAATTAATTTTTGGACATTGTAATCCTGAGATAAAAATCATATGCCATAGTAATGAAAATAATTTCTTAATGATGTTTATTTGGTTCAAGGTATTAAATAATACCAAACATACTGTAAAACTGATAATTTATAATTTAAATACTTGATTTCTTTAACATAAAAGTACTTAGTAGAACTTATTATCCAAAAAAAAAATATGAATAATAATTGAAATCCCCATTAGGCTAGAATAGGTTTTGTCAGGTTTAAAGTTTGTGGTATGGAAACTTTGATTTGGGAAATAATATATTAAATTCTTTTAAACTTACACTACGTGAAATAGAAATTTAATGCTTGGAAACCAATATTTCGAATTGAAAATTAATACTCTATATTTGAAAATTAATATTCTATATTATTTCCTATCATTATTAGGTTATGCTTGATTTATTATATTTAAAACAAAGGTAAATAAAGTTCTTGTCTTTACTTTGCTATTTCAAAAAGATTATGGCTATTTTTGAGGTGTCTTTTGAGGTTAAGAACGATTCATGTCGTGATGAGGTTATTCTGAAATCGAATTCTGATTAAGAATCAGAAAAAACGTGGGTATATAAAGTTTTCATTTACTTTGCTAATTTAAAGAGATTTTTGTTATTTTTACGTGTTTTTGAGGTTAGGGATGAATCCTGACGAGATTGGATAATTTCGACCTCAGATTCGGTTTCAGCGTCGAAAAATACATTAGGATATCATGATCAAATCGCTTGTACAGAAAATTTTAGTAAGAAGTCGCATCATGTTTGCGAATTACACAGGATTTTTAGGTGAATTTTACAACTGGCAATGCCGTTCCTTGAACTTAAATTTTTTATTTTTGCCACTGAGAATTTGAAAGTAGATATTTGAAACTATCTGCAATTTTAGATGTCTTTTCTAATTTTGGAAAAGGTCTGGTTGAAAAAGAATGACCCTGATATATGATGAAAATTAGAAATAACATATACAGCATAAAAATATCACTGTTTTTGTTTAATTAAGCAAACTGTAACAAAAAGCAATTGTTACTAATCTTCGGTAACATTACTGAAGTACATGGAGTACTTTTTGCTCTACCAGTTTGCAATATTTCAAAATATTTATTTTTGCAGCCCATTTCAAAACTTAAACGAGAGGTTTATCTTTGAGATTTCACTGATTTGCAACATCTCTCTTTAATTTGTAGTTAAAACTCACTTTCTCTCTGACTCAGGCATTCCAATGTTCGTGCTATAATGTACAGATATGTTAAAATTTAACAAAAAAAAATAGGATTCGATTTGTCGGCTGTGTTAAACTATTCTTATAATATCCTGTAGACTAATTACCCTGTTGTCATTTCTGGAAAACTTTTTATAATCATATGACAAAGAACAGCTTACTAGCGTAACAAGTTATGTCATAGTTAGTAACCATCAGGCTAACCTGAACTAATCGGAACTGAAATTTTTTACAGTAATATGCCTTAATGAATAGAAAAAAGTAGCATTATACGGTAACAGTCTATAATTACTTTTAATACAAGGACAGATTTTTATAAGTTTGTACAAATATCAGTTCCAATCTAAATATATCTCACAATATAATAATTTAATTCATTACCTAATTACTAGATGTATAGAAACAGTTTGATAAACAGTCCAAAATAAATATTAAACCCGAAACCATTAATTTAGGTTCAATTCATAAGAACAATAGCAAGACCATTAATATCTTTAGAGGTATACATAAGCCGTCTCCCTTATCTGCAGTGTATTTAGCTTTACAACGGTTACCCCAACCGATCCCATTTTAGTTATTTAAACAGATGAAGTTATTACTTTGTAAATGTTATAAAGTTTAAAATGTTAGTCGTTTTAGAAACAGATAAAGAAAAAAAAACAAGTAATATGTTTGCCTACTTTTTTCTTTTTTTTTATGAGCATAGCACACGTGCGCTGGGAAATTCCTAAAGAGCGTGTCCGGAAAAAGCTGTTCACGTTGGTGTTGAATCGCTCTAAATTGTACTGGTTGGAAATACAGTATTGGGCAAATCATTCAAAGGGATAAGGTTCTCCAATAAAAGACTGCTTGAAAAGGATTAACAATCTGAACCTCATACCGATGGGATGTATTAGGGCGACGTGTATTTCTGGCATGCACCGCTCTGGGAGGAATTAAGCCAGCTACATCCAATCTAGGCTTTCATATATATTGGATTTAATTAGGAGAACGTATAAAATTTTTCTCAGAAAGCACATTAAGATTTTTTCGGCTGCGAATATGCAGTAAAATTTTCTTGCTATTTTCCAAAAAATACTGATGTTTTTACCCTAATTAGTTCAACTTAAAAATTCGGATTGAAAGACATATTGCGAATTATTAGACAAGTTTCGTTACCTAAAAATGGTTTATAGCTGACTTGTTTCTAGAGCTCAGTAATTTTAATTTTCTTCTTGGTACTCCAAAAATTCATGCTAGTATGATACACCATCAATTTTTTCTCATATTCGGGACACACCATTTACTTCATCCTGATTTATTGCACAAGAGTGTTGATAATACTATTTTAACTGATAGAAAGTACAGTCTAACTAATACTAATAAATTTCCTTTTCTTTCTGAACAAGTTAGGCATTCATTTTTAAGTAAACTTGAGATTAATTAAAAATATTGAACGCTTATTAAGTAGACCATGTATAACTTACTAAGTTAAGGAAAATTCTAAGAGAGGCGAGAATAAAATTAAACAACCGGAACTTGCTTTATAACAATTTTCTTTATGTATTCAAGGTCATTTAAAGGATTTACCAATTGAATAATATTTATCTTAGAAATGTTATTAGAACACGTTAAAGAAATAAAGATAAATCGTTTGCTGTAATATATAGGAGAAATTCAGATTACTAAGGAAATTGTGAAGGTGATCACAATAGTTTTCTATTTAACTTAACAAGGCTCTAATCACGTAACTAAGTTTTTATTTATCTGCCCATGTCCATGGTCATTTCCAAAATGAGCTCAAAGGTGAGCCTGGACTGAAGATTATCATAAAAATCTAATCGCATCATAGATTATCAGTTTATTATATTAGTTTATATTATTTAGGGTATGTTTTGACAATTTCATTAAATTCAACTGACACTGCTGTAGTCATAAAATAGCAGACTTTTTGAGTAACGGCACTACAGGTGATTTTACTGCTTGCAGCAAATGAAAACTTATTTACTTACAATTTTCCAGAGTTACAGGTTTTAATAAAAGCTGGTACATTAAGAAAAACTTTTTGGCTTGAAATATATACAGAAAGTTTTAAATAATATTAAATATCTGAATTTTTTTCTAGACTTTTGAATTAAGATTACAAAAATTTAAGTAAAAAGTCTAAGATTTCTTTACAGTTTACATTTGAGCCTGAAAATAAAATAACCCACCAAGCAAGCCGAACTTGCTCAATTAGTGTTCTGTACGTTGATTGCTTTTAAAATAAATTTTTTTGTTATGGAGGTATAGAATGATCAATGAGTTCGCAAAACATACCCCAAATGAGTTTTCAAAAAAGTTTGTTTTCGAACTTGGTTGAAAACTGGTGACCTTGAAATTTCTTTTTTTTATATACCAGATAACTTATTAAAGGTAAATGCACTCATGATAATGAGTGGAGAATATTCCAGAATTTTTTCAAAATTTTTTGTGGGTGTTACAGACGGACAGACAGACACCGAAGTGTTCTTATAAGTGTTCCATAAGGAACACTAAAAAATGGATTTTGTCTTTTTCTATGTTAATTTATAGTAAAAAAGTTTTTAGACATCTTCTAAAATTTTTTAGAAATTTTTTCAATTCAAAAATTGTTTTTCCTAATGCACCCATTTTCAATGACTTTGAAACCTGTTAGTTTTACTCCACAGAAGAATTTCTTAAAACAAGTGAATGCATTATCATAAAACTACTATAAAATTGTTTAAATTTCTATAGAAATGTTTTTTGCTTTTTTAGTGTTTAAAATCAGCAATTGAATATTAAAAATAAAAAAAATATTGAGAAAACAATGAGTTCCAGAGATTTAAAAGAAAACGAATGGTGGGCAGAGAGATGGTGTATGAAGTGCGGGAAGCGGCCAAGGCTGTAGGACCCCGCTTACATACACATATAAAAATTTTCTTAAAATAAGCTTCACTTCTATGTACGGAAACTCAGGTACTGAACGCCATTGATTGTAATAATTTTATAACATGTAAATTTTTAAGATCATGTAGAGTAGTTCTTAACAGTTGCTATATTTTTATTATGTTAAACATATAGTATGATGTATTTTTGAATTATTTGACCGAATATATGAACTTAAATATTAGACAAACTGTGTTTATGGAAGTGTTTGTCTAAGCGTATATGTATTACTCAGTATATATCACCACTGCACCAAACATTTTATTTTTGCCCTCGACGCGCGTTTCGCTAACCATGTTAGCTTCATTAGGAGGGATGATTGACTGTCGATCATCGCTCCTGATCAAGCTAACATGGTTAGCGAAACACGCAAAAATAAAGTGTTTGGTGTAGTGGTGATATATATTGAGTAGTGTCATTGCGCCAAAGATTCCACATTCCCAACATAGTATATGTATTATTCGAACAGGTACAGCTTTAAAATGTCATAGTTTAACCAAATTTGAAAGTATAATTTCCATGCAATAATACAACTTTCTAATGCGATAAGTTTGCCCTTTCGTAACACGTTTTCTTTTTCAGAATATTTTGAAGCTGCCCACTGTTGCTTTATGCAATTTTTGACCGATGTGCCCCTGTGCAAAATTCTAAAAGTGATTTTCGTTGCTATTGTACAATTGTATATAAGGAGATATGTTCATATCATGCGGGTATTTTATAGATATATAGAGGTGAAAAAGTGACTGTATCTGTGGCTGCAATTAACTGCGTCAAGTTGCATGAATATCCGAAGACCTTTTTAAATTTTTAATACTTTACACAGTTTTCTATGTAAAGCCATATTAATTTTGTTCTATTTATCGATAGTTACTAAACCAACGCCTCTATTTATTACATCGCTCTAGGCGTCTTGAGTGAAACAAACTTCTAATATAAACTTAATTTATCAAAAATGTTGATAAGTTTAGTTATTCGCATAAACTTTGGTTAATTACATTGCTTTAATCCTAAACACACATAGTCTAGTACTTTAAGCAGCAAATTAACTAGTAATAGTAAACAGAGACGGGGCAGTAAAGATTCTAAGCAAGCATTCCAATGTACAGTCATTAATTTAAACTAGATACGAAAGAACAATAGGGCGGTCATTAATATCTTCAGGGATGTGTATAGATCGCCTTCCTTTCTCCGCATTATATTTAATTTTGAAAAAGGTTTTGATGACAGTTCCATAGCAAATAATTTATTCAACCCTTTTGTCAATATCAAAGGTGCTATTTTGGGTATTAAAAGATTTTTAGGCAAGATACAGCAAATACAGGACTGATAAAATAGGGCCATATTGATGGTCAAAGCTTTAAAACGGTTCCTTTATTTATTCTAGGTGATAGGGTATTGGTAAAAACTAATACTGAGATTCTTTTTGTATGTATAAATACTTCTACAAATTTTTTACGACGAAGTGTTTTTGATACTCTGACAATTATATTTTAAAATCAATATCTCATATATTAAACGCATCGTATTCTGCTTTTATATTGCCGGTAAACCATCTCAAAGGATCTGTCCCTCTTGAGTCCTCTTATTAGGTCTGTGTGGTCGAAATATGAAAAATCCTGACATTCAGATGTTAGAAAAGTAGCTGTTTGTTAATTATTCAACAGTGTACATCTTCCCTACCTGCGTTGACCTAATTTTAAACACTTTGAAACCGGTCATAATAAGGGCACTGTTATTGCTATCAGATACTTTCGTATGTCCTACGTAAAACTACACAATTTATCTGGTTAAACAGAAGCATTTTTGTACACTCTGAACTTATTCAAAAGATATTCGACCTTGATCGTCACGGCAGTTAATATGAAACAAATTAAAATAGTTTTAACACCACATTATACTCTAAGTTTGGATAATTCTTTTTGTAGGTTAGGTGGTAAAAAATTAACTTACTCTACCTTACTTTTAGGGATTTTGCAAAGTGGCGGCTAATTGTGTTTTTTATATGTATTTCCGGGAGGAAATTGTAAAAGCACGAAGTTGCTGATATCAGGTCCGTTTTGTCGGTATGAATTACTAATAGTAAAAATGGTTAACTTAGTTAAAGTATGGTTTGAATTAGCAGTAGGCAATATGATCGTTTGTTTCAGCTAACTGTATAACTCTAGTGATTTTTTTTTTAATTTTGAGCAATCACAAATGTAGCCGGTATTGGCAATAAAAAATCCATTTTTTACTCACAATAAAAACATGTTGTGGAGAAAAACATCTGAAGGCTCGAAGTAGGTAGTCATTTTAGTCTTTTTGCACTGCCTAAATTTTTTTTTTGAGAAATTTTGTCATGGTTTCTTGCAAATCAGTTTCAAAGATTGACGGTTAGATTTTATGAAAGTTATTATACTGGATTTCGTATTATGTGCGATTAACGGCGCTTTTATGTGCCTGCCGGAAAATATATCGGAGTAGATCCTTTCTTTTTATAGGCAGGTCTCGGAAGCCAACTCCACTGACCTCGGGCAGCTTCTAGTGGAGAATGTAAAGTCAAGGGGTCGAAATCTGGGAAAGGAGAATCAAACTCACAGTCCCCTACTAACACACCGAAGCTTTATGTATGAAACAATCAAAATATATACTATTTACAGATATTCACATGCACTAAAACAACCCTAATTATGTCTTAAAAACTAAAACCCCCTCTAACGTCTACCCAGTACAGTCAAAGGCAGTGACGATGATATTAAATGACGGTTCGGGCGGTGATGGTTATACTGACGGTAAGAGAACAGTTATCTATGAGTACAATTCTGCTAACGGTAAATAAAAAGCAGTACAGGATGCAGGATAACCGCTTAACTAAATCGAAATGCGTACGGGCAGCAACCAGGATAACAGTAACACAAAAAGCAGCCTGGATATCGTTAAACAAAAAACAACTCAGGATAAACACTTATCCTAAATCGGAAAATATGGTTACAGTAGCCGGAATAGCGGTAAAATAAAAAGCAATTCAGAATAAATACTTATACTAAGTCGGAAGGCATGCTTGCAGAAGACAGAATAACGGTAAAACAAAAAGCAATACAGGATTCAGGATAAATATTTATAACAAATTCGAATCTGTGCGTGGTATCCAGGTCTGGACGCAATTGACCGTAAAAAACAGAAATCTCTGTAAATATGACTTACTTGGATTTGAGCTTTATTTAATTGTTGCCTATGTCTCCACACGAAGCACACAGGACAACAACCGTTCAGCCGTAATACTGTCCGCAAATCCAAGTGATATGAGCAAATCAGTAGACGCTTTTAATAGATAATCTGTGTCTCCATACGGTGCACACAGAGCATCGATCCTCCAGCCGCGATACTGCTCAGTGAAGTCTGTCTCTTTGTCTGGAAAAGGACAAACCAGCACAATACTGTTCACTGGTTTGGTCTGGGGTTCCTAATTTGGCCAATAATCTGAATCGCAATACCACTCGAACAGATTGTCTACCCTTCAGCCGCAACATTGCTCACTGACACGAATCCCCAAGCCCGAGGGAACGGAAATGGAACTGGTGCAAAGTCGGTCGGTTTCAGTAACTAAAAGTACTTACGAAATACTGAAGGTCGGTGGATGTTCAGCAGATTGTAAGTATGATTCTGAATTTGGACGGTCCGCCACGTCGGTCGGAAAAGATGCCTACTGCTGTGTCCGGTGGCCTTTTATAATAGATTTCTGCCACCACTCTACAATAAGCCGGCTAGGGAGCAGTATATCCCGCACTTGGCGTCTTTGAACGTTACTGGAGACGGCGGCGGCAATAATTATCTATTTAATCTATTTTTATATATGTTTAATATCATTTCATCCATAGACAACGGTTCGCAAGATAAAGCATCAGTTACTTTATCGATCTCGATAACGACAATATCCCGTATTTGGAGATTTAAGTGATAGTGCCTTTACTTAACAGACTTGGAACCGGCCGATATCTTATGTTTTGTACCTTGTATGAGTCAAGCTTAATTGAAGGGGGCAATGGGTAGTCAGAAATGTCTGCCAGTGAACTGCAGGGCACGACTAAACCTATTAATTAAACTCTTCAAATTAAATTACGTATACTAATTTGGTACAATTAATTACTAATAAGCTTGAAAAATTAAAATAACTTCGTTACAAGGGTTGATTTGGCCTAGTTTTGTGGTTTGGCTTTAATGGGTGCCATCATCTTTATTCAGCTTTCAAAGGGCTGGTCGAAGGAACTACTTATATATATATATATATATATATATATATATATATATATATATATATATATATAGGTAGGTAAAAAATGTATACAAATGTGTTGCGAGAACTTAAGATGAACATAAAAATTAAAATTGAACTTAACGTTAATTAAGACTAACTTAAGCTAATCCATAGGTAGTATGTCGCTGGATCTGAGAAGACGAGTGATGAGCTGGGCGTGGGCGGGGGCGGTGTGCGTTTATGACTGTTGAGTTGGAGTAGTGTGTGGTTTTGTATACGAATATGGAGGGTCCTGTTTTGAACTGTCTGGAGGATGGATCTATGTTTTCGTGGCATTTAGCATTATGCTGAGCTGAAGTAAGTCAATCCGGCTCGGGTGAACAACTTGTAAATCGACAACTTGCTGCGGGTTGACAGTTTACTGGATTTTCAGGAGTAGGTAAAGCTTGCCGAGGATTTGATTTGCTTTCTTGGTAAAGATGGCGACCTGGTCCTTCCATACTAGCCGCTTGTCATAGTAGACGCCCAGGTATTGGATGCTGTTTAACCACCGGAGTCTAGTGCTTTAGAGAGCGAGGGTTTCGGGCGTGGTGTTGCGAGCTATGGTGAATATGATGGCTTGGGTCTTCGCTAGGTTGATCTGGATTCTCCAATGTTCGATCCAGAGGACTAGCTTGTTAAGGTAGCAGTGAAGGCGGCTAGTGATGATCCTCCACCAACTTGATAATTGTGGTGATACGGGTGTCCTCGGCGTACATGAGGAGGCAGGTGCGGTCCGACTTGGTTATGTCGGCGGTGAAAATGTTGAATAGATGGGGAAAGGGGGCGGATCGCTGGGGGACCCTTGCTCGAATGGACTTGGCTTCGGAAATAGGCTAGTCGACTCGACCTAGGAAGGACCGATCTGAGAGGAAGGCGAGGACTAGTCGCGTCATGTTTGTAAGATAGCCGTGTCGGATGAACTTGAGAATAAGATTTTCCTGCCAAATTCTGTCGAAGGCCTTGGAAACGCCAAGGAAGACAGCTCTAACCTGGTGTTTGCGACTGTACCTATTGACGACGTGTTGAAAGAGAACTGTAGTGTGATGTACGGTGCCGTGGGAGAGTCGAAACCTAAACTGTGCGGTTAGGGTGACTCTGAGCTCTGAAGTTTTGGCTAGAATAATTTCGAGGATAATTTTCTCGGCCACTTTGCTTAGGCAAGTAAGTAGGCTATTTGGCCGACAATTGCTAGCCTCGTGAGAGGACGTGCCGTGTTTTCTGATTAGGATGATCTCAGCTTTCTTCCAGAAAGACGGGAATTAGCTGAGGCTCAGGATACCTGTTATTATGTTAGTAGCTTCTGCGACTTATTTCTTTGGGTTTTGACGCTGATTTTGTTATGCCTTGGAGCTTTTCAGATAGAGCATGAGTTCTGATGGTTTGGATGGCCGAGGGGTTAGTGAAATAAGTGTTATGGGGAGGTTGGACCTGAATTATGGAGGCCACTCTCTGGTCTTGGATATAAATTGCTATCGATATCCACTATCCTACCGACCAGTCATTTAATATTTTTGAACTTTCAATGCAAAGAAGCTGTTGCTCCTAAACGTCTTACCTACAGACTATGGCCTAAAAATCCTATTGTCATAAATCGTACCGTCTGTGTTCGTGCCCGTAACAGATGGAAAGAAATTATCGAGAAAACGAAGGACTCGCACAACTAACGAATTAAAACAAATCTCTTACCTGCCCCAACAATTCTAGCTCCTTTTGGTTAGCCGCTAAGGTTTCACTACATCTACTATGCCACATGAGAATAAAACTAGCCACCCCCTAAAAAACAAGAACAAACAAGAGATTTACAGTGTCAGAGACAGTACCCTCTACCAAACAATAAACAAACTTTAACATTTGAGAAGTCACAAAACATATAGACAAAACGTGGACAGATATTAAGAAGTCGATAACAAATGCAGCTACACAATGCTCGGCAAAAATAAAAAAAAAACTTCCTCAAAAACATTGGATGACCGACGATACCCTAAACCTTATACTCGTAGAAACAAGAAGAAATATGATTTTAATAGACAACACATGGGATCATCGAGACAGAAACAGATCAATCAATAAAGAAGTCAAGGTGACTTGTAAAAGGGACAAAAATGCATACTTGCATAATATATGTGAGGAGCTAGAACAATATGCTACTAACAATCGACCACAAGAACTTTACGAAAAGGTAAAATATTTATCGAAAGAATTCAAACCTAAAACACAAATAATCCGAGATAAGGAAGGTAGAACAGTCACCGACATGCCTGGAATTATTGACGTTTGGAAGGATTACTGTAAAGAACTTTTTGTGGCTCAATTAGTGGGTGACTGCAGTGTCGACAAAGAAGCCGCAAGAACAAGAGCCATGTATTCTTAAGTCTGAAATCAGAAGGATTATTCAAATATTAAAGAATAGAAAAGCAGCAAGTACTGACGAGATCACTGCGGAAATAATAAAGACGATGGGAGGAACCGCCGTGACTATGCTACATCCACTTTGTAATGAGGTATGGAAGACTGGAAGATGGCCGAAAGACTGATGCGAATTTGCTTTTATACCCTTGCATAAGATAGAGAACAATCGCTCTAGTGTCACACGTTGCTAAGGTGTTTTTGAATCCTAAATGAAAGACTCAAAACGTTTCGATTGCCGCAAATATCTACCCAACAATTAGGCTTTATTCCAGGAAGAGGGACGAAAGAACAAATTCTCAACATACCTCAGATAATAGAAAATATCAGGGAAATCCAAATAACAACCTATATTTGTTTTATAGACTACTCTAAGGCTTTCGACTGCATATAATGAAACAAACTCTGGTCGATTCTGATCAGCATGGGAACACCTATACATCTAGTAAACCTTATGCGATCCTTGGATGAGAACACAAATGGCAGAATTAAACTGAATAATCTTTTTTCCGATCCCTGTATCATAGAAGCTGACGTCAGACAGTGCTGTATTCTGTCACCTTTACTTTTTAACATATATAGTGAACATATAATGAGTTTTGGATGGCTGAAGTGGGGGTGTGACAATCCATGGAAAAAAGCTAAGTAACCTTAGATATGTAGAGAAAACTGTTATACTTCCAACTTCAATACAAGACCTGGAATCAATTATGGACCGCCTGGAAATCACTAGCAAAAACTGTGGATTGACAATTAATAGAACGAAGACCAAAGTAATGATTGTTAGTCGTAAGGAAGATCTGTCACACATAAATAAAATTGCTGGTTTCACTGTTGTAGAACATTTCAACTATTTGGGATACCTTATAACTAACAAAGGTGGTTGTGAAGCGGAAATAAGGAGACGTTTGGCAATGGCTAGAAACTCGACCATCAAACCCACTAAGGTCTAGAAAGACCCAACTGTCACAAAAAATACAAAGTTAAGATTGCTATTCAGCCTTATATTCTCCATAGTAACTTACGCATTGGAAACATGGACCATTAAACAAGCTGACAAAAGACGAATCGATGCGTTTGAGATGTGGCGTATCGAAGAATCCTCAGAGTAGCATGTTTCGAATAGAATTAACAGACAGTACCTGAAATATTGTGGTCACATTATGAGGAAAGTGGATGCCATGGAAAAGCTTGTAGTAACGGGGAAGGTAGAAGGTAAAAGATTAAGGGGATGGTCTCCGACAAGATGGTCCGACCAAGTAAGATGTCTCCTTGGGATGGGTATGCACGAATCAAGTCAAGTCGCACAGGACCCAGATTCCTGGACATTGACTGCTATGCAGTAACTGCATAGTATCACCGATACTCCTATTGGGGTGAAAGGATTGAAAGAGAGAAACTATACCACCGCTCACAGGGCCAGATAATACTATTGTAACACCACCAGGTGAGAAAGCTAAACAGCTGTTTAGAGAGCGTATTATATTCACACGTGCTGATGTTAAGGCGCTACAGGAGCGACGTTTTTGCGGAAAAGCGGTACACATTCGTCTTGAATCGCTGTAAATTGTATTCGGTAAGAAACACAGCAAATCATTCCAGGGAGATGAAGTTCTCCATATAAAAGACTTCCTAAAAAGGTTGTACTAGGGGTAATGAGCTGAAAGAGAATACGGAGGTGAAGTATTAACGCGAAGTGTAATTCTAGCATGCACCGCTTTAGGAGGAATTAGAAGTGGTATATCTATCGAACACTTCCCATGGAAACACTCAATAGACTCAAATCGCCAACTGTTCTTCGACGTTCTAGGGAATCAAGGTTGCTGGTCAATTCTGGGTCTCAAATCAGGCGAACCTCTGAATAGAATCCAAAAAATGCAGTGAATGTTTGGAAGCAGAGCCTCAAACATGGTAGCAGTATTCCACCGTTGGTGTAATTTGAGCTTTGTACACAATTAACAGTTGTTGTGGGGTGTAAAGCTTTCTAGTTCGATGCACCATGTTCATGCCTAGATATATTTGCTACCAAATTAGTGCCCAGCAAACTAAGTGACGATGCTAGAGAAATGGAGTGCCCCGACATAACTATGCCAGGTTCAGCAACGTTGACTCGTGCCAAACGCGAATGCCTTAGATATAGCAAGTGTAACCGCTCGTAATTTTTCAAAGTATTCAATTGCGTGGTTCCAAACATGTACCACATAAGTTAGAAGATCTGTTTATCTTTGCTGATCAAAGCCATATTGATGGTCGCTAATAATAATCAATATTTTAGACGATGCCGATTGATGACGTTCGATATTACTGAGAGTAGTGCGACTGGTCTGTGGTTGTTTGGCAAGGTATTCTTACATTTTTTGGGTATCGGTCGGTTTGTACCGCATTTCCAGTAGGAAGGAAATATTCCCTTTCTGTCTCATAGGGTCGGCCACTCCATTCCTCAGTTTGCTGGGCGTTAATTTGGAGGTAAATATGTTTTGGCATGCATAGTAGAGAAAGCTAGGAATATTATTTTGAACTAGAGAGCCTTACACTCCACAACTATTGTTAATTCTGTACGCTCCCATGTTTGGGGCTCTGCCTCCAAAAATGCACTGCGTTTGTTGGAATCTATTCAGAAGAAAGCTATTTGCCTGATTTGCTAGAACTAGTAACCTTGATTCCTAGGAACATCGAAAAACGGTTGGCGACATGAGTCTATTCATAGTATGAAGTTCAGCTTCCCACTCCTCGGGCAGTCTTTATGTGGAGGACCTCACCTCTTTGGAATAATTTGCCAACGACTGTATTTCCTATAGAGTAAAATTGACAGCGATTCAAGACCTACGTGAAGCGTTTTTTCCGCTCACGCCTGGCACCTGTAGCGCTTTAGGAATTTCCATGTAGCACGTGTACTATGCCCATAAAAAGAAACCTGGGTAAAATTCGATATAACAGAAATTAAAGACAGAAAAATTAATGGAATAATAATATATGCAAGGTAAACAAGTAGCTATCCAAAGCGATGAGACTGGAAAGTAAATGTATCTTTAAAAGGTTTATTAAAGGTAGTCTGATTGATAATGCAAACGCATGGGGAATAAATGAAAATAACCAAAGAAAACTTAAGTCAAGCGAAACTAATGTGCTTAGACTATCACAAAAAATATCTGGGGAGAACAGATTTGAAACGAAGAAGCACCACAACGAAAAGGAGTACAAAAGAACAATGGTCATGTACAGAGAATGGAAGAAACTAAATTGCCTAAAAGAGTTATGAGATTCGCGCCACTAAATCGCAGAAAAAGACCAAAGAACTCCTATTCTGAATAATATAAGAGTGCTCTCGTTCGTTTATAATTTGTTTTGTTACGTTTGTGTTGTTAAAATGTCAGATATTGTTTAACCTGCTTTTAATATAATCTATTGCATATGTAAATTATAGTACACAAAGGAAGATATATTTCTTTACCCAATTTTTTTGGATAAATAAGGCTTTTAATTGTGATATTTTATTTTTCTTTCTCTATAAACTATTCTTCTTCGGCGATAAAAATTCATTGCCAACCCAACATTTAACAATACAAATTTATATCACGTTTATTTTAGATCGCGAATACTTTTTCATATTTTTAGTGTTCCGTACGGAACACTTATAAGATCACTTCGGTGTCTGTCTGTCTGTCACACCCGATTTTCTGCGAAACTATTTGACATAGGAAGGTGAAATTTGGTAATAATATAGGAATTGATGGCCTCATCAGAGCCATGTAGTTTTGAGAATTAAATTTTGACTTAAGGGGTTAGTTTTGGGGGCTGAAGTCGGAAGCGAAAAAAAAAAAAATTTTTTACTAGGTCATCGAGTGTGGTGTCAAATGAAAGCTTGTGAAAACACGAGTAAAAAATATATATGTAATATTATACTTGCGCACACTTTTCTTTGTATTATTTTTAAAAATTCGCGAAAAATCGCTGTCCCGGGCCTTATCTCGAAAAGTACTTATCAAAAAATTTCGAAAAAATTCTGGAATATTCTCCATGGGGTGTAGATTGAACGAAAATTATCACGAGTGCATTACCTTTAATAATTTATATGGTATATAAAAAAAAAAAAAAATTTCAAGGTCATCAGATTTCAGTAAAGATTGGAAACAAACTTTGTTGAAAACTCATTTGGGGTGTGTTTTGTGAAGTCACTGATCATTTTATACCACCGTAACATAAATTTTGACTTAAGGGGTTCGTTTTGAGGGGTGAAATCGGAAGTGAAAAAAATTTTTTTTTACTAGGTCATCGAGTGTGGTATCAAATGAAAGCTTGTGAAAACACGAGTAAATATATATATATATATATATATATATATATATATATATATATATATATATATATATATATACTCGTATATAATGTAATACTTGCGCACACTTTTCTTCGTATTACTTTTAAAAAATCGCTGTCCCCTACCTTATCTCGAAAAGTACTGATCAAAAAATTTTGAAAAAAATTCTAGAATATTCTCCACGGGGTATAGATTGAACGAAAATTATCACGAGTGCATTACCTTTAATAATTTATTTGGTATATAAAAAAAAACAAAATTTCAAGGTCACCAGTTTTCAGTAAAGATTGGAAACAAACTTTGTTGAAAACTCATTTGGGGTGTGTTTTGTGAAGTCACTGTGTCATTTTATACCACCGTAACATAAATTTTGACTTAAGGGGTTCGTTTTGAGGGGTGAAATCGGAAGTGAAAAATTTTTTTTTTTACTAGGTCATCGAGTGTGGTGTCAAATGAAAGCTTGTGAAAACACGAGTAAATATATATATATATATATATATATATATATATATATATATATATATATATATATATATATATATATATATACTCGTATATAATGTAATACTTGCGCACACTTTTCTTCGTATTACTTTTAAAAAATCGCTGTCCCCTACCTTATCTCGAAAAGTACTGATCAAAAAATGTTGAAAAAATTCACGGGGTATAGATTGAACGAAAATTATCACGAGTGCATTACCTTTAATAATTTATTTGGTATATAAAAAAAAAAAAAAAAATTTCAAGGTTACCAGTTTTCAGTAAAGATTGGAAACAAACTTTGTTGAAAACTCATTTGGGGTGTGTTTTGTGAAGTCAGTGATCATTTTATACCACCCTAACAAAATTTTTTATTTTAAAAACAATCAACGTACGGAACACTAATTGTGCAAGTTCAACTTGCACTTGACCGGTTTTTTTTTTCTACCTAGTTTAGGTAACTTGTTTAACTGTTGTCATCAAAGTTAAAATAAAACAAGTGGATATTCTATTTTATGACATTTTTAGCACAGTCGTAAATTTCTGAAGTATGTTTTCTGAAAAATATTATTATTGGATAACTCAGTTTTCACTTATTTCTTATCTCAGAAAAATGTTATCGACGACTTTCTATAAAAATATCAGTAAGGCTGATTCATTAATATCAATTAATATAATTGATATTTTGATAATAAATAGGGAGAAGTATTTCATCTTCATATCTGAATTTTAACTTTCTACTAGAACCTGTCAAAAATACGTAATAACATTGGTCGCTTAGAATCTTTAATTTTTCTTTTATTAATCACCATAACATCAGGACTTTACTGCTTCTGACCAATTTTTCAACTAAATATCAGTGATATTGTATAAATGTCTATTGAATGATATGGGTTATAGCAGGCAATTAATCCCTTTCAATTTAACTTTATTAAATATAATGGGCATTCTGTGAATTTTATTTACTATATACATATGTTCCACTCATTGAGAGATATGTTTTGTTTATTTACGTTCCTGTCTAGCTAATTACTATGCTACAAATTTCAGTTTAAGATGGCCGACAATCATAGTGTAGGTTTTCTTGAGGTTACTAGATAAACTTTCTGAAAACACAACCGTACTTTGATAAATAAAAGTTACTTTAGAGGCACAACAACAACAACTGAAAGAATTAGTGAATATATACTAGAATGATCTAGAAACTAGTTGAAATAAAATATTGAATGGCCAGCAAAAACTTAAAGCTCATATATTGATTGGCACTGGTCCATTAGATATTGGGCATTCTGCGAGAAGTCTGAAAGCAATCCCTAAGCTGTCCTATTTTCATACGTATCAAATGGATTCTAAAACCATTATTACTGACTTGGTGGAGCAGCTTCAAACAACGGGCAGGCCAAGCTCGACAGCTGTAGTGAAAGCAGTTGGTCTGAGGAAGGTAACCTGACCAAACCAGGGAGACCTGGAAACTTAAAGGTGACAACTCCACCACCAAATCGGGTTAGGTGGGCTAATAACTTTCAGAACCTTAAACGTGACTATTACTGAAACTTCAGTGAGGTCTCGGATTAGGACTGATCACACATTAACGAGTTTAGCAAACACACAATCGAGGTTACGATTTGATATATAGAATATACGTACTTTATATGAAGTCTCCAAACTAGCTCAGGTTACTAAAGAAATGCAAGCGGATTATTTAGACGTCCTTGGGATATCTGAAGCAAGATGGAATAAACGTGGAAAACACACAGCACCATCAGGAGAGTTTTACTGTATAGTGGAAAAAAGGGCGTGACACTACTGTTAAGCCAAAGCGCTAAAAATCATTGAGGTCATGGAACCCCATATCAGACAGAACAATGACAAACAGATTCTACGCTAGGTATAAAAAGATCACATACATACAGTTCTATGTCCCAACCGATCCAATACTGATAGAGGAAAAACAATAATTTTGTAAAGAACCGGCGTCGACCTTATGCCAGATTTCAAGAAGAGACATGACTATTATAATGAGAGATATGAATGCATAAGTGGGAAACAATAACCAAAACCTAGAGGGACAAGTACGGCCTGGAAAACATGAATAACAACGGGGAACTTGCTCAAGCTTTGGTTTTGCTCAAGCTATGGTTTTGTCATTTTAGAAACTATATTTCCACACAAACCCATACATAAAGTAACGTGGAAATCGCTCGATAAGAAGACAGAGAGCCAAATAGACCACATTATGATAAACAAAAAATGGAGAAGTTCGCTACTAGATGTGAGGAACAAAAGAGGAGCAGATGTTGGTAGTGATCACTATCTAGTAGTAGGATCCTTAAGAATCAAACTGGCCAAAATAAACCAAGCTAATATTATCGCTCGGAAGAAATACACAGAATCTCTTAAGATACCTTAGAAAAGAAGAAAATTCCGAGAACACTTGAAAAAAAAACAACATGAAAGTGTCAATGCCATCTTCTGGAACGAAATAGTGGAAATGATGGATGATGCTGCCCAGAAAGCATTGGGTGTGAAGCAGGCTGGGCGGAGAAAATGGATATCACAAGAAATATCGGATCTTATACAACAAACAAAGACCATTAAAGCTGCAATACTAGCATCACGAACGATATGCGAAAAAGAAGATAACCTAATACAGTACCCAAACGTGAATAAAAAGGTTAAAAAAAGTACTAAAAAAGATAAAAGAACTTATATAGAAGCCCTAGCAAAAGAAACACAAGTAGCAGCAGAACAATATCATATACGTGAATTATACAATATTACCAAACGCTTAAGAGAGAAAATAAACAACAGAACATCACTTGTGAAGTCAGAAATGTATCAACAGATATCAACAAATAATGATGAATTACATAAGTGGAAAGAATATTTTGAAAACCTTAGTACATCAACAAATGTTGACCCAACTGAATTCAATAAGGAAAATATCAGTACGGAAGAAAATAAATATAAGCTGCCTGTCCCCAAGTAAATCTGAAATAATAAAGGCAACGAAATCGTTAAAAAAACAATAAAACAACGGAACTAATATATCCATTCATCAAGGAAGCATGGGAGAACAGCAAAATCTCAAACCAGTGGAAACAAGGTACCATTATAAAAGCTCCTAAAGAAGGGGCCTCATCCTCTGTCAGAACTGGAAAGGAATCACACTTCTTAATTTCATATACAAAATAATGACTCAAATCATACAAAGCCGCCCATCAGCATACTCACAAAGAACCAAGCAGGTTTCAGACCCATCACTTCTGCATAGATAACATCAATATCATCAGAATTATCCTTGAACAATCTATTGACTGGAACTCACCACTTTACCTAGTTTTTATAGACTTCTAGAGGGCGTTCGATAGCATATTACATTCAACAATTGGGAAAACGTTAACAGAAGCAGAAATGCCTAAAAGCTGTAATAGAAGAATTATATAACACCACTTCTTGTACGGGGCTTCATAACGGGCAAATAAGCAGTTCTTTTGAGATGAAAACAGGAGTCAGACAGGGGTGTTTCTCTCGTTCGCTATTCAATATGTTTTGGACTCAGTGCTGAAGAAGGCACTGAAGCATATGCGAGGCGCCGGGATATATTACGACGCAAATGGAAATTACGAAAAATCCCATGACGATATAACAAAAAGCTCCCTAGACAGTAATTCACAAGGACACAGAAGATGCGGATGCCCAAGACAAATATGGAGAAGATCATGGAAGAACTGAGAACCGCTAATACTACATAGGCAGACGCAAAGAAAATAGCAGCCAATAGAACACGTTGGAGAGAGCTCTCTGGTCACCTTATATATATATATATATATATATATATATATATATATATATATATATATATTATATATATATATATTTAGGGTGACCGCAAATCGATGTCGGAATTTTGTTCGTCTGGACCCCACAAAACAATTCCCCTTTCCAGATACTGAGAGAGCCGAAATTTGGGTTCGATTAAACGACGTTAACCCGTGCCGCTCGTCGCTCAAAGTTTGAAAAAATCCAAATTTTTGCCATAACTCCAAAACGGTAAATAATAGAAACACGCTTAGTATCTCAAAAGAAAGCTAATGTTGTTCTTCAAAATTTATATTCTATACATAATTGTTGTTATTTTAAGTCAAACCGAGTTACAACAGCCTTTAGCCCCAAAAAACGTGACCTGGTACCAGTAGGAGCCAGTTTGGGAGTATTCTAAGAATTTTACGGGTTTTTACATAATGTGTGTCTCGGAATTAACATTTTTTTGTTAAAAAGTATTTTGGAACTCAATTTTCAAACATAAAGAGCCTTTTGTTCAAATTTAATCTTTTATTATATGGGGATTACCTGACTAGTTTACCAAAGAAAGACCCGTTTGACAGGTAAAAAGGAGGGTGAATCTAATTTCTATTTTAGGAATGGTGATTTTACTTCAGCGTCAACCGACCTTTTATTTATTCAGTTTAGTTTCTAAAGTGCCTTTGAGCTGGTTAGATCGAACAATTATCTAGTGAAGATATTTTAAGACACTGAAGAGGACAGCATCTACCAGGAACTTGAGAGCTTGGAGGAAATGGACATCCCTGAAGAAGCTGCAGAAGATCCATTGAGAGCAAGAGGATGAAAGTTTCATTTGCAAGGGGAGTTAAAGAGAATTTAAACATGAAATTGTCCATTTTATTAGATCGATGTAAGGTATCCGACAGAAATGCCAGGAGAATTTTAATAGCTACTCTAGAAGCACTAAACCTTGACCCTCTTGAGTACAAAGTCTCGAAAACTTTATTACATGATAGAAGGCAAATGTTCAGAGAACAATATAATAAAAAAATTTTTGATAAAGGAAACATTCCTGAAAAAGAGCCCGTGGTTGTCCATTGGGACGGTAAACTTTTACCGGGTGTTTTAAAAAATGAACAATGTGAGCGAATAGCTATAGCTATTTCATATGGCGAAAAGGAACAGCTGCTGGGAGTTCCTGTAACAGCAAACAGCTCTGGAGAGGAGCAAGCTGTAGCCGTATATGAATGCCTACATGAATGGGGTCTTCTCAACACCGTCAAGGCGATGTGCTTCGACACTACAGCATCCAACACGGGAAGACTCAAAGGAGCATGCGTCACATTGGAGCAAATGTTAGGAAGAGAATTGTTACACCTAGCTTGCGATCACCATATCTTGGAAATTCTGTTAAGAGGCGTATTCGACACAAAAATGGGATCAACCACTGGACCTCATCCAGACATTTTCAAGAGATTCCTCACTGCGTGGCCCAAGATAGACAAAGGAAAATACGACACAGGTATCAGTGACAATCTAATACAAAAGCAGCTAACTCCAGAAGTAATTGCAAATGTTACTGCTGAATTCGAGACCAAATTAACTGAGAGCCACCCCAGAGATGACTACAAAGAGCTATTGCAGTTGGTTCTCGTATTTGTTGGATCACTAGACGGCAATGTTGTGGGTTTTAGAACTCCAGGAGCCATTCATCACGCTAGGTGGATGGCAAAGGCTATTTACTGCTTAAAAATGTTCATTTTTCGTCGTCAATTTAAGATGTCTAAAGAAGAAGAAAGTTCTGTGCGTGCCATTTCTGTTTTCCTAGTTAAAATTTATTGTAAAGCTTGGTTCAATGCTCCAAAAGCTCATCTTGCACCAAAGCAAGATTTAGGTATTTTGTATAGTCTGTTAGACTATAAAGAATGTGACAACGACATTGCAGAAATAGCCCTGACCAAAATTTCGAACCATTTGTGATATTTGAATGCAAAGTTGGTGGGATTATCGTTTTTTTGATACCACCGTTACAGACGATGAAAAGTTGTTCATGGCTAATAAATTGCTCAGTAGCACAGATGAACCATCACAGCACGCTAGGGTTGTAAATCTAAAAGTTAGGAAAGAAAACTTAAAAGAGGTAGTTGTTGGAGGATTGGTAAATTTACTTACCAAAGAAACGTTTACATTCTTTGACCAATTTAATATAAAAACAGATTTCCTAAGACAACATCCAAACACCTGGCCTCAAAATAATGACTTCCAAGAAGGATTGAAAATTGTCAAAACATTAAAAGTAGTTAATGATATGGCTGAGCGTGGTGTTAAATTAATAACCGACTTTAACGACCTTCTGACAAAAGATGAAGACCAAAAGCAATATGTCCTGCAAGTTGTAAGTAAATGCCGAGCATTATACCCTGACATTTCAAAAACTACTTTAGCAAAAGCTCTAGAATAGATTAGATAACTATGTAAAATTATCAACTCATGTAGGTACTACGTCTGTATCTTTTCTGTGTCTGTTTTGTATGTATTATATACCTAATTTTTATATTTTAAAATAAAAAATGTCATTAGACTTATCAGTATTACTTGTTTTTTTATTATATTTCTACTTTAAACTCAAAAATATACCAAAAAAAAGCAAAATTTATCACTTAATAACAAAATATACGAAGTATGCTCCTAGTGGTACCAGGTCACGTTTTTGGGGCTAAAGGCTGTTGTAACTCGGTTTGACTTAAAATAACAACAATTATGTATAGAATATAAATTTTGAATAACATCATTAGCTTTTTTTTGAGATATTAAGCGTATTTCTATTATTTACCGTTCTGGAGTTATGGCTCCATATGTCAGCTTTTTTGCCAAAAATTTGGATTTTTTCAAACTTTGAGCGACGAGCGGCACGGGTTAACGTCGTTTAATCGAGCTCAAATTTCGGCTATCTCAATATCTGGAAAGGAGAATCGTTTTGTGGGGTCCAGACGAACAAGATTCCGACATTTTTTTTTCCCCCTCTATGAGATCCGGTCACTCATATATATATATATATATATATATATATATATATATATATATATATATATATATATATATATATATATATATATATAATCCCAAAAACGTAAATGAAACTATTCGAAAGACGAACTTAGAACCAATAATTAGAGTTTTAGGCAACAAGGAAATCAATGAACCTGAGCAACAACAAGATTTCAAGGGATAAAATCAACCTGGTGGTAGAACCCGCGATGATAATAACGAGCGTCATCAAGAATTATTAATTTTAGTATAGTCATGTTAAAATATGATTTAACTAACCTATTGTACAAAACAAGCCCAGGTTAAGCTGATTGAAAGAACTGATTGTCATAAAAAACATTATAGAAAACAAAATTCTACCAAGATATGTTTTAAGGTCCCAAAAATCAAAACATTAATGCATACTTATATATTATACTTCAACTGCAATATTTAGAGTCACAGAAGTTAAAATACCTACAAATCAAAAAACTCGTTTAAATTTATAAGGAACAATATAATATGAGAAAATGTTGAAAAGAATATCGAGTCTTTCCAGCAAGATATAGGACAATTAATGGAATATATCTGAGGGCAGACATCCAATAAACCAAGTCCAACACCACTCGCAAGATAGTCAAGGTCCGTAATTGTTGATTTAGTAGGTCTTGTTATGCTTGCCAAAAGCTGGTTATTCTGGTTTGCGATGTTTGACCTACTTTACAAAAAATGAGATTGTTTTCCACACAGAGACTAAACGGGCCTCCATAATGTCATCCAAGGGACACGACGAATTACCTGCGGTCCTACTCTGTACAAGCTGATAATTTCTGGCCTTACACAATGCATCTGCGTAAAGTGAACAAAGTAACATCATCACAATTCAGTATGTTGACCAATCTATTGCACTGAACATTAGATAAAGTAGTACTTTAGCTCTGTGAACTTGAAGACCCCCATAAAATCGAGAGATTTTCTTCGTGGGTCAGATCAGATGCATCGATTAGTTTCCTAATTCATCTCTCGATTATACTTGTTGCGTAAATTTGAGTAATGTGATGTACCTTGGAATCGTCTTGTTAACAAATTTATCTTTGTCCATGATCACATGTCCATTATCTGCTAACATAGAATATCCAGTTTTCACTTCTTGTTGAATTCTTTTAAGGTACATATTTAATTTGATAACAAGTTTTACTTAAGTGGTTAAGTGTGTCTTGTCGAATTACATAGGCTTGGTTAATTGATAGTTTTCTTATTGAGTATTAAATACAATATACGACGCCAACGAACTCGAAGTCCAACTGTCCAATAAGGTAGTAGTCAGAATCTATCAGTGGATTTTGCGAATTTGTCCGTAATGCACGGCACCACAGAGAAGATAAAATTAAATTATTTTCGAGATCAAACATTTGCATTATTTACTATACTTAGGAGAATACACACTTCCTTTAGAAGCTCTCTCTCACTTTCTCTTGTCGTTACTACAATGCTGAAATTCGTGATCTACTTATCATGAACCATGTCCCTCCATTGGCATCTATTTTCGATTGACTTAAACGCATCGTAAAATGTCGAGTTTGTTAATTTTTAGACTTGATCTATCCATCTCGTAGAGGACTTACCTCTCATTCTTTAGTTCTGGGGCTGCCCAAAGGATATGCAACATTCATCTCCAACGCGATGACTCGAAAGAATCTATTTCCTTTCGCTCTGCTTTCCTTATGGTTCATGTTTTCGTGCTGTAGAGGAGCATGGTAAACACCAAGGAACGAACCAATCTGATCTTTATTATGGTACAGAGAGAGCGGCCTTACCACATCTTGATCAGTCTTGTCATAGCCGATTTTGCCACGCCTATTCTTTCATAATTTTCCATCGAACACTTATCCTTATTAGATATTAATGATTAAAATGTATAGAAATTCATTCACTATTTCAAAATCGTCAAGCCTACCGGAGATTCTTTACAAGCTAAAGGGTATCAGTAAAACTCTCTGCTCGCATGGTAGTGTATATGTGAAAGAAAATGGGGGACCTATCTATATCCATCAGATTTAAGGAGCATGAAATATGTGTAGACGTGGGTTTCTTAGTTGTAGATCTCCAGCCCCACTCTAAATGGCACACCAACAATACAAGGATATTACTTCAATCTTCAGGTCCTATAAACGAAATATCATAGAATCAAAAGAACTTTACAAATATTCTAATCACATCAACAGTTACGAGTTATGTCTGTATTATACGTAGAATTTGATGGTTATCCTGGCTCACGCTTCGGTGAATACGGTCCTGGTATAAATGATTGACTTATACCTCTTTGGCATCATTAAGTGTTCTAATCTTTAAGAGGAAATATAGAACCCCCAAGTTGATTGCTTGAATCGCAGACGAAACGGTTGATGGATATTTATAGACACGCATGTGTCAGGGTTACACCGGTTAGTTCTAAAATTTACGTGTCTTCCTACAACACTACCATTTTCTGAACATGATGGGTATAATATAAAAACCACAATCATATAACTTCGTTAACTTGGTAACGCTGTGCAATGGGTACTATTTTATTGTATTCTTTATTTCTATAGGCTTTTTAATCTCACTGAATGCTAAAAATTTAGTTTTTGAACAAATACAGGAAAGATTATTTTCGATTTTATAAATTTTTAACAAAAAAACTCGAAAATTAGGTTCCAGTAATACAAAATATTCTCTTTTAGTGTAGTAAAAAAAGGTCAAAAAAATGATAGGCATAGTTTAGATACAGCAATATTATGATTTTATCCTCTCTGGAGTATAAGCAATTTAAGTTTTGAAAACGCATTTTTTGAGTTTAAAATGTGAATAACTCCGGTTATATGAGTCGGATCAAACAAAAAAAAAAAAACTAGTTTCTTTGTAATGAAATTTCCCACAAACCTTTGTTAGTTTGAAGTCGCTCAAGTGTGTATATAACCTACAAGATTGAAAAAATAGGCAAAAAAATGTTTTTCTTTTCATTTTATTGTATAGGTCGACTAGGTGAACCGATCGGCTGGAAACTTTCAGAAAATGTGCCTTTTGTTATTGCAAAATACCCTGAAATTTTGGTACAAAAATATTGAATTCACTGGGCACAATTGAATTTGTTATTTATAACTTAAATTGCTCGCCATTTTATGCCGTTTCGAAAATTTAGGTCTCGACGCCAGCTTTCCGACGCAATTAAAAAAAAATCTTTTTGGAGTGATTTTAACAATTTTTTTCACATTTGTTTAATAACCAAATAACAACAAATGCGTTTTTTCGATCATTTTCACGTTAACGAAAATGATTTTTTTAAAATGAAGGTTTCGAGATTCTCTACCAAATGTGATAAAAATATTTTATTTATTTTTTTTTAATTTATTGTTATTTGATTAATAAACAAACGTAAATAACCGGAAAGTGCAAGTTGAACTTGCCCAATTAGTGTTTCGTAAGTTGATTGCTTACAAGATAAAATTTTTGTTACGGAAGTATAAAATGATCAGTGACTTCACAAAAACATCCCAAATGAGTTTTCAAAAAAGTTTTTTTCCGATCTTCAGTAAAAACTGATGACCTTGAAATTTTTGTTTTTTTTATGTACCAGATAAATTATTAAAGCTAATGCACTCGTGATAATTTTCATTCAATCTACACCCTGTAGAGAATACTCCACGATTTTTTCAAAATTTTTTGATAAATATTTTTCGAGATAAGGGTTACGGGAGACAGCGATTTTTTACATTTTTTAAAAATAATGTAGAAAAGATTGTGAGTAAGTATTACATTATATATATATTTTTGAACTCGTTTTTTACACGCTTTCATTTGACACCCCACTCGATGACCTGGTAAAAAATTTTTTTTTCACTTCCGATTTCACCCCCTAGGTCAAAATTTAACTTTCAAAACTACACGGCTCTCATGAGGCCATCAATTCCTATATTAGTGCCAAATTTCAACTTTCTATGTCAAATAGTTTTGGAAAAAATCGGGTGTGACAGACGGACAGACTGGCAGACGGACAGACAGGCACCGAAGTGATTTTATAAGTATTCCGTACAGAACACTAAAAAATGCCTCCAGAAAGCTGGCATCGAAAAAAAAAATGCATTTTGGACCAAATGGCATAAAGCGGAGGTACAGTTCTAATTTTATATAACAAATTCTATTGTGCCCACTGGATTCAATATTTTTGTATCAAAATTTCAGGATATTTTTACTAACACAAAATGTATATTTTCTGAAACTTTCAAACCGATCTGTTTACTTAGTCGACCCGTACAATAAAAGGAAAAAAAAAAACAGTTTTTTTTTTTCTGTTTTTTTCAATTTTGTAGCTTGTGTACGCACTTCAGCTACTTAAAACCAACGAACATTTGTTGGAAGTTTCATTACGAAGAGTTGGGTTTCTTTTTCGTCTCGATTCTGCTTATATAAAAGGAGTTATTTACATTTTAAGCTGAAAAAACTCGTTTTGAAAACTTGAACTGTTTACAAACAAAAGTGCACAAGTTTTTTGAGATCGATCCAAAACTCAGGAAAATACTCCTCATGATACCTCAGAGACGATAAAATCATAATATTGCTGTATCTAGACTGTGCAATTTCAAATGCTTTTTTACTGCACTATTTATATTGTACCAATGGTTTTTAGTGAGATTTAAATTTAAATACCATTTATATCAACAATATGGTTATAGGCATATATCTACAAAGGTAGATATTTACATTTAGTTACGAGTTGAATTAAATTTGTATAGTCTGGTGAATAAATGCTGTAATGTTTTACTTATGTATGAAATTCAGTTATAAAGTATAACTTAGTTTGATGGTAACTGTGTCTTTATACGTAAAAAAAGTACATTAGACTATAGGAAAATAATCCATAACATTGTAGAAAATTATTATAAATAATTTGTTGAATTTCTATTTCCTTATCAAAATTTAATTTAGTAATTTAATTGATACTAAAGAAGAAATAACAAGGGTAATTTAGTGAATTTGTATAATAAATTTAATAAAGGCAAATATTTAATTTCCTATTATACCATTAACAGATCTATGAATAAAATGAAAAGAGTCATTTAGCTACATAAAACTTTTAGCTTTAAAAACTGCTGAACAATAAAACGGCATAAGAGCTACTCGATCCGTTAGATGTATGACTTAATAAAAAACGTGCTCTGGAATATTGAAAAGAATTTTGGTATATAAAAGCAGGTTGACTTTTTAAAAGAATGAAGAATGGTGAATGAATACGCTGCAGTTTTAAATGTTTTTCTCATATTTTAAATTGAGATATTATTTTTCTATTGGCGAGGACAATTTATTAAAAAAGTATTTTAATAAAATATTGTCATAATGGAGTTATTAATGAACTGTTCTAAATTACTCTGAAAATAAAGGAAGCTGAAATACAATATTTTAAGTAGAGACACGTCGTCAGGTTCTACAACAAAAATGTTAATAATAGATAACGGTGTGCAAACCCGTCAAACTACGGAACTATCACCTTCCGACCCTATACAAGATCATCACAGCCACAATTTCCAAGAAAATAGAACAACACCTAATAGACAACAATATTGTCACAGAAGAGCAGAAGGGATGCAGGAAAAATAGCTGAGGATGCAACGAGGAGCTGATCATAGATAGCATGATCATGAGACCAACTAGAAAAGAACACAGAAACCTTCACATCTGTTACATAGACTATAAAAAAACTTTCGACTCCATACTGTACAGCTCTACAGCTGGTTATTCACAGCACTAGCAATCTACAAAATCAACCAAAACTTCAGGCAATTTCTCACACAAATTATGAAAACATGGAAAACCAAAATCCACCTAAAAACACAAACTGACTGCATCCAAACAGAAGAGCTATGCATCAGACGGGGTATATTTTAGGGAGACTCGCTCAGTGGTCTATGGTTTTGCTTCTGTCTCAATCGACTCTCAAATACACCAAACAGAACAGACCATGGCTTCAACATCAGACACCAAAAAGTGAACCAACATAAAATAAGCCACCTCCTGTATATAGATGACATAAAACTCTATGCCATAAAAATACAGCTGAAAGAACTTCTCAAAATCACAGAAATATTCACCTTAGATATCAATATGGAATTTGGTACAAGTAAATGCAAAGTGCTCCACCACATCAACAAAGGCCAATGGAAAGGCCACCATCCGACAGAAACCATCAACAACGAAATACTCGATAATAGGCTCGACAAAGAAACATATAAATATCTAGGCTTCCGACAAAGAACCAAACTCAACCACACTCACATCAAAACAGAGCGCAGAAACGAATTCGAAAACAGACTCACCTAACTTTTACAAACAAAACTCAACTCCAAGAATCTCACTAAAGCCACCAACACGTTCGCTATACCTATACTCACATATTCATTTGGTATCATCAAATGGCCACACACAGACATAGAAAATATTCACATCCTTATACGTTCTCACTTTACCAAATACAGGAAATTACACCCCAAAGCATGCAAAGAAAGACTTACCCTCGAGAGGAAGGCAGGAGGAAGAGGAATCATAGACATCAGATCACTACACACAAAACAAATACAAGCACTTAGGAACGTTTTTCACACCAAATAAACCAGTCTCCACACAGCAATAGTGAAAGCAGACAAAAAGTACACACTCTCGACTTATCCCGGGCAGACCACCCAGCAGACACACACAGTCATACCCAATTACAACAGGAAAAGATGAAAACGAGGTCAAAAAAAAACACTCCACGGAAAATACAGATACCACATAGAACAAGACCACGTAAATAAAAAACACTTATACATCTGGTTACAGGATGGGCAGCTACTCCCTGAAACAGAAGGCTTCTTATTTACCATCCAGAATAAAGTCATATTAACCAGAAACTACCAAAAACATATCATCAAGGACCCAACTATTACAGAGTACAGATGCAGGAGATGCCACCAGCAGAAAGAAACGATCGAACACATAACAAGTGGATGTAAAATATTAGCCGGAACGGAATACACAGCTAGACATGACTCAGCGGTAAAAGTGGTTCATCAAGCAGTAGCCACAACATATAAACTCATAGAAAATACAGATCCCTACTACAAATACACACCAACATCCGTACTTGAAAATAAAGAGTACAAGCTCTACTGGGATATCAGTATCCATACAGATAAAACAGCCCCCGCCAATAGACCCAATATTATTGTTCAATACAAAAAAGGAAAAGTCACATATCTAATTGACATAGCTGTCCCCAACGACACAAACATCCAAATGAAATACACAAAAAAAATCTCCAAATACACAGACCTTGCAACAGAAATAAAACGGCTGTAGAAACAAGAAATAGCCATTATTGTCTCCCTCGTCATATCAGCCACAGGCCTTACATCAACAGCATTTACACCACATTTAATACAATTAGGACACATACACAAAAATATTCAGAAGTCAGTGATTTTGAAAACATGTAACATTGTCAGGTCATTCCTTAATAAACAATGGTCATTACGTTTGTGCTGACTTGGCTTAAGCCCGTCACCCGAACGTGGAACTACATTGTCCAAATGTGAGAAGGAGGAATACAAATTTATATAAGAATGGTGTAATGTCCAGTGCGTTAATTAAACTTAGGAATACTTTCAAATCACTTTTTCAAAATTGCTTCTGATTTGAATATAATATCTTATAGTTATATTAAGACAATGTCTGTAACAATATTAATAGTATACCATTGAGACTTTAAAATATTATCATCTTTTTATAAAATTCAATCCGATAGTTTCAGGACCACGAATATGTTAGCATTACTTCAATTTACCAACTACTCAATTATTGCAATAGGAACCTACCATTTTATTACCATAAAATCAGTAGATGATTTTCTTCTCTGATGATGTGACATATCACAATGCGTAACAGGCGATTTCATGCCCTTACGACTAAAGGAACATAAAGTACAAGGTCATAATGAAATAGACCAACAGGAACTAAAAAACTGGTTATCAAACCTTTCCCACAGTCGACATTCAAGAGAATTGAAATTCCAAAAGTTTCTTATTAATTATAAATTTATACATTATGTATTAAGGCTAAGAGAGAATTTTTTAGGCATGTTTTTTAGTAACAGGGTGAGAATCTCATCCATTCCCGGCGCTTTATTGTTGGGAAGTTTCATTATTATATTTTTGAGTTTTGCGGGGCTGGTATATAGTTTTTTCTACATAAACGGTAGGATCGGATATTTTTTGTACACCGATTTTCGAACTAAATTTGTTATCTCTTCCTGTGTAGGTGTGGAGTTCAGGACGCAAGCATATACTTTTTCAAGTGATTCTCTGATGGCTCTAAATCTCAACAAGGGACGGGCGCTGCTTTTGTACACAATCACACAATTAAATCATTCAAACTTCCACACCACTTCTCGATTTTTTTCCGCGGAGCTATTCGCGATCAAAAAAAGTTTACGATATGCAATTAATGCAGGAAAATCCAGTAAATTCTTAATTGTCTCCGATTCTATGATTGCCTTGTAATCCCTTAAAGAAAGGGAACTCCAAATATGCTTACCTAAATCAAATCTCTTATCTCTTATATATAGCCAATCATCGAAACATCTCTGTAGTCTTTCTCCCACACTGGGATAGTGAGCAACGACAAAGCGGATCTATATGCAAAAAAGGCAGTGCATCAAGGCATCCCAATAAGAGAAGATAACCGTCCAAACGATTACTTCAATCGCATTAAATTCAAATATAGGGATCTTTTTCAACTACAGTGGGATTTGGAAGAATCTTCCAATAAACTCTGGGACGTTAAACCTATGGTCCACCCTCCTTTTCACAATCAATCTCTCTCAAGAAGACAAAACACTCTCTGGAGACGACTAGCAATAGGCCACACTTTTTTAACTCACTCTTACTTACTAAAAAATGAAGATACTCCCATCTGTTCGATTTGCCAGCCAATTCTTACAGTAAAACATTTATTTGAATCCCCTCACTCTACTTAATCCAGAGGACGGCATCATTTACATCTGAGTATGAATCAAATTTTAAGTCCTGATCAAATTCAATCTCATATAACTCAAATTGAGGAATACTTAAAAGAGAATGAATATTACCACTTAGTAGAAGCAAAAACATCAATCTCATCCTAAACCATTCCATTACTGGGTGCTAAATGACCTTAGTAGTCGATGCGCCCAATCTCCATAACATCCATTCATCCATTCATCAAGTGAGTCTGCAAGAGCATTTGCTTGCTTGTTTATATGGCATTGACTAGTACTATTAAGTTCTTGTTATTTTTGTTTTTTTAGTCATTTTGTCAAAAGCCAAAAGGAGTTGTCATGTGCTGACAACCCCCTCAGGACGTCATCTAATTTTTTGTTTTTGTGCATATTTATTTTGACATTTATATTTTCCTGTAGCTCCCGAACTCTATTCCGATAGTTTCGGTTTCTTGTTCTCTGCCACCTTATCCGGTTCTTGAATTTAATTAGAATTTAGTTAGATTTAGTATTTCAGCAGGCAGTCGATCTTTTTTATGTTTTGTTGTTACCTTTTTTGTAACTCTGTCATGAGCGTACTGGAGGTTCTCTGTCAGTCTTTTATCTTCGTTTTCAATGTCTAAGATATTATTATTCATTGCAGTCCTTTTGTGCAGTATTTGTCTCCAGTTCGCCTTCTCGAACGATCATGAGGACAGACCGCCCTCCCTCGCCACTGTGATATTCCAGTCCAGCAGCAGAGGAAGATGGTCTGACGATAGTCCGTCGAGTATGACAGGATCGGGTATGTATTATTAATTAGGATAATATCTATAAAACTTGGCTTCGTATTATTGGCCGGATAGTGAGTTGGTGTCAGTATGCCAACCATTTAGGTCTCCCATAACTAGAACTCTGTTCCTCTGGTTGAATAATTCATCCAAGTTATGATAGTTGAAACGTAGAGCGGGTCTGGCTTAACTGCCTATAATTGCTATTCCATTATTAAATTTCACACCTATGTTTTATATTGTTGAATTGTTTGGATTTAATACCATATGGTTTATATTATTTTTAATAAGTAATGCTACCCTACCCTCTCTTACATTTCAAGCAAATCTGTGTACAATGTAATTTCTAATGTTGAATTTATTATTTTGATTCAGTTTGGTTTCTGTGATTATTATTACCTCTGTTCTGTGAAAAACGTAGAAAATAGACGAGTTCTCCTGTTTTGATCCCTACAAAATTGGTGTTTCAAATTGAAAGTCAAAAAGAAATTACTCACGAAAGTGTCGAGTAAATGGCGTCAAACTACTATGAGAAGTCGATAGAGATGTTTTTCATAGACGGAGTGCTTATTAGTGGCTATACAAGGTCAAGTTATTTTATTTCGACAAAAACTCTGAAATAAATCGTTTGTGATCCCTTTGTCCAGAATGGTCCATATAGATATGGATGTAAAACAGCGGAAATAATACAGTATATGAATGGACTTGGTAGCAAAACTAAAGATAATGGGAAATACACAGCATTCGAATGATGGAAGAGTCTCATATAAAAGATTAAGTGTTTTAACATTATGGTAACAATCATTTCCGAAATACCATGCAGAAGGCAGTATCACTAGCAACTGTACGGACTACTTGGAAATTCGTGGAAAACTTACAGTGTTAGTCAGGGCTTGACAACATGGAAAAATACCCACCAGGGCTCAATCTTGGTATATCTGGGACGAGTCAATGTTTACCGTGGAGAGAGTCTGAAAGCCATGTGGCCAAATGGTAATAATAAATAATAATAAATGTATATACAATTGCTGATAGAACACGGAGACTTCTGAGGAGTCAAACTTTTTAGTATAAAGTAATGATAATGACTTGACAGTGTCTGATACTGATATGGCAGCATCTGAGTAAAATACTAATAAGTCTGTAAAATGTAATTTATTTGTCATTCGTAAATTATTTCCAGCACAGTATAATTTCTAAAATTATTAATGTATATTAAACCTGTGAACAATTTTTATTGTGATAAAATTCAGTTAAAATCGTGTAACTAGTTTTATATTTTAACTAGTTATTCTAAAATTACAGAATATTGTTAATACAGCTTATAAAAGCTTTCAAAATTTTAAAGAATTTTCATAAGTAAAACTATTTTTTGGGTTGAGTTACGGTTAAACAATTTATTTAAATTATTTTTAAAATTAAATCATAACATTTTAAGGGTGAACACCACTGTAGATACTACTCAGTATATATCACTATTACACCAAACACTTTATTTTTGCACTCGACGCGCGTTTGGCTAACCATGTTACCTTCATCAGGAGCGATGATTGACCAACTCCTTTCACAAGCTTTCGTTTCGTCAGCCCACATGATTGTTTTTTTTTTCGTTTCGAAATCACCCTCTAAAACTAAGCGGCTAAGTTAAAATTTAACTTCCAAAACTGTTAAAAAAAGTTGATGTGAAATATAAGTGTGTTTAAGGGTGCCCACCTCTGTAAAAATTCCAAAAAAATTTTTTTTGTTTGGCTTAAATAATTCTTTATGTTGTCTAGAATGTGTGAAAAAAGTTTTATAGCAGGAAAAAATCGGTAACACGTTTGTTTCGACGTAGAACCAGACCACCTGCTGCGCGCGACAGGGGTATTTACTGAGGCTCACTGAGATCATGTTTTTTTACCTTACCGGAAACATAACTCAATTAGTGTTCAATCAATCGACTAAAAATTTTGTACACAGCTTTTAAGAGATCATAATTCAGGAAATGACGTACGGATTTTACGATTAATGCAATTTTTTTTTTTTAATAAAATTTTTCATCATTTTTTTTTGTTTTATTCATTTGCCTGACAAATTAACAAAAATTAATATTTTTTCATTTCCCTTCATTCCTTTGTGAGAAATCTTTCCGGTAGTGCAAGAAAGGGGTTTTTATTTACCGATATCTTATATAGTTCTTCGTAAAAAATTCTTTAAGTTCACCTTTTTTTTGGTTGGTTAAGTTGGGAATGTGGAATCTTTGACACAATGACACACCTCAGTATATATCACCACTACACCAAACACTTTATTTTTGCACTCGACGCTAACCATGTTAGCTTCAAAAAACAAAGTTACAAGGTCATCATGTGAGTTGAAAAATGAAAGCTTGTGAAACAAGTTCAAAAATACATATGACGTAATACTTGCGCAAACTTTTCTGTCTATTATTTTTAAAAAATAGCCAAAAATTCCCGTTCTTCCCCCTATCTCGAAAAGTACTGATCAAAAAATTTTGAAAAAATTCTTGAATATTCTTCATAAAGGGTAAATTAAGCGAAACTTATCATGAGTGCGTTACATTCGATAATTTATCTGGTATGAAAAAGTCATAAGTACTATGTTCCTTGACGTATAGTGAAGATTTGTGTAATATACTTTCAAGTGAATATTACTGTAATCGAGAGGCGAGTCGCTCTTTTATCGAGATAAAATTTTATTGTATTTGTTCATAATTAAACAAATATTTAGGTAGTAGATGTTTTACACTTTTATTACTAGATTCCATATTAAGCTAGATTGATTTATTAGCTATTAGGTAGCTAAGTTACTATAACTATTATACATTATTGAATAAGAAAAAACATGAAAATACCATATATATTGGATCTTAAAATATCAGGGACCTAATAAATTCAGCCTAAGTAAGGAGTTTATTTTATTTTAGAAGCAATCACCATATAGAACACTAACACGTAGCCGTAGTTTTTGGTTTGACACATAGATGTCGCCCTTTTCAAAAAATCCATATGATTTTTAGGAAGCACCAACCGTCAAACGATACGTGTCAAAATTTCATGATATTTCGACGATTAGTTTACAGGTTACATTTTTGGTTAAACTATTTTTGATATTTTCAAAACAATGGAAAAAATCGAATTTGGTGTGTTGATTAAACACTATTTTTTGATGGGGAAAAAATACCGTTCAAGCAAAGCAATGGCTTGATACGTATTACGGGGACTCTGCCCCTGCTAAATCACTTATCATTTACTGGTATGCTGATTTAAACGCGATCGTACAGATACAAATAATGCTGAACGCTTTGGACGCTCAAATGAGGTGGTTACACCGAAAACCATAAAAAAAATCCACAAAATTGTTTTGGATAACCGCAAAGTGAAATTGCATGGGATAGCCGATACCCTAAAAATATTAAAGGTACGTGTTGGTCATATTTTGCATGAACATTTGGGCATAAGAAAGCTCTGTTCGAAATGGATACCGCGTTTGCTCACAGTGGACCAAAAACAACAACTTGTTGATGATTCTGAGCGCTGTTTAGACCTGTTTAAGCGCAATAGAAAGGATTTTTCATGCGATATGTGACAATGGATGAAACATGGATCCACCACTATACACCGGAATCAAATCGGCAGTCAGCTAAGTGGACAGCAGGCAGTGAAAGTCGCCCGAAGCGACCAAAGACATAACAGTCGGTTGAGAAGGTTTTAGCCTCTGTGTTTTGGGATGCGCATGGAATAATTTTCATCGACTATGCTGAGAAGGGAAAAACCAGTCATAGCGAATATTATATAAAGTTATTGGTACGTTTGAAGGCAGAAAATCGCAAAGAAATGCCCCCAAATGAATAAGAAAAAAGTGATCTTTCATCTTCTTCGTGTCACAAGTCAGTGGCAAAATTGCATGAATTGAAATTCGAATTGTTTCCTCATTGACCGTATTCTCCAGATTTGGTCCCCAGCGACTATTATTTGTTCGCAGTCCTAGAAAAAATGCTCGCTGGAAAAAGATTTGGCCCCAATGAAGAAGTTATCGCCGAAAATGAGGCCTATTTGGAAGGCAAAGACAAATACTTGTTGTACTGATTGTATGGCTCTGAAATATTGATGAGTAAAGTCGAATTTTGCAAAAAAATGTGTTTTAGGTAGCTAGACCAAAAACGTTTCAGCTTATGTTAATTGCGCAAGTCCGACTTGTAGTTGGCCGGTTTTTTATTATTAAAAGTAATTTGACAAGATTGACATCAGTATTGATTTTATTATTGCAAATAATCCATTCAGTTTACTACTGAAATGGTTTAGTCATGCAAGTATCCTTTTCATCTGGTTTAAGAATCAGTTTTATAAAGGTCTTGAAACTGAAGAGAATGAAAATTGTCATTTTAATTATTAATTTAATTTAGCCTAACACATATCTTATATATCGGAATGCCCGAAAACGATTTTCAAAAATTAGTGTCAAAATTTCACTATACAGTTATTGCCCGACAATAATAAATTGTCTTTAATATTACATAATTTTACATTCCTCTGTCCTATTTCTACCGCCCAGGAAAGCTTATAATAGGACAAAACAAAATATAAATAACCGGCCAAGTGCAAGCCGAACTTGCGCAATTAGTGTTCCGTATGTTGATTGTTTTCAAAATAAAATTTTTTGTTATGGAGGTACAAAATGATCAGTGACTTCGCAAAACACGCCCCAAATGAGTTTTCAACAAAGTTTGTTTCCGATCTTTATTGAAAATTGTTAATTTTTTTTTATATACCAGATAAATTATTAAAGGTTATGCACTCGTGACAATTTTCGTTCAATTTACACCCTGTAGAGAATATTCCAGACTTTTTAAATTTTTGATCAATACTTTTCGAGATAAGAGGGAGGGACAGCGATTTTTGGCAATTTTTTAAAAATAATGCTAAGAAAAGTATGCGCAAATATTACATTATATATATTTTTAAACTCGTGTTTTCACAAGCTTTCATTTGACCTGGTAAAATTTTTTTTTTACTTCCGATTTCACCCCATAAAACTAACCCTTTATGTTAAAATTTAACTTTCAAATATACACGGCTCTGACGAGGCCATCAATTTCTATATTAATGCCAAATTTTAACTTTCTATGTAAAATAGTTTCGGAGAAAATCGGGTTTTGACGGATAGTCAGACAGACCGAAAGACACCGAAGTGATCTCATAAGTATTCCGCTAAACTAAACACTAAAAATAAATGCAAAAATAATCCAAAAGTTCATATGGTTCAAAAGCATCATATGGTCACTTCTATCATAAATTACTGTTGTAAGTGAGTTGTGAAAGTTATTTCCTTTTATAATTTTTTCTTTGGAGGTCTTGATCTTACTTTCTGATATCGCAGACAAATTCATTTTTTTAAACTACAGTCCTTACCAAATGAAATGGTAAAAAGGATTTCTGTGACTTAAATCGCGGACACAAAATGAAGTAGTTATTCGGTTATTTTAGTGGCACCAAAATAAATAACTTTACATTTTTACGTAATGTTAAATTATTTTAATACAATAGTTTAACTCAGCAAATATCGATAAAACTATTCGCATGAAAAGTTCACTTTTATAAAATGTGTCGAAATAGATTAAATAACTGAAACAACAACCCACACAACCACTATGCTAATAAAAATTAAGGAATTAATGAAAATACGCTGTCAACCTCGGCATTATAAGGTATCATTAAATAGAAAATATGCACTATAATATCAATAAGATTTAAATATTGCGCTCTTTTCATCACTTATGTTAAATATATAAAATTCTCTTAAATGTATTTACGTTACATGATCGCTAAATGACACCAGACAGTCAAAAAATTATCTGGTCTTGTTGCTTTACCACAATTCGATATACTCTTTCCGTCCTTACATGTATCTTGTTAGGGTGCCAATATACAGGCTTGGCCAAAAGTATTGGACACCCCTAATAAACACGTGAAACTCATAAAAGATATAAAAAAAGACTAATTGTTTTAACAATACTATAGGCGGCGCTGTCAAAAGCTAACTTAAAGAATAGACAATCTCTTTTACAGGTCCATAAAACACCTAGCCCACAAAATTGCGATAATGAGGTTTTTTTTTTAAAAATATTTTTAATATTTTATCAGTCTCTTTTTACTACTTGTAGTATCAAGAAGCTTTCGTGCGTATTTTATTTGTGAACTGGACAATCTTATATTTGAGAAATGCCTAAGAAAAGTGAGCTTGGTATCGAAAAAAAACGAATAAAAATTCAAACCCTACATGAATAAGGCAAGTCTCAAGTAGAAATAGCCAAGTTAGTGAAATGTTCTCGGTGCGCAGTGCCATGTGCTATTAAAAGGTTTGTGGAGACTGGCTTCCATGCCAACAAAATAAGAACGGGCAGAAAACGTAAGACTAATGAGCGACAGGACAGAAAACTTATCTGCGAGTCTATTAAAAATCGAAAAAAAACATGACAGAAGCTGGATTAAGAGGGTGCAAAGCTAGAAAGAAGCCTTCGCTTTCAGAGACCAATAGGGAGGAGAAACGCTTAAAGTGGGCTCTGAAGCACCAACATTTTAGCGAAGAGGATTGGTCTAATGTTGTATGGTCCGACGAATCCAACTTTCAGGTAAGTTTTTCTATGATTTATTTTAACAAATAAATATATACAATTACTCCTAATTTAATCTGTTTTAGGCAAAATAATAACTAATTTTTTAATTGAGTATTTTTTTCTATTCTTACAGCTATTCGGAACGTCAGGTGTGAAATTCGTGAGGCGGCGTATTGGCGAGGAATACTATCCAGATTGCGTGGTACCTACTATAAAACACGGAGGAGGCAGCATTTTGATCTGGGACTGCATGGCTGCTAAAGGGTGTCGGCGAAATGTTCGTTTGTGAAGGCCGCATGAACGGCCAAAAGTACATAAATGTACTAGGAACTGTACTGATGCCTTCGCCAACGCGCATTTTTGGTGACACTAATTTAGACGACATCAAATTCCAGCAAGATAATGCACCTTGTCATAAATCAGCGGCTACGATGTGCTGGTTTAGAGACAATAACATTGTCTTGTTGGATTGGCCGGCGCAGTCTCCAGATCTAAACCATATCGAGCATCTTTGGGGTATTCTGAAGCGCAAGATACGGGAGCATAGCATAACATCAAAAGCAGCGCTAAAAAGCGCTTTGATGGATGAATGGGATGCCATAAGTACTAGGCTTGTACTCAACATGCCCCAAAAAATTGCTACTGTAATTAAAGCTAAGGGCGGACACACCAAATATTAATTTATTTCATAATTTTACCTCAATATACGATTTTACAAAACATACGAATTTAATTTTTTACTCTGAAACACAAGAAATGAAGTAAATTGTAGGGTGCCTAATACTTTTGGCCAAGCCTGTAAGTGTTGGTGTTACTAGTACGCGATTCTGGACACTATAAAAAATGGTATAAAATGGAAAATTAGGTGCTTAATATAATTGAACTTAAAAAACTATTTAATTTTAGAAGAACAATAAAAAATCTATATACTATTTTTTATCTTTTATCAGTTTATTTTCGTTAATACAGAAAATTTACCGGCAGTTTTAACGGAAAATTAGTATGTTTCTCATTACGAGGTCTTGTGTTATAGATAACGTTATAAAGGCAAAGCTTGTAAATACGAACCTGGGCTTTCTAGTATGTATATTACCAAATAATATCTTTATAACTTTTCCCTGATTAAATCTTATGAGGAACTTTTTAATTCCTCGATAAAAGATTAAATGTGGATTGGAATGGAATGGATTTTTTCAGGACTCAAACTTTTTAAAAAATGAACCGGAAACGTAGCAATGTGAATTAATTTCTTATGACTTAGAAATCGTAAAAAAGTGTATCATTCCGTAATATTCACAAAAATTAAGGCTAACTTAACAAAGCGACGACGGCCTGTAGCTATAAGGCGTCGTACTTGCTTACGGTGCAGATCTCGAGTCCAATCCCAGCAAGTCGGTATACTTTATTTATTCATTTATTTAATCTCATAACGTCCTTGACAGCACGACCGCGTTGTCTGAAAGGTGTTGTGAAATAGAAAAAACCGGTCAAGTGCAAGTTGAACTTGCACAATTAGTGTTCCGTACGTTGATTGTTTTTAAAATAAAAAATTTTGTTAGGGTGGTATAAAATGATCAGTGACTTCACAAAACACACCTTAAATGAGTTTTTCAACAAAGTTTGTTTGCAATCTTTACTGAAAACTGGTGACCTTGAAATTTTGGTTTTTTATATACCAGATAAATTATTAAAGGTAATGATAATTTTCGTTCAATCTATACCTCGTGGAGAATATTCGAGGATTTTTTCAAAATTTTTTGATCAGTACTTTTCGAGATAAAGTAGGGGACAGCGATTTTTCACGATTTTTTAAAAGTAATACGAAGAAAAGTGTGCGCAAGTGTTACATTATATATATATATATATATTTTTTACTCGTGTTTTCACAAGCTTTCATTTGACACCACACTCGATGACCTAGTAAAAAATTTTTTTTTTCAATTCCGATTTCACCCCTCGAAACGAATCCCTTAAGTCAAAATTTATGTTATGGTCATATAAAATGATCAGTGACTTTACAAAACACACCCCAAATAAGTTTTCACAACAAAGTTTATTTCTAAACTTTACTGAAAATTGATGACCTTGAAATTTCTGTTTTTTTTTTTATATCCCAGATAAATTATTACAGGTAATGCACTCGTGATAATTTTCGTTCAATCTACACCCCGTGGAGAATATTCCAGAATTTTTTCAAAATTTTTTGATAAGTACTTTCCGAGATAAGGCGGGTGGACAGCGATTTTTCGCGATTTTTTAAAAATAATACAAAGAAAAGTGCGCGCAAGTATTACATTATATAGATATTTTTTACTCGTATTTTCACAAGCTTTCATTTGACACCACACTCGATTACCTAGTAAAAATTTTTTTTCACTTCCGATTTCACCCCCAAAACTAACCCCTTAAGTCAAAATTTAACTTTCAGAACTACATGGCTCTGATGAGGCCATCAATTCCTCTATTACTACCAAATTTCAACTTTCTATGACAAATAGTTTCGGAGAAAATCGGGTGTGACAGACGGACAGACGGACAGACAGACAGACGGACAGACACCGAAGTGATCTTATAAGTGTTCCGTACGGAACACTAAAAAGTATGTTTCGGCACTTGGACAACGCTAACCAGTATTACACCATCCTCGCCGATATCCTTAGGATATAAAAAAGGTTAAAATCTCTACTTAGACGGGGACGTAACCGATAAAAAAAAATAAAATAAAGTCAGTGAATTTCAGTCTTTCAACATTTAATTTCATTTTATTCTCAATTTTTCCTATTTCAGAGTTATATCTCTAATTATTTCGACCATTCCATCGAAACGGTACAAGCTGTATATTTATATTATAAAAGTTCTTTGACAAAGATGTATTATAAAAGTTGGGTAGAAATTTTTTTTTTTTTGCAATTTCTTTTAGAAAATATCTTTTATGACTACAAAATTTGCATTACACTATGTAAAATGTTGTGACTGTTGTGTAATGGATGACGTTTTAACCAATTGCCGCAGGTTTTGTGACTGCTGTAGTTGCAATAGCTGTAGCGGAAAAAGATAAAAACAAAAATGTAAAGAAACGTTTATCGGTAAGACCTTGGGTTGCCCGGCGCGAGTTAAAGGGCATCCATCAGAATTTACTCAAGAACTGACTATGGAAGATATAAAAAGTTACATGAACCATTTGAGGATGGATGAAAAAACCTTCGATTACTTGCTTCTGAAGGTGGAACCTATATCTCGGGAAACGACACTTTTGCGTAATACCCCCTGAGAAACGACTTATGGTTACTCTACGATTTCTTGCCACAGGCGAGAGCTACACAAGTCTTCAATACAGTAGTCGCATAACTCGGTGTACACTTTCAACCCATTAACTTTTTTTTACGTCAACCTCATAGATAAGCAATATCTTCATAAGCATTCAACCGTTTATTTCTAGTTTTATACTCTGTATGGCAAACGTCATACAGATAACCTATTCTTTCATATTCAAAAATCAAAATTTTAGTAGCCACCACAGACCACCTGCACTCAATCCTCCCATTCTTCAGTTACTTTCAAAGCTTTTGTTTTTAAATTACAGTTTAAAGAAATAATATTTTAAAAACGCAAATAAAATTAAATATACAACGATTGATAACTAAGTTGGGAATGTGGAATCTTTGGCACAATGATACTACTCAGTATATATCACCACTACACCAAACATTTTATTTTTGCACTCGACGCGCGTTTCGCTAACCATGTTAGCTTCATCAGGAGCGAGGATTGATTACAGTCAATCGATTGATAAGTTGATAACTGATACGTGTGATTGGATTTTATCGCGAGACGTGCATGCGTACAAAGAGAAGAGAAGCCAACCTACTGGCGAGTCGAGTGCAGGAGTGGGAGAAATTACTTTTATCAAATATTGAATGAAAATGCAAACTATGATAAAACAACTTTTATAAAAGACAAATTTTATAAAATTAGAGCTATTACACTATCACATATATCGTAAAAGTTCTTCTATAAAAGATCTTTTATAAAAGAACTTTTATAGTGTAATGCGGGCAGAAATGTTTTATCTATGTTCCTTCTTGCTATTAAATTGGGAATGGCATTTTAAAAATCATATTAGGTAGCGTCTAACTACGCGGTTTTAATCATATTTTCTTCATTATTATATGTCACTGACAATTGTTAAATAAACTATAATTAATAATTTGTATTAACTAAAAATAAAAAAAATAAATACCCATAGGCAGATATAAGGTTGTTTTTATATGTTCAGAAGAATTTTGCTATAATTAAGTTTAAGATATATAGGTTAATAATTACGTGGACTTTATATATAGCCATAAGGAGATCTCTAACATTATTTTGATAAATAAATAAAATTATAAAAACAGTTTTACGATATTTCTATAAAAACATTAAGCAAAATATCGCTTTTGTCCATGTTTTATATATTTTTACAAAGCTTATACATTTATTTCAAATCTATATGTAATTCCGAATATATTATATTTTAAATGTTTTTGTATCCAACATACCTTTAAAAATGTTTTTGACATCAAATTGATTTATCTATTTATGTAGCAATAAATAATGAAATTGGGTATTTTATTTGTTAAAACCATTTGAATTACTTTTTGCCAGTACTTAAGTCTTCATTAGGGTAACACTTATATGAATCCGTATACAACAACTCACGTGATCAAGTAATCGTACCCGGAGGTCACAGTATGAACGTTATGAGGCTGGTTATAATTTATATCAAAATTTTTCTTATAAACTATACTTGTACTAAACTTTGGCAGCAATCTACAGTTTGTTTTTGATCATGTCATAACAGGTACCAAGAAACTGATGCTTTATCTCGTCGACTACACATCCCGAATTATTAGATCATGCCTTTCAAATATTAAAGGATTTGAATAAAATTGTAATTTTAAGCCCAGTAGAGAGGACTATTCTAGATATGTTTGTATAATGAATTACTTTTCTCATAGATTCATGAAAAACTTTTAGACCTCACAATTTTACCTATGCAGGATGCCTACAATAAGTAATGAGACAAAAAACTTTAGCTCAAGAACGGTTTATTGGATTGCTACAAAATGTGACCTACTTTTCGATGTAATCCTCCCAACGTTAATACACTTGTCCCACCTTTCGGCAAGCTTCTTGATACCTGTGACAAAGAATTCTTTCAATTGACGTCGAAGCCACTTTCGCACTTTTTCCTTCACTTCTTCATTGTCGGTGAACCTTTTTCTACGTAGGGCATCTTTGAGAGGTCTGAACAGGTAAAAATCACACGGAGCCAGTTCTTGAAGCTTTTCTTGGGTAAGTATGAGGGCGGGCATTGCAAATGGTTCTGAATAATAATATGAACAGTCCCAATGCTTACTTCAACCTCCTGAGCTATCATTTCAACAGTAATTCTTCTGTTATCACGATTAAATCCATCCATCCTCGATTTCAACGAGGAACCGTTCGCACGGTTCATGCAACTTTGTCCATACTGTAATAACATTTTAGAATGTTTGGCTTAACACCTTCTGCTACGAAAAATCTGATGACAGAACGCTGGCAAATTGGGATATTTTGAAGTTATGTTTACATGATCAAACAACTGATTAAAACTCATCACAAGGTTGCCAACTTGTACTCCTAGAAGTAAGGAGCGGTTTCGTTGAATGGATTTAAGCTGAGACCAATTGTCTTTTTACTTATTGAATGACTCTCGTATTAATAATGATGCAGTATTAACTAAATCTCACACCTACAGGAAGCACTTAATTATACGCCACTATAAAATGTTCAAATATGAATTTTGAATAACCAATAAAGGAATTTTATGCCCACTTAAAAGGTTATAAAATAGGTAATTTTCATAAATATGTAAAATTTCTTTGTCAAATTGACCATGATTCTCTCGATCTATAAATTCCTTGGCTAATTCTACTGTAGATGATGGAACCGAAGTTTTGTTAGTGTAGTATGGTAGTGTTTACCCTGATTCTACATTTACCAAGTTCTTTCAAGGATACGTAGAGAAACAGCAAAATAAGTCCAGTATCTAACATATATACGCACCAAAAACCAAAACAATACCGATAAAGCTTTAGGATGTTATTGAGTAAATATCACAGAAAATACCAACCGTAATTCTAGGATTGTGACGTTGGAATGTGTTATGAAATAATTTCCGGAGTGGTATAAAGATTCAACGAGGCAGAACTTAATGATAAGGGCGAATTGATGTTTAACCATAAGCCCAAACATTAATATACTTTGAGGAATACTTGAGGAAATGTATCTGCCCTCAGCAAATAACAGACGTCAGAAACATAATCTACGTGAATGTTAGCCGAAATAGAGCCGACATCCTAAGGAAATACAACTTGCCCAAATCATACAAAAAAATTAAAATATTGGGGTTTTGGGACACAAATAAAATTATTAAATTGAGATCGACTAAAAATAATAATTCAAGAAAAGCAGATAAAAGACGAAGAATATATTAATATCAGCTGGTAAAAATTAAAAATAAATATTAAATAACCGGCCAAGTACAAGTCGGACTTGCGCAATTAGTGTTCCGTTCGTTGATTGCTTTTAAAATAAACATTTTTGTTACTGAGGCATAATGACAAACACACTCCAAATAAGTTTTCGGCAAAGTTTTTTTCCGATAAATTATTAAAGGTAATGCACTCGTGATAATTTTCGTTCAATCTGCATCCCGTGGAGAATATTCCAGAATTCAATCAATACTTTTCGAGATAAGGGGAGGAGAGCGATTTTTGGCATTTTTAAAATAATATAAAGAAAAGTGTGCGCAAGTATTACATTATATATTTTTTTAAAACTCAAAAAACGATCGTTTTTGGCTGGAAAAAACAGATCCAGCTTCGTCCTCCGGGAATGGCGGCGTCTGGCTTTTGCAGGTTCCCTCTTATTTTATCAAGAGCAAACTAAATTTACTGATTTTATATGGTTAAATGACAACCCATTTTTGGACGACGTTTCTTGGGCCCTAAAGTTGGGTCCTGTTTCGGCGGGCATCTGCACTAAAAAGCAGCACTTACAGCACCAGAAGCACCGAATATAAACCAACAAAAACACATATATGTCAATACACCATGACATGAACTGCAAAATCATACTAAAACTAGAAGAGAGAAACTAAAAATTTGCCTAAAATCTTTTATGACTAACAATTCACTTCTTATTAGGTGTAACGAAAAAGAATCAAAAATGTTTTATTTAGAGTAAGGCCTTCCGCAAAACTGTAAGTCCCCTCTTATTCGTAGCATATATTGATCATTTACGGGTTTATATAGAAGACAATGCCGTTACAATATGATGACGACAAGGAGTATCTGCTAATACGCCACAGGAAGTCAGTTGAAAGGTATGCCGTACAACAGATTGGATGATTAACTGGTGTGGGAGAAATAATGTAATTTTAAATTAGATATCGATTGTGTATTTAAATTTATTTCAATTTTCGAAGACTTTGTCCGTATATATCAACAACTTTGCCCACTAATGCGATATGTCTTGTTACTGACAACTATTTTTTTTTTATAGAAAGTCAATACTTAACTTGAATGGTTTCTTAAAAATTTTATATCATCAGCATCATAGTCCCATGAAGGTGTTAGAATTTTTATTCGGCAATAGAGAATCTTTTCTTTTGATTTTTAATAAATATTTCTTTTAATCTGTGTACGGGAATCACGTAAAAGTGTATTTGTTAATTATAACGGCAAATTTAATATTTATATTCATGTGTTTATTACACATAAAATCTAATATTAGCAAATGTAACGTTTTAACCGTAAATTATAGTTGTTAAGCTTAAAACGGCAATACTCTAATGGTTCCGAGATGCAAAACGACCATTTTAAAACTCTAGCTAGACTATAAAGCCATGGTATAGTAAACTATCCACATAGATCCAAAACCTGTGTGAAACACAATTCAAGAGAATACTTAAACAAATACCTTTTAATGCAAATTGTATACTTTTATCACTGAATTCATGAAGTAACTGAAAAATCACATTTTCTGTCGATTCATTTTAATTATTGAGATTTATCGTTTCGTTTTTAATGTTGGTACTTCTGTATTAAAAATTTTGATATCGTTTGTTCATCTCTATTATTGGTATTGTTACATTTATGCTGAGGTTTGTTTACCAGCTTCTAAATAAATCGTTGTTTTATTTACGTTTTAGTATAATTTATCTAATAAACAAAAATTACAAAAGTGCTTGTAGTTGATTTCTGTTATATTATTTTTTATTGGTATATATACTTAACGGCTGCATAATTATACGTAAACTATTTAAACAATTTGCTAAATTTCTTATATTTTTTTTTGAATGGCCGCCATTTTATTATATTTTTGTGGGGGATAGAAAATTTATGCCCATCAAAATATACAAAGTATAATACTGTTCTGTGCCGAAAAGCTTCTAATAAAACTGAAAGTCCTAAATCCAAATATCAATTTTCGCTTACTAATAACGTTTGGCTAGTTTACCTAAAATTCATCGCTAATGGGCCTGTTAGGAAACTGCTACAGGTCCTGGGTATAACCAATTGCTGTCAGGATAGGAATCAACTCTTCACTGCGCTTGGCCTTCCTGTCAGGAACCCTTCGCGAACGGTCCAAAATCCAAAACCCCAAATTTGAAAAATTGCTTAAAATTCAAGAACAATCGGTACAGACTAATCTCTAGATACCCCGTTAGGTTCTGCAGGTTATCTTAGTCAAGTGCCTGCAACCTAAAATTGCTAGCTCTAACTCAGGTTTAAGGTTCGGTTATTTGTTTTCCCTGATCTATACTTCTACATAAACCGGAAGATTCCACCAAAGTTTTATTTCTAATGAAACCGGCCTCGCAGGCATGTTATGTGGCCAGAGATAAAAAGAACTTGGAAAAAAAGGCGAAAACGTTTCTAATTAAATCTGCTGCATAGGTGGTATTTTGTTTTCCCTATTAGAAAGAAAAGTCCAGTAGATTAATTAGTTTATTTTTTACAAACAAAACGAAGTATTTATTTTAAAAGAAAGAAAATTCAATATAGTACAAACAAAGTATCCCTAACAAAATATAAATTAAGCTTAGGGTCTTTTCTTGCAACAACGTGACTTAACATATACTAAATATATCAACCAAAATTTACTACTATCAGAACAGAAGTTAATTCATAAATCTTGTCTTGTTAAGAGTGTCTTAAGTCTGTAACGTTAACATAAGCTGAAATCAATGATACGTATTCTAAAATAGATAAATGAAGTGTTGAATAGTTGAATTGTTAGATTATTGAATTATAGAATTATTGAACTATTGAATTGTTGAATTATTGAATTGTTGAATTATTGAATTGCTGGATTATTAAATTGTTGATGACTCGACCACAAATTTTCCAACGACACTATAATTAAAAAAATTTAAAGCTGTACTCTTAACAAAGGTATCGTTCTTAAAACTAATTACAAAGGTAATATAGGTGATCAAAATAGTAATGAAAATTAAATCTGCAAGGACTTCGAACCACGGGTAATTTTTTGACTCAAGCTAAGGGTATAATCACAGTAAATTTTCCTTGTGGTTGGTAGGTTTGCGATTACTAAAATGATATATTCTACAGTATAACTTATCTGAAATGATTCCCGTCTGTTCCTAAGTGAGTGCTACAGGTAGAAGTACTTCAGGAAACACCAAAGACGTTGTCTGGGCAGGGCTATCTCCTACTCAATATACGGTCGAAGGAGACTGATGGCTCTAACTCGGTTGGCACGTAGATTGCACGAAACCAAAATTTTCTGGCACTAAGTTCAGAAATACCTTCAGGCCAAAAGGTAACCAGAAGAATAAACCAAAACAGATAACACGCAAAAAGTTTTTAAAAAAAGTATTTACAATGCTCTCCTGCAACTTTGGGAAGCCTCTAAATGGCTGGCTCGGTATCCTATCAATATCTACTAATGATACCGTAACCGGAACTTTTCCAGAGTGGAGGGTGTTGGGTAAATGATTTGAAGATAGATGGAATTTTTCACACTGTCTTGGTGCCTAGGATGGGAAACATACTCGGATCAACTCACCCCCTGGAAGCGGATCGTAGTTTTATAATTATAAGCACGTCCACCCCATTGTATTTATGGCTTGTGTTAATGCAGTCAATAAGTTTATCTGGGTTGATGTTGGCACGAATGGTAGAATATCAGATGGAGGTGTCATAAAAAATTCTGAGTTTTACAAAAAAATGAGCGATGGCCAACTCAAACTACCTCCTCCAGAACCTGTTTCGGATGTAACAAATCTACTTTACGTTTTCATTAAAGATGAGGCGTTTGAATTAACAAGGGACTTCATGAAGTCATTTAGTCAAAAACTTTGACCAAAGAGCGAAGCGTTCTTAACTGCTGTTTATCTAGGGCAAGAAGAATTATCGAGAATGTATTCGGAACCATGGCTAATCGTTTTTGATTACTACACATCAGCATTAATTTGTCCTTGGATCGGATCGATCGTATCATACTGACATGCTGAATTCTACACAATTCTTCCTTAGGAAGTATTGTGGAAGAAATGGAATCAGAAAAAGAAAGTCAAGAACTATCACATCAAGAAATGCGAGTACTTCAGCAAAGCTTGTTCGCGAAATGATCACAGAATATTTCGTTGGTAAAGGACAAGTACCTTGGCAAGAATCAAAAATATAAAAACATGTTAACTTTTACTTACTTAGGTATTTTGACTTTGTTAACTATAAAAATAAAAAAATAAATAAATAAAACTCTTACATTTATTACCTCTTCGTCATCAAATGAAAGGTCATCAAGTATCGATGAAGTCGTCCTGCTCCTTCGTAGGATGTCTTGGCCTTGAAGGAAACTAAGGTAGCTACAGTACCAGAGTTTCGGTAAATGGACACTCTCTGGGTAAGACCCACTGGTCTGTGATGCTTTCACCTACAATTCCAGTTAAAACGTTATGGACATGTTTATTTATAACAAAATATTCTTAGTATTTTTCAAAAATAAACCTGGTGGTAAATAAGCATAACCTTCTCGATCAAATCAAATGTTTCGTAAAACTTGTTATGCACATTTTCTTGTACAGATGGTAAACAAATCTCAGCTGATTTTAAAATGTCTACAAACTGCAATGGTTAATCTCAATTTTTAAACTAACATCATTCTGTGTTTTTGTGTAAGTGAGTTGAAACAGCAATATATTGACAATGAGACGAGAATAGTTATTTAAAGAGAACTAATTCTAACTTAAACATGAAAACAAACACTTACCTTTATCAACTCTTTATTATATACCTTGCAGTTTATTTTTAACAACTTCCCAGCTGGCCGTAGGGTCCTTTGTTTTAAGTAACTTTAGTATGTCATTAAGTGCACAATTTCTTTTCACTTTATCATGATAGTCTTCGTGTATAACTTACCAAAGACACTCATGTTGTCTCTACTTATCGATTACTTCGAGAACAAAATCACGATCGCTGGTAGCCATTAATTCAATTTTTATAGATATATAAATAAATACTCTTGATGTTGATAGTTTAATGTCTGAATCAAGACTGATGGTGGTTTGGATCGAGGATTGCATACATATGGCGAGTCCTGCGAATGGCTCGGGTCCATTTGGCTCGGGGTTTTGCCAGACACGGGAAGGCCAATGTGCCTCAGCGTCATGGATTTTGGATCGGTCGAAAATCCAACTTGGCCAGTCGAGCCACGCCAATCCATCAAGTTCCCCCATACACGATGAGTTTTTGGATCGGCTCGGGGCCGTTTAAACTAATGGATCGCTCATGTATGGCCACCTTTATGGCCGTATGTGGCCCCGGCGATGTTCAGAATGTTCACATTTCGAAATATTAAAGTCACCAGTTCGAAATCGTGGTACCCTATTTTGCATGATTTGTGTTTTAAAGCGCCTTCTCAGAAAGTTGAACAAATTATTTGCATGACTTCACATGCTTTTTTTTGCATTTGAATTGTTCTGTTTGCCGTGACCGATATTGCTTTCAAGAGTATATTTTAAGGTAATGTGAGTAGCAGGATTGGTAATTCTATGCACAGAAGTGGCGGGAAACAGTTAGAAACTACGATCAGTCAATAAGTTTTAATTGCGGAAATGAAACGAGATAAATTAATGAGTCGAAACACATTTAATCTTCAGTATAATCTCCTCTAAGCTCAATAAATTTTTTCCGGCGACTTTCCAATCCATTTACCACATCTCTGAACTAGTTTTCCGGAAGACTTTCAAAATACCCATCTACCGATGCTATCACCCCATCACTTGTTGAAAAACGCTTTCCACGTAGAAATTTTTGAGGTTTGGGAACAGATAGAAGTCAGACTGAGCCAGACCTGGTGAATAGGGTGAATGTTCCAACAATTTGTACTTTAATCCGACCAGTGCAGGTGCATTGTCAAGATGAAAGTTTTTCCTTCTGAAACCGGCGTCTTTTCTCACGAATTTCTTCATCCAGCTGGTTTAAAAGGTTGCAATAATACTCTCCTGTGATTGTTTTGCCGATTTGAAGGTAATAAATTAACAAAATCCCTTTTGTATCCCAGAAACCTAATGCTATAATTTTTTGGACCACTTTAGTTGTCTTGGAGCTCAGTCCACTGTGCGATTTGTTTTCACAATCCAAGATCATACTAGTAAACCCAAATCTTATCCATAATTATAAATGGATGCACAAAATCAGATTTATTTTTTGTGAAACGAGCCAAATGGTGTTTAGAAAGTTTCGAGTGCGTTTTTGTTAGGAAATGCGGTACACATCTTGCGAATAGCTTTCTCGTACTGATCTATGTCTTGTACTTGCACAACAATTTCTTAAGTTGTTGCACTTTTTGGATGTCTTAAACGTGGATTATTATTAACGCTTGTACGACCACGTTTAAACTCTAGAGTCCATCTGTGAACATTTGGAAATGAAGGCCAGACTCTTTGAACACGTTCAGTAACTTTGCATGGATTTCAGTGGCCGATAAACCTTCCAAAACAAAGAAATTTATCCCTGCACGATATTCGATTTTTCTATTTTCAAAAAAATACTTAAACATGAAGCTTCAAAATGGTGTTTAATATTTGGTTCAAGTGATGCTTCATAGGTGTCGCTTTCAGAACTGACCTTATTTCAAAGGTACCAAATTAATTTTTATGCCTTAGATTGTAGAGGCTGTTATTGAGTAATACAATATATTCACAGGTCAACATTTGATCTAAAAAAAAACACTCGGAGCGGTATGATCCTTATGGGGTTTTTGGGGTCGCTGATTACGATGAGTGGGTTGGTTAACCTTCAACACATCAGATTCAAGGCCATTTGAAGGTCAAATAGAGAAAAAACCGTAGGAAAATTCTGAAAAAATTCATTCATATTTTTTTGAGGTCTCTGAGTCCGAATCCGTAGTTTGTTTGACCGTACGATCGCCTTTTCCCAGAGGTCATTTGAAGCTCATTTGAAGGTCAAATAGAGAAAAAAACCGTAGGAAAAATCTGAAAAATTTCATGCATATGTTTTTGAGGTCCCTGAGTCCGAATCCGTCGTTTGTTTGACCTTACGCCTTTTCCCAGAGGTCATTTGAAGGTCAAATAGAGAAAAAATCGTGGAAAAAATCTGAAAAAATTCATCTATTATTTTTTCAGATCATTCAGTTCAAATCCTGCATGATCTTATGCTCAAACGATATACGGTGGTCATTTTAAGTATCTTTGTATATATATTTGGAGTTTTACTTTGACAATAAAATGCTTTTTCGTTCCTCGCGAAATTATTTATTCTTTTCTTTTTTATAAATTTAGCTCAGTCTCGCTTTAAACTCCAGTATTAAGGTGTAGTTGCACCCAGGGCACCTCCACGTGGTGACGATGGGCAACGGAATTGTCTCACTATCCGGCGAAGTCCCTGGGTTACGGCGTTTATGCCGTCATGGCAACTACTCCTAAAAAAATTACGAGACAGGGTCCCGGAAACCCAGAATCGGCGGCTGGTCAGGGTGGGAAAGCGGGCCCGCAGGCGTCGTCATCATGCGACCGTAGCTCTACATTGGTGGGAAACTTGGCCTCTGTAGAGTCAAATGATACAAGAAATTCGTCATGTTCCATTAAACTCGACAATTTTTGTGTTGTTTGTGGGGAGTATATTCCACAAAAGAAATTCATGTTTTCAGAATCGTTAAAAGTAAAATATCACCAAATTTATCATACATACAAGCTCATTACATAACTCTTACACACCAAAATCTATATGTCATAAATGCCGCAATGTTCTATATAGAATTAACAACCAGGTATTTTCTCGGCCAATGATATGGAGACCCCCAACAGACCATACCACCGACTGTTACTTCTGCTTAACAAACTTGAAAGGGTACAACCGAAAGAATAAGGATTCTATTTCATATGCACGTGTAACATCTGTAACTTTACCAGTTCTTATTGAAACAAATTCTGATCATATCATAGAAATTAATGAATTGGGACAAGAAGTGGTAACTGATGAAGATATGCCAGATGAAACATTTAAACACGAAGAAAGAGAAAATTTCAGCACAGAAGAATCAGATGTTGAGGAAAATTATATATCGGAAGCCGAAACATTGCATCAAAACGAATTAAGTGATCTGTGCAGAGACTCGAAAGATAAATCAGAGCTTTTAGCATCTAGGCTAAAAGAAAAAAATTGTCTATCCACAGGAACAAAAATTTCTGTCTATCGTTCGAGAGAACGTCCATTCAGAAAATATTTTACTAAAATGAATAATCTAGTCTATTGCCATAATATTGAAGGGTTAGTGCAAGAATACGGTATAGAATACAAAGCAAGTGATTGGCGACTGTTTATAGATTCTTCAAAAAGAAGCTTAAAAGCTATCTTGTTACATAATGGAAATATTTATGCCCCTTTACCAGTCGCTCATTCTGTTGTATTAGATGAAGAATACCATAATTTTGAGTTGCTATTGCAAAAATTGAATTACGATCAAAACCAGTGGGAACTTTGTGGGGACTTAAAGATACAGTAATACCCCGCTTAGCGCGACCCCCGTTACGCGCGGTTTCACTATAACGCGAATTTCAAATTTCGCGCTCATGTAGTCATTAACTTCTCTATGGTCGCGGGGGGATCCCCGCTTTCTCTGAATATTCTCTTTGAAGAATTGGGAATTCCCTGTCCTTCGACTTTGTTCTATGGGGATTTCCTCGTTCGTTTCGTGTGTTCATTTGTTCCGTAATGTTAGTTCGGTCGGCTGGCAGTTTTGTTTTAATATTTATTGGAGATACATACATACATAATTTAACCCTACGTTAAAAATGCCGCCTGTAAAGAAAAAAGAGCGTAAAAGCGTCACTTTGGAATTGAAGATGAAAGTGTTAAGAAGAATGGAAAATGGAGGCAAAGCAACAATTGTTGGGAGAGATTTTGGACTCTCAGAATCGACTGTGAGAACGATTTATAAAAATCGGGAAAAAATTAAAATCTCCAGCGAAGGTTCAACACCTATAAGTGCAACAAAACTTTCTCGTTCGAGATCATCTATCTTAGAAAGAATGGAGAAATTACTGTCAGTCTGGATCGAAGATTTGAATAAGAAGAACACACCACTAAGTCAAGATCTCATATGCACAAAAGCAAAATCTTTGTATGAGATGCTGAAAACAAAAGAAGGAGAAGGGAGTGCCACTCCGACTTTTGCTGCCAGCAGAGGCTGGTTCCATCGGTTCAAGCAGCGTTCTAATCTTCACAATATCCACATAACAGGCGAGGCGGCCAGCGCGGACATTCAAGCTGCAGCTGAGTTTCCAGACAAGTTTCAAGACTTCGTTAGACGAGAGAAAATTCCTGCTTGTCTCATCTTCAATGTTGATGAGACCGCACTTTACTGGAAAAAAATGCCATCTCGAACATTCATTTCTAAGGAAGAACGTCAAGCCAGTGGTTTCAAAGCTGCGAAAGATCAACTAACACTTCTGCTGGGTGGTAATGCCACTGGTGATTTCAAACTGAAACCTTTACTAGTGTACCATTCAGAAACACCCCGTGCAATGCGAGGCACAGACAAGACAAGTCTACCAGTTGTGTGGCGATCAAACAGAAAGGCGTGGGTTACACGGGAAATTTTTCAAGAATGGTATTCTAATAGTTTTTTTGCCCATCAGTCAAATCATACTGTGACAGAAATGGGCTTGAACCTAAAGTTATATTACTCTTAGACAATGCCCCAGGACATCCAACCTCACTTGATACGCCCAGAGACTTAAAAGTGTACGTAAAGTTCCTTCCACCAAACACTACGTCAATATTACAACCTATGGACCAGGGAGCAATAGCAAACTTCAAAGCTTATTACCATCGCCACACTTTTAGCCAACTAATTCATGAAACTGACGGGGAAGGAAGACAGTCTATGCGAGAGTGGTGGAAGTCATACAACATTATGAAGTCTATTCACAACATAGAAGAGGCTTGGAAGGAAGTTAAAATGAGTTGTATGAATGGGGTGTGGCGTAATCTTTGGCCAGATGTAGTGGAAGCACCTAGAAGAATTGTCCAGATGCAGAGACAAGTGCTTGAAGACATTGCTGCAATGATTGAGGGGTCTGAACTTGAAGATGTCACGGTAGAAGATCTCGTAGAACTTGTAGCAACGCACGACGATCCTATTAGCAATGAAGATCTGATCGAGTTACAGAATAATCCTATCTACGATGAGGAAGAACAAGTAGAAGAGAAAGTTTTATCTTCAGGGGAAATACAAAATGCACTTTCAAAAATTTATTCAGGTTTGGACATATTGCAGAGTATAGACAATAATGATGACCGTGTCTTGACCGTGTGTCAAACAATTAAAAACAGTGTTGGGTGTTATGAACGTATTTTACAAGAACGTAAACAAAACGTTACCCAAAAGACAATAGATGTATTTTTCCGTAAAAAATAAGAGTATGTATTGCATAAAGTGTTCTTAGAATTAAAGTGATTGATTAAAATGATTTGTATTTTTTTGTATTAAATTTTGACTATGTTTAATCATAAACCTCGATATACGCGAATTTCAGTTAACGCGATTTTTTTCGGAACGTATCCCTCGCGTAAAGCGGGGTATTACTGTATTTACAATATTACTGGGACAGCAATCTGGAAACACTTCTTATCCGTGCTTTATTTGTGAGTGGAATAGTCGGGCTCGAGATGAGCATTATGTGAGGAAAGACTGGCAGTTGAGACAAGAATTAATTCCAGGTGAAAAAAACATCATAGGTCCAAGTTTGATATTAACCAATAAGGTCCTATTTCCACCTTTGCATATCAAACTAGGTATTGCAAAGCAACTTGTCAAGGCCATGAGCCGAAACGAAAGTCCTGCTTTCATGCATATTTTTAAAGTGCTACCTAATCTTTCTGAAGCTAAAATAAAAGAGGGCATATTTACTGAACCACAAATAAGAGACCTTCTAAAAAATAATGCATTTGAGAGGAAAATGAATGCCAAAGAAAAAGCAGCATGGCAAAGTTTTAGAGAGGTGACGACTAAATTTCTTGGAAATCATAAAGACCCTAATTACAAAAATATTGTTGGAAATTTAGTACAAAATTATAAATAAATGGGGTGTTTAATGAGACTGAAACTGCATTTTCTCCATTCACACCTTGATTGGTTCCCTGAAAATCTCGGAGATTTTAGCGAAGAACATGGAGAAAGGATGTACCAAGACTTGAGTGAATTTGAAAAAAGGTATCAAGGTGTTTGGGGGATAAACATGTTGGCAGATTATTGCTGGAGCCTGAAGCGAGAATCAAATAAATCTCATAAAAGAAAAGCAAGTCGAAGATCATTTCACGAGAAACGAAAGCGTTCTCGTTTAGAGTAGTACTTCAAACATGCTTTGATAAATACTAAAAGAAGCAAACTCTTATGCTTAATTCATATTAAATATTGACTGCGCGATTTCGAAAATCTACTTGGACACTCGAGACTCTTTACGAAGTATGAGCCGATTCATTTTTAGTAGTTAACTTACGCATTGAGGTATTATATAAGACAATATGAGAGTATAAGTAGATATAAGGATTACTATACAAGTAAGTTATTGGGTTCAAAGGTATTGGGTATTAGAGTTTCTTTGTCGACAAGGATTAAGTATTGAAGTATACAGATTAAGGGTTACTTGATAACAAGGTTGTTCGACATTAGAATTATTAATTTGAAATGTATTGGGAATTGAGTTATAAAACGAAATTTAAACATAACATAGCGCACAACGTTTCATTTATACCTCAAGAAACACAGTCGGGCTGGACTTTAAATTTACTAGATATATGGAACGAACATCGAGAGTACAAAAATTAGGTCAAATTTTTTTTAGATTTTAAAAGTCTATTTCACAGTCACAAAACTAGTCAAAATATTTGTATAGTCTATTTTTTGATATGAACAATATTTTAAGTTTTACTAATAAGTACCTTTAAACAGTATTAAAACATTTGCTTGCGTCAGTCTACCTACCATTATTTAGCTTATATTTCACATATTAATTCCCTTGTAATGACCAAGCAGCATAAAAGACATTTTTGATTGTGATATATTAACGTAAATGTAAAATGATATGTATAAGATATAATCAATAAAAATGTACCGTAAATTAACCTCTGTATGCTTCGCAAGTGTACGATAAAAACAAAATTAAATTTAACAACGCAAAATGACCATACATATTTTTCAAATAAACATAAACTGATGATGAAATGACCTATAATGACATCTGGAAGACGGTTTGAGTCAAACAAACTACGGATTCGGACTCAGGGACCTCAAAAACATACGCATGAATTTTTTCAGATTTTTTCCACGATTTTTTCTCTATTTGATCTTCAAATGACCTCTGGGAAAAGGCGTAAGGTCAAACAAACTACGGATTCGGACTCAGGGACCTCAAAAACATACGCATAAATTTTTTCAGATTTTTCCTACGGTTTTTTCTCTATTTAACCTTCAAATGACCTTCAAATGACCTCTGGGAAAAGGCGTAAGGTCAAACAAACTACGGATTCGGACTCAGAGACCTCAAAAACATACGCAAGAAATTTTTTAGATTTTTCCTACGATTTTTTCTCTATTTGACCTTCAAATGACCTTGAATCTGATGTGATGAAGGTTAACCAACCCGCTCATCGTAATCAGCGACCCCAAAAACCCCATAAGAACCGTACCGCTCCGAATGTTTTTTTTTAGATCAAATGTTGACCTGTGTTATTTTAATAAAGAAAATTAATTTTAATATTTATATTTTTTTCCTTAAAAAGAACTATTTACATGAAAATCTAAGTAAAACAACAATATTGTGAAAATATTTTCTTATTTTCGTTTATGTACACACATTTCCTATAAACAAAAAATATTATTTCTACCATGGAACAGAAGCTTTCGCAGCCTTAGTTAGATGAGAAGTGGTGGTTCTTGGTATTATATAGTATCAAATTCAATTTTCCGACGTTCAATCTGACCATGATCCAGTGTAACGATCGTTTTCCACGTATGATTTAGACAGTAATTTCAACTGGTAAAGGAAAAGCGACAGTAGTTATCGACAAGAGCAAATATGTAGAGAAAATCAACGAACTACTAAATGACAACAGCCGTAATTTGATCCAAATGGACTCCACATTCCATCCCATTGGAGATCACAGATAACCTTAATTAACGCGTCTAGTTTAGAAATCTCTTAAGCCTGGTAACTCGGTTTACGGTCTCTCAAAAATTCATACAGGACTCCGCCCAATCTCCAGTGCAATAGATTCTCCACCCTATCAAATAGGTAAATACCATGCAAGTCTTCTAAATCCTTACTTTAGAAAAAACAAGTTCATTTATGAAAAGTCATCACATTTTGTTGAAAGGTTAAAAACAATAAAATTGAACCCGGGAGATATTCTGGTCAGTTTTGACGTTCAATCACTATATATAATTGTTCCAGTCAACGATTCAGTTTCTATAATATCAAATATATTAAGACAGGTCTATCGTGTACCAAAGAATGACTTATGAACGAGCTTCAGGAGCAGCTATGGTTTCTCCTCTGTCTCCCGTAGTGTCAAATATTTTCTTGGAAGCTTTTGAAGAGAGTGCCTTAAGTTCAGATCTTCTGAAACCCAAATTTTGGTGCCGAAATGTTGATGACACATTTGTTATTTGTCATTATGTGGACAGAAAACTGATATCTTTTTGAATTACCTCAGTCAACAATATTCGAATTTAAAATTTACAATAAATACTGAATCACATTCGGTATATATGAAGCTAATTGTCAGCAATAGGTATCTGAATACTAATTCATATCATCAGTCTTCTAAATAATTATCTATCACTAATTTACTAGTACCAAATTCAATCTTATCAGAAACAGATAAACTGACCAAAGATCCCTGAAGATTATTGAGAAATTGCAGGTGAAGCGTTGAAATTTCACTAATTCCAAGAACCACGATTTCTCATATTGTTTCTACCATCAACATACTCGTATTAACTTTGTGAAATTCATCTTAGCTGTTAAACTAGATCCACGAGTAAAAATTACTACTGTCACTATTTGGTAGAAATCATTTATCTGAAGCATAGATGGATTTAGGAATAAAATATTCAATATGTTGAGTAAGATGAAGTGAGAAGCAAGCGGTAATCAAATCTTGAAAGATATTTCATGTATGTTACATAATTTTCTTATAAAAATTTTACTTTGCAAATAGTGTCGTTATGATCCCTCAAATTAAAATTAAAACAAAAATAATTACTAATATAGAAAATTAGTTCAATAAGATGGAAAAAACCGTATATAACCGTTACGTTAAGAATTTTATAAATAAATAATTATTTCCTTAAATTTAGTGTGAAATTTAAAGAAAATTCTTATACTAAAGTAAGTATTTGCTTTTAATTTCCTTTCTAAACAAAAGTACAGTATTTGTGTACAAAGTCACATTCTAAAGTTATTGCATTTCTTCGCATTTCAGAGTCCTTGGATCATGTAAAACAGAGAATCTTATTTGCGTCGGTTTGTCTATTGGCACAATAACTCTCGAACGAAATGAGATCGATTGAAAATTGAATATACACATAGTACTTAAAGTAGGAATAGAATCTATCATTTTTGAGCGATATTATTTTACATACTTACATGGAAAGGAGTGGACCAGATGTAGAGCTGATCAACTTTGTATATTTTTAATGTCATTATGAGTGTCTTTCTTGGTTGTTACTTTATAAAATAAACAAATTTTAGGCATAGTTATTTACTTCAAATGTCGCCGTATGCGTACTTATCAGATTTTTAAAGTCAAGGATACTGAAAACGTGTTTATTATTTGTAGTTGCTTATGGGAAAGTTGATAAGGTGGGGAAGGGGGGTTATATGGTTTGCTTCCTATATATTGTAACATATGCCCTACTATGGATTTGTGAAGTTATTAATTTGAAAGCTATGTTATTTTTCATATATATATATATATATATATATATATATATATATATATATATATATATATATATATACAGTGGTGAGCAAAAAAAATGGACACAAACGATTCTGCTTCATTTAACACTAATATTTGAATTTAATTTTCCAACAGTGGTATAATTCTTGGTATCGTTAAAATGCTGATTTTCTACTCTTTCCAACAACACCAGAAACATTTGGACTTCCAAAAAGTTTTACTGATGAAAACGGTTTTACTCAATAGAACCGTTTTTGCTCTCTCAGCAACGTACTCGTTGTGCGCTATTCATTCCTATAAAAATACATGCAACGACATTTCCCTATCGTTCCCTTATCGGAACTTGAACCGTCAACATCTCTGCTATACCTGCTGCTGCTTACTAATTACGTCATCGGAAAATGGATATCACCCCGAAAGAAAACGGCATAAGTCATTTCCCTATTGCAAGAAGGGTATAGCCAACGTGTAGTCGCTGTGTAACTGCATATGAGCTAGTCAGCACAGAGACCAGAATCAGAAAAAAAAGACGTACCTCGGAATGAGACGACCGCTTCATTGTCAACACAACTGTAGGAAATGGTCACTTGACGTTGAGGTCCAGCAGGAGCTCCGACAAGTTCCTGATCGGACTGTCAGTCATTGGACAGTCAAAAGAAGACTTAAAGAAGCTTACCTAACTTCGATGAGACCAACTAACGGACACAAATTGACAGCACCCCATCGACAAACGACTCAGATTTGCCCGAGAACATGTCGACTAGGCTTTAAAGCAATGGTGCTTCGTTTTATTCTCCGATGAGTTGCGAATGTGCCTATATAGCAGTGATGGGAGAAGTCGAGTCTATAGCAGCTCTGCGGAGCGAAATGCTTAGTGCTGTATTACTGACACGGGCGCCTACGGAGAAAGTTCTGTCATGGTGTGGCGAAGCATCTCACTGAATGCGAAAACCGATTTGGTTTTCGTTACTGATGAGAGTCGTAACGGTGAATTAACTGCTTACCCGTACATAGAAGAGATCTTGTAGGAACACGTCATTCCTTACCCTGAATTTGTTAGCGATAGCTTCGTGTTAATAGACGATAAGGCGAGGCCACATGCTGCTGCATCGATACCTGGTGGAAGTGGGAATACCTACATTAGATTGGCCTGCACGGAGTCTAATCCAATCGAGCACATGTGGAATGAGCTCAAAAGATGGGTTCGAGCCAGAAATCCAGCCCCTGTATCGCTAAGGGATTTAAAGGTTACGATGGCGGAAGAGTGGGGAAGAATACCACAGACAGTGGTGAAAAAGCTGACTCACTCCATAAAAATCCGGCTGGAAGCAGTAATAAGGACTAGGGGGATTAATAAATTGATTTTTATCAATAAATTAAATTAATTAAACTTAAAATTTGTTTAATTTTTCTTTTCTGTTCTTTTCAATCCTTGTTTCCACTTTCAGTCATTTTAGTCATTAAAAAGCAGAGGTATGCTATGAAATTTAATATCCTTGGAAACAGAATGAGCTTTGAAATGATACTAAAATCCGTACAAATATAAGAACACTAAATTCTAGGATCCGTGTTAAATGAAGCTGAATAGTCGATTTTTTTGCTCACCAGTGTATATACCTTATTTTTGAGTGCGAAAAAGACATTTATTTTAGATATATATGTTTGCAAGGGAACTACTAAATTAAGAACTTTACTGATTTCCTTATATTCCTATGTATAAGCTTAAGTTTGGAGTGAGAACTAATGGCATAAACGCCAATTAAAAATATTTTTAGATTCATCCTGTTTAACTTTTCTAAAATTATTTTAAAAGAAAAAAACTGAAATTCAAAGGAGTTTAATAATAATTAAAATGCTGGAAAATTAGAGATAAAAGTTACACATTTCTTGTAAGCTTTTTTGATGACTCTCTATATATCATAAAAAATAGTTGCCGTGCGTGTCTGCACTATTATCGACTTTAAAATGATTACCATCTAAATTTTTTGTAGTCCTGCCAATTACTGTAAAGTACTGTCATAAGATTCATATGTTTATGGAGTGACTTGAGTCATATCTGGAATATTCTGGTAAATAGTGAATATTTTTGTCTAATTTCCACTTTTCACAGTTTTGTCTTCCTTATTTTTTCTTCAACCTATATCTTGCGTAGTAGTCTATCTAATTATCTCATTACTATTTTTACATGAAGACTATTGTAATAGCTGCAATAATGGCGCTAATAAGGTTTATAAAAGTTTTACTTGCTCTTTCAACTGTCAGTTATTCTCGTTGGGTTTAATCTATGGCATATGGAGATCATACCCCATTTCATATTCTGTTTCTTGCCATTATTCTATACTTTGCCTAACTCTGACATTTAAAGAATATAATACACAGATTAAACAGTATAAGAATACTTAATGCAAACTTTATTATATGAAATGAATCGTTTCTTTCGTATACTTTTCAGTGACGGTTTTTGTTGAAATTTTATGTGGGAGTTTGGTTAGGTCTAAAAAATCCAGAAACAAACTTTTAACAGAAAATATTGATTTCTGGCCGAGATACGACCCGTGTTAATATTTTAAAATTTATGAACAGGCTATTTTTTGGGAAGTCGTAGAGATGTTAAAAATGACCGCCAAAAGCTTGTAATGGGTATTTCGGAAAGCCCACGACAAGTGTTTCTAGATTAAATATTAAAAAAGTTTTTTAAATATTCTGAAACTTGAATGACTGAAATTATTAAAATTTTGAAATTTTATGTTTTACTAAACTACCAAATTAGAAAGGAACAAGGAACAATAATTTCTTGATTGTAACCGTTTCACTAAACATTTTGCTGTTATGGTCATCTCTCCAAAATACCTGTACCAATATCTGATTAGATTTTCTCCTACGACTTTATGGTCGGCGTCATCCAAAACTGTAGCCGTATCAGAAACACAGGTCTTAATCTATTTAATTTGTTTCCGGATCACTTGTCCTGCTTATTATTTTTTGTTTCTTCTGTCCCTGGATGAGTTTTTCAAATTTATATTAAAAAAGGGGCTAAATTTTAAGCGATACAACGATCTGATTTAGATCTTGTTCAGCGTGTAGGTGGTTCTACTGCTGCTGTTATGTTTGTTACAGAAATCAAACATCATATCACTTGGTTAAAAACAAAAAAAAATTCTTTTAACAATGAAAGTAATAAATTGATGTGTTAGCTAATGCCATCTACGTTGCTAATTTGGTCGATAAGTAAGTCCAGTAAACTTGAAAATGCAAAGGTTTAAAAAAAAGAAAAACAAATGTTAAGCTAAAAATTTTCGAAATTATTAAAGAATTTTAAAACTATTAAAAACCTTTTTCTTAATCTCTTTTTTACAACTATTCATGTCGGTCTTCTCAAGAAATCTATTACAAGCTCTGTATTACCATTTTCTTAAACAAAGGTCTTTCAAATTATAATGGTAGCTATATCTCGGCCAAAAATTAATAATTTTCAATTAAATTTTGGATTTTTTAGACCAAGCCTAAACTATATAAAAAATTTATCAAAATCTCTAACTATCTAGCTGATACGGTCTCTTAATAGCCGTACTTTATTTTGATGTGAGTATTTAATCGATACAATGGCACTTATTTTGAAACATTATTAATATTTTTTAAATTCATATTATTACAGATATAATATATGTAACAAATTTTCAGACGTTAACTATCCAAAGATTTTAACAGTTAATATTCAATGTACAAATACAATAAAAAAATAAAAATATAATGAATACAATAAATAAATAAAAAATGTAATATGTAAATATCACAGTTTTAACCTAATACGATAAATATAAATACCATACTTAATATATTTATAAGATTTTTCTAACACACCGTAAATTTACTGGTGATACATGCGACACAGGGAGGCATCACAGAAACCGAGTTAATATTAGGGATCCACAGTGCTACTGAGCACTATGGATCTCTACTGGACTCCATACTGTAAAATGACCGGCGCATCAGAAATACTTCAATCTTTTTAAGGTTCTGGTTTTTTGTTAAATTTTTAACTGATATAGGCAGTTTATTGTAAAACTTGATACAATAGTAGTTATTACTGCTTTCGAGTTTGCTCGAGTTTAATCTAAAAGATTCCATTCCATAAGATTCCATTCCATAATAATTTTTTTGTCGTGTATTACGGTTATACACTATTGTGAGAATACGATTGTCATATGTAAAAAGTAGACCTTTACCTATACATATATATATATATATATATATATATATATTATATATATATATATATATATATATATATATATGTATATATATATATATATATATATATATATATATATATATATATGTATATATATATATATATATATATATATATATATATATATATATATATATATATATATATATATATATATATACATATACACAGTAGAACCCCGATTAACCGAGTCGCGATTATCCGAGCTCCGGATTAACCGAGCCAATCTAAAAACCTGATTATCCGAGGTACGCACGTCTATGCTGCGTATTAACCGAGCTTCTAAAAGATGTATGTATATATTTCCATTTAAAATCGTCGGGGCCTTCGGGGAATCTCCCTGACCCGTGTGAGGAGTTCCCCTATTTATGTTTTTGGACTCTTTCAGCATGTAAATTTGCGTGAATGCAGTGCCCTATAGCGTTTACTACGGAGAAGTAAGAGTATACTCACATAATTTATTTGGTTGGAGTTCTGATAGTTAAGTGTAATTAATACGAACTGCTTTGTTTGAATTTTGGTTTGTCGTATTATAATGGAGCAAAACAAGCGTAAAAGAATCGTCGTTCCTATTGAAGAAAAATTAAAAGCCATCAGAAGAATTGAAGCAGAAGAGACGATTAAAGTTGTTGCACGAGATTATGGAGTAGGTGAGGTAACAGTTGGAGATTGGATAGAACCCGCACAAAAATAGAAGAGTGGTGTATAAATCAAGCCTCTTCGTCCTCCGGAAGGAAATCAATGAAAACCGGCAAACTATGAAAAGGTTAACGAAGCTTTATTCATGTGGTTTAACCAACAAAGATCAAAAGGTGTGCCTCTGTCAGGTCCAGTTTTACAACAGAAAGCAATAATGATTAGTAGGCAATTCCAAGAGGTAGATCAGTTTACCGCTAGTTCTGGAGGGCTTGACCGCTGGAAAAAAGAAGATGCAATATGAAACAGAAGCGCATAGATACCTATTTCACCGTTTTATAATGTATGTACCTATTTATATATTAAAAACGTTAATACCTCGGTTTAAAGTATTGGTGTTTATTTTTTGAATGAATAAAAAACAAATCCGGATTATCCCAGTTTTCAGTTATCCGAGGAGGGTGCCCCCCACGTTACCTAGGATAACCGGGGTATATATATATATATATATATATATATATATATATATATATATATATATATATGTATGTATATGTATATGTATATGTATATATATATATATATATATATATATATATATATATATATATATATATATATATATATATATATATGTATATATATATATATATATATATATATATATATATATATATATATATATATACAATCTGCTGTCTATTATCTACATATGGGCTTGAGATGGTGACACTTACCGCAAATTGTACCTAGCTCCTCTGGGTTTATCAGAGATGAAATGACGTTGAGCGCGACACGTGGCCAGGAGTGACTCTAAATGGACTAAAGCTGCAGTGGAGACCAAAGAAGACAAAGAGAAGTATTAGACGACCGCAGGCACGATAGAGGGACGACATCCAGCCACACGCGGGGAAAAATGGATTCAGGCCGCCCAGCAAAGATCGGTATGGAAATCTCTAGAAGAGGCCTATATCCAGAAGTGGACTTCTACGGGCTAAATAAGAAGAAGAAGATCGTATTTGTTTTTTAAAACGTATTATATATCTCTGGGATATGTCGCAAATTGTTGCACCGATGAAGGCACCTCTCTCCAGCCAATAACACTGGATAGTAGGAGATTAATGGTAAGGTCCATGGATTTATTGGCTTTGAAATCATGTTGGTGGGTGTAGAATATATTATGAATTTCGAAGTGATCGTTTAATTGAGTTTTCAAGACAGACTCGATAATTTTGATCAGTACTATTAAAATGGACCTGTAATTATTAAAGCATGTCCCTCCCTCCTGGTACATGGAAATTACTTTGGATATTCTTATAATGGAATAAAAGGAAGATTGCCTGACTGAATAACTTCATTTATTACAGTAATTAGAAGATAAACAATAATCTCTTTAACGTCTGACAGTTTCATGGATATACCGAAATTGTGAAGATTGCTTTCATTTTTGAATTTATTAATAATATCTCTTACTTGATTAAAAGTGACCTCCTTGGACGTAAACAAAGGAAACATTTTATTTTCTGAGAGATAATTAACTTTAGTTGTCTGAGATAGGAGGCTTTTTTACTATTTCATAAGCAATCGAAACAAAAAATTCATTTAGTGGTTCCAGTTCTAGGTCTAGGTTGGTATTAATTTTATTTTATATACTATAGTTCTCATATTTATTTGAAAATACGAAAAACAGTACCCAAATTAGCCAACGATTTCAATAGTAGGCAATTTACTAAAAACCTCTTGAACTAGGTTTTAGGCTCTGACGATATGAATGTTATGAGTGTTTTCGTAAATACGTTCTTTACTTACTTCTTTCATTTGTCATTTTGATTCTTTCTACATTAGACAGATTATATTTTTCCAAACAAACCCAAACTTAATTTGTGCTAACTGCTCCCACATTGAGCAAACTTCTACTTAGTTTCCAACAGTCAATACTGAAAAATCATTAGTTTTATAATTAGACCGTGCCTACATGGAATGACTTTCTGAAAAACGCTGGGTGAGCTCGAAGGAGGACAGAACTGAGACCCAGTGTAAAATCGTTTTTCCCGAGTTATGCAGACATAAGCTGAGTTTCTATTAATTTTGTTAGGGTGTTTCTAAATTTGATGATTCCTTAAACTTTATGTCATAGAAATTGGGTATGGAAGCAAATATTTTTGATTTCTCTTAAATTGATAAGGCGATAATCTCAAGCATTGTCCAATTTTCTAACTAGTGTTGAACACTTCGCAAGTATTTTAAGTAATTTGAATACTCTATCGGTAGTACAATGTATGTGTGCCAGGTAAAACAGCACTATACTTTCTTCTTACTATCTCGTAGGGGAGCCGAGTTCTTAATGCGATTAAATGAACTTCTAGTATGTTTTAGACGTACTGAGATAGAGGACTGAAACTATTTGACATAGAAAGTTGAAATTTGACACTAACATGGGAATTGTTGGCGTCATCAGAGCCGTGTAGTTTTGCATGCTAAATTTTGACTTAAGGGGTTAGTTTTGGGGGTGAAATCGGAAGTGAAAAAAAAATTATCATGTCATCGAGTGGGATGCCATATGAGAGCTTGTAAAAATACGAATTTAAAAATATTTATAATGTAATGCTTGCGAGCATTTTCCTCTGTATTATTTTTAAAAAATTGCGAAAAATTGCTATCGTCCCCCTTATCTCGACAGGTACCGATCAAAAAATTTTGAAAAAATTGTGCAATATTCTCCACAGAGTGTAAATAGGATGAAACTTATCACGAGTGCATTACCTTTAGTAATTTGTATGGTATATAAAAAACAAAAAACATTTTATAACTCCGTAAGAAAATTTTTTATCTTAAAAGCAATCAACGTAAGGAGCACTCATTGTGCAAGTTCAACTTGCACGTGGCCAGCTATTTAGTTGATCGTTGTAAATGACAAAAATCTGAAACTAGAACTAAATCAAAACAATCTAGTCAGTATAAATAAGAGTTTGCAAAGGAGTATTCGAATGTATATATGTATTATGGTGGTTTATATAATCAGTCCACAAAACAAATAATACTCGTTTACAAATAAACTTTTACAAACATTTTACCCATGTATCCAAAAGTTTTGTCTTTCAACTGAAAGCATCTTATTTAGAATATTCATCATTAAAAATACATAATCATTCACAATAAAAGTAGCACACGGAAGCTCCTAAAACTAATTATAGTGTATCCTATTTATTGGGTCATAATCCCACCTAATTTTATAAATATTGTATTATAATATAAGTGTATTTTTATGGCAAAATTACACATTCTATTTAATTGTATAGGAAACCTAAAAGAGAAGATGTTATTAATATTACAACGTGATTATATCAAAAATTATAATTTTATCGTAATTGGTTCATAAGGTCGTGAACTAATTTGATTCCATATTAATTTTGGGATTTTACACAGCCTTTTGAAAAATACGCTTATAATGTTGTCAATCGTTATTCCTAATGATCACGGAAGTGATATCCTCATTTATTAAATACGCTGCTAGCGAAAATAACTCCGACATAAGGTTATTTTCAATTCATTTTAATTGCTACTTCTAATGTAACTCAAAATAAAAAAATCAATTCTTTGGGTAATGGGTAGGCTATTTTATATTTTAAGACAAAATATAGAGAAAATCGGAATTTTTTGCAACACAAGTCAGAAAACTGTTCAGCAACATATTTGTAAATGGTCGTAACTGCAGGTGCGTAATTTTTCAAGAATAAATTTTCAAAATTGTTATTACACTACTTTTTTATATGATATAAACCAATGGGCATCTACTATAATATATATAAAATGTCTGTCTGTTAGTGCGCTTATCACTCGCGAACCACTTATCCGATTTACGTGCTTTTTTTTAAACATACATATGTTTTCTGGCCAGGTTATAGGATATATTTTATTATGTTGGATAACATAAGGAATAAGCAGTGATGATAATAGTGAATAAAGTCGGAAAAAAGTTTGCCGCTAGTGCGTTCTCTTGCAATACACTGCCTAAACCATTAAATATGGAACAATATCATGTAGCAAAGAATATAATATATAAAATGCAATTTCTATCTGTCTGTCTGTTTGTCCGTTAGTGCGCTTATGACTTGAGAACCACTTCATGTTTTTTTTTAATTCATACATTTGTTCTCTGGCCAGCTTATCTATAATCTCTCTGTCTGTGTGTCTGTCTGTTCGTTAGTGCGCTTATCACACGAAAACGACTTATCCGATTTAGGTGTTTTTTTTTTTATTCATATATATGTTCGACCATATTTCCAGGTTATATAATAATAATAATAATCTATAATATATATAAAATACATCTCTCTGTCTGTCTGTCCGTTAGTGCGCTTATCACTCGAGAATCACTTATCCGATTTATGTGTTTTTTTTTTAGTTTTTTACATATGTTCTCTGGCCAGATTATAGGATATATTTTATTACGTTAGGTAATCTAAGAAATAAGCAGTGACGATAAGAGTGAATCAAGTCGGAAAAAAGTTTGCCGCTAGCGCATTCTCTTGCAATACACTGCCTAAACCGTTAAATATGGAACAATATCATGTAACAAAGAATAAAATATATATAAAATGCAACGTCTCGCTGTCTGTTTGGCCGTTAGTGTGCTTATCACTTGAGAACCACTTATCCGATTTACGTGTTTTTTTTTTTAATTCATACATATGTTCTCTGGCTAGGTTATATAATAATAATAATCTATATAATATATATAAAACGCAACGTCTCTCCGTCTGTATGACTGTCCGTTAGTGTGTTTATCAAAAAAAATCTATAATATAAAAAATGAAACGTCTCTCTATCTGTCTGTCTGTTAATGCGCTTAGCACTCAAAAACCATTTATCCGATTTACGAGTTTTTTTATAAAATACATATGTTTTCTGATCAGGTTATAGGATATATTTTATTACGTTAGGTAACATAAGGAGGTAGTGACGATAATAGTGAATGAGGTCCATGCGAGCAGAGCCACGGGCACGGCTAGTCTCTACATAAGATTCAGGATTTCTTATTCAATGTTTTCACTTTTCCAAGTTTACCACTAGAAAATGTGAACATTTTCATGACAGATTTAACGATAACCCGAAATCGCAAATTTTGTAGTTACGACTCTTTCACACTTGACCTTTTATCTCTGTTTTTATTTTAATACTGCCAAATCTAAAACTGTGTATTTCATTATTAGACTAAGCGGGCGACCCGAAATTCTAACCTGTCTACTAGCCGTCTGCCTAGTTGGTCATTCTATCGGGCGAGTCGAATATAAGCCTTTAACGTTAATTTGGGCCCCCTGTCCTGGAATGCCCAAAATACTACATTCAAAAACGGATCTTTGTTTAACCACTTGAATCAAGTACCATAACGTTTGTTGATATTGAAAAAGGCAAGAGGGAACCTGTAAACGCCGCCAATATCAAAGGACGACGTTTTTTGATGGAGAAAAACTGGAAAAAGCGGGTCCAGCTTCGTTCTCCGATATTGGCGGCGTCTGCTTTTTGCAGGTTCTCTCTTATTTTATCAAAAACAAACTAAATTTATTGATTTTATATGGTTAAATGATATTCCATTTTTGGATCGACGTTTTTTTGGCCCCTAAACCTGGATCCGGCCTTGGCGGCGCTTGCCCTTTGGGACGCTCGACTTTTTTAGTATCAGTAAATGTTATTGTACTTTACTCAAGTGGTTAAACGACAGTCCATTTTTAGATGTAGCATTTGAGGCATTCCAGGTCACGGAAGCCGCAAAATCAACGTTAAAGGCATTTAACAATAAGGTTAGTCGAAAGGTCAAAATTTCTGGTCGCTCTCTTGGCCTATATAATTTAAAGTAAATTTAGTATAATATTCTAATATACCCAGTAAATAATAAAAAGTTTTCTAGCAATATTATCAACTAGCTTCGTTACGAGGCTGGTTTGAAAAGTCCGTGCAAAAATAAAAACTACTTATGTGTTTGGGGTAAACCTTTTTATTTTTCGACATAGTCTCCTTTTAGGCTTACACACTTCGTCCAACGATGTTCTGGTTTGTTGATCCCTTCCGAATAATAGGATTTGTCCAACTCTTCAAAATATCCATTAGTGTCTGCAATCACCTCCTCGTTTGAATAAAATCTTTGTCCCGCCAGCCATTTCTTCAAATTGGGGAACAAATAGTAGTCCGAGGGAGCCAAGTCTGGAGAATAGGGGGGATGTGAAACGAGTTGGAATCCTATTTCCATTAATTTTGCGACCACAACTGCTGAGGTGTGTGCTGGTGCGTTGTCGTGATGGAAAAGGACTTTCTTGTGGGCCAATCGCGGGCGTTTTTTTTCTTGCAGCTCGGTTTTCAAACGGTCCAATAACGATGAATAATATTCACCTGTAATAGTTTTACCTCTTTCCAGATAGTCGATGAGGATTGTCCCTTGCGAATCCCAAAAGAGAGTCGCCATAACCTTTCCGGCCGAAGGAACGGTCTTCGCCTTTTTTGGTGCAGATTCCCCCTTGGTAACCCATTGTTTAGATTGTTGTTTGGTCTCAGGAGTATAGTAATGTATCCATGTTTCATCCACAGTGACGAAACGACGCTTAAAGTCCTCCGGATTCTTCTGGAACAGCTGCAAACCATCCTTGCAACACTTCACACGATTCCGTTTTTGGTCAAGCATGAACAATCGCGGCACCCATCTTGCGGATAGCTTTCTCATGTGTGTTTATGCAAAATATTATGTACCCTTTCAGTCGAGATGCCCACAGCACTAGCAATCTCACGCACCTTAACTCTTCTGTCATCCATCACCATATCATGGATTTGATCAATGATTTCTGGAGTCGTAACCTCCGCAGGCCGTCCAGAACGTTCAACGTCACTTGTGCCCATATGGCCAGTCCGAAAATTTTGAAACCACTTATAAACTGTTCTAGTCGAAGGTGCAGAGTCACCATATTGTTTATCAAGCTTCTCTTTAGTCTCCTGAGGCGTTTTGCCTTTCATAAAGTAATGTTTAATCACCACACGAAATTCTTTTTCGTCCATTTCTTGAAAATCACTCGACTTCCTTGATTCACACGAATGCCAAACACAAAGAAATAGACCAATATGGCTGAAACTTGGTATGCGTTTATTCAAGAGATGCTACTAACTAAACATGACCTCGATACGCGCCGGTGGTGCCATCTCTCGGACTTTGCACGGACTTTTCAAACCAGCCTCGTATTTTGTATTAAAATATTGATCACAGAAATTATTATAATGTAATTCATATATTATAAAAAAAAAAATTGATTATAAAATAAATAAATTAAATTTTTTATGAATTATATTACGTAATCACAAAATTACCCAAGTTCTATTAACTTTAAATTACTGTTTAATTTGAAAGAAAAGTTTTCTTTCAAAGTTAAATACACCCAGCTGGAATTTCTAAATTTTCTGCTCACTGCATTCAATTTTTTTGTTATTTAACTTTTTTATTACATGGACCGGTGCACACTAAAAAACTATGTAAAATTATCAGGGTAACCTGTATGTTTCATTTTCAGTAGATATAAAAATTGTGAAGTTATTTGCTTCTTTTGTGTACAATGTGCAAACTGTAAAGTCAATATATTTTTTTTTAACGCCACTTTACAATCACATCTCGTAACATATTATTTTTGCTGGGATTAGAAAAAATTTCATCATTTTCTGATTCATTGTCTCCAAAAACACTGTAAAAGGCGTATAATACTATATCGTCGAAGCAGCGTTTCTAACACTCTCCTCACTTCTTTATTCCCTATATTTCTGACTATAAGTATTAGTGGAGTAGAGAGAAAAATCCAGTATAGGATTAGAGACTCATATAACGTGTATCTCAAGGTAATCCACACAGAATTATTATTTAAACTCAATTTATGGTCTTAGATTCAAACACACGTAAAAAATAAAAACAATAATATATAAAAAATATTTAAAACAATACGATAAACTACAATATCTCATTCAACAAAAACGTATAACAACACAAAATAAGAAAGAAAAAGAATTTTTTACCGATCATCAGTTCTTTAATTGATTTATTAACATTTCCAATGCACCTTTTTCGGACAAGGAAAAAAAATCTTCTAGCAAAAGGTTTCAAACACAATATTCAAACCAACTTTAACATCGAAGAATCGGAGACATTGGGTATTGATACTGAGATAGCCTTGAAAAATATTTCTAACATATTATTAACATTTCAAACAGCCGAAATTATTAAAAAAGAATTCATATCTAATAACAACAACATCAACTAAGACTTAAGGACAATAAAAACCATACAGAGTAAAGCAAAACAAAATGATGTAATCTTTACCAAAGCAGATAAAGGTAACACTGTAATAGCAATAGACAAAATCGAATATATTAATAAAACGTTAGATTTTTTCAAAACAGGAAATTGCGAAATTTTAAATAAAGATCCAACAAATATTTTTCAAAAAGAAATAAAACATCAAATTAAATACACTAAAGGTATCATACACGATAAATATGAATCTCCAAATCACACAAATTTATTTACTCATAAAACTACACAAGCCTGACCACCCAATCAGACCAGTTGTATCCTATATGTCTGCTCCAGCATATAAGACGTCATCCTTTTTAATTGATTCGATCAAATATCATAGCAAATTTGAACCTAAATGCAGTATCAAAAACTCATACGAACTCGTGGATAAAGTTAAGAATATAACAATAACAGATAATTCTACATTAGTTTCTTTGGATATCAAAAACTTATTTCCAAGTGTTCCCCCATACGAGACAATAATTTTAATAGAGAACCTATTAACAAAAAACAAAGTAAATGAAGTTATAAAAAAATGGACATAATTAATTTATTAAGAATTTGCCTCAGACAAAATTATTTTTCATATAACAATAAATTCTACAATAGTAAGGAAGGGTTAATTATGGGGAGTCCATTAAGCGCATTACTTGCCGAAATTTTCATGGACAATATTGAAACAACGATACTTAACAACCATAATAACAATAGTAATAATTGTCTATACTGGTATCGATACGTAGACGATATAATTGTATGCTTTACAGAAACGGACGGACAACTAACTCACTTTTTTACAGTATATTAATTCTTTACATAGAAATATCAGTTTTACAATGGAAGAAGAAGTCGAAGGGAAAATCAACTTCCTAGACTTAACAATCAGTAAAACCAAGAAAAAACATGAATTTGCAATATATCACAAACTCTGTCGTACAGATACCATATTTCACAATAGTTCTCATCACCCCAATCATCATAAACTTGCGGCCCATCATAGGTTTATACACAGACTAACTAATATCCCCTTATCAGAATACAATTTTACTAAAGAATTAAACTGCAAGTAGCCGTTAACAACGGTTATTCAGTTACCTTAATCGATAACATCGTTAGAAAAAAACTTAGAAACAAGGCACTCTCAGAATACCCATGTTTTAAGGACAGAAAAACTACATTTAAATGCTTGACATATTTCGGCAAACCAACAGAAAAATTGGGAAAATTTTTAAATCAAAAAAATATCAACATAGCTTACAAGACAAACAATACTATAGGGAAATATCTCAAAAACTACAAACTGCAAATCAATAAAGATAATAAATCAGGGGTATATCAATTAACATGTGGGTCATGTCCTAAAGCATACATAGGACAAACTGGACATACATTTATACAAAGAATTACAGAACATGAAAAAAGTCTCATCCATAGAAAGTCTGATACAACATATGCTAATTATCTTTTAACAGAGAATCACACGTTTAATAAGAATTTCAAAAGTTTACATACCAATCAAAAAGGTTTAAAACTAAACCTTTTAGAGACCCTGCAAATAAATCGATTAAGGACTACAGGTACTTTGCTCAACGACCAGGTAGATTTAAACAATTTACCATTATTGAATGTATTCTCCTAATACCATGGCTGTGTGGGTTTTCCAATACTATCAGTATAATTTAAATAGGTGTAATATTATAATTAAGAAATAATATAAAATTGTAAACATTAAACTTGACAGTGTAAAATGTAGATCACAAGAAGCTGCATCGACAGCGAAATGCGTCATCACAATTATAAATAAACCAGTGGAAATTGACTAAAAACAGTCTCTTATTACATATTTTAGTGGAACTAAGGAAAATTCGCATAATCCTAAGTCAATAAAAATATATCCTCTTTGCTCAGAAGAGATATCGCACAAAAATTATAGGCTCTCTTACTATTTCAAATACTATATGTGTTCCAAATTTGAAATCGATATTTTTATTCTTCTTAGAACTGTCATGACAACATATAGACAGACTTACTACGGACAGATATATATATATATATATATATATATATATATATATATATATATATATATATATATATATATATATATATATATATATACCGACCGATGTTTATGATCTGGAGACCCCAAAATGTGAAAAAAATATGGAGGGGAAGTAACAATTGATAGAATGTGATTAGCTGTATTACGTTAGACGTATAGTATAGAAATAATCCGTATGCAATCACAGTGGCATTTAATATAGGAGGTTGGATTGAAAAGTTCGCGGCCTCACCAAAAAATAATTATAATATTTTTATTATAGTACCCTCAGTAAGTTCATACATTCTTTGATTGTCACAGTGTAAAATTTTGTTGCTGTAGAATTTGTGGTTTTTAGGTTAGAACGAGTTTAGTGATACCAAGTGCAGCATTTTTGGAAAAGTGGAAAAAATTGAACAACGTACAGGCATCAAGTACCTATTCAAAAAAAGATTAACACCGCTCCGTCATATACCACTGTGAAAAAAATGGGTTGCAGAATTTAAATGTGGACGAGAGAGCATCTCATGTTGAAAAACAGTAGATTATCAGGTGTACAAGTATGAAATGCCGAATTTTTTTCTAAAAAAAACATGTTAAATTCCTAAGAATGACAAAAAGTGCTTTACTCAAAGTATGTTCCATCGCTTGTTATACATTTTTCCCATCTTTCGGGCAATTTGTGAATACCACGCCAGTAAAAATCTTCTCCTTTTGCTGCGAACCATTCATCGAGCCATTTTTTCACATCTTCGCACGAACCAAAGCGCTGCTCAGCAAGTTCGTGGCCCATCGATGCAAACAAGTGGTAATCGGAAGAAGCCAAGTCTGGTGAGTAAGCCGCATGGGGTAGAACTTCCCAGCTGAGCACTTCCAACGTGTCGCGAACTAGTTTTGCCGTATGTGATGGAGAATTGTCATGAAGAAAAATGACTTTGTGTAGCCTCTTTTGGTATTTTGGCCTTTTTTCAAGTAGCGAACGGTTCAAATCGGTCAATTGTTGTTGGCAACGTTTAGAATTAACCGTTTCCCCAGGTTTTAACAGCTCATAGTAGACCACGCCCCTCTGGTCCCATCAAACACAGAGCATCGTCTTTCTGCCAAAGCGATTCGGTCTTGCGGTCGATGTGGATGGTGCGCCTGGGTCTACCCATGATTTTTTGCGCTTGGGATTCTCAAACCACTTTTCATCCCCTGTAACTATACGATACGCTCTACGACTTTCTTTTGTACCGAGCGAGCAAAATGTTACACGTGTTTTTGCGCTTTTCAATTTGCCTGTCGTTCAAATCATGTGGTACCCATTTCTCGTAGCCGATTAGAAACAGCTTGATGACTCGCGCCCAATTGCTCGGCGAGTTGTTTTTCTGTTTGCGAATCATCTTCGCCCAACAATGTTTGCAATTCCACATCTTCGTATTTTTTTGGCGGTTTTCCACGTTCCTTGTCTGCAACATCGAAGCCATCACTTTTGAAAGGCCGAATCCATCGTTCACACGTATCTTGCGATGGAGCATGTTCACCATAAGCTTCTCGAAGTAATCGGTATGATTCAACAGCAGTTTTGTTCAAATGAAAACAAAAAATTAATGCTGTCCACAAATGCTCTTTGTTCGGTATAAATTTCGATATATTGAACACAATAACACAACACTATGCACACACTTTTCCAATTTATCATTCGTGCGCGCGTCTGACACAATAAAATGGCGTAGTGTCAAATCTTTATAGCCCAAACTGCATTAGTGCACCATCTGTTGTCTGAAATCCGCATTTCATACTTGTACACCTGGTAACTATCAGGGAGATTGCAGAGACTACAGACATCTCGTATGAACGAACACAAAGCATCATTGCCCACGAACTCGGATTTTCTAAGGTTTCCGCTAGATGGGTCCCCAAATTGCTTTTAGTTGTACAAAAAACGAATTCGACTCACGATTTCTCGCGACTGTTTGGAGATGTTTTAGGCTGATCCTCAAGATTTTCTTAACAGGTTTGTGACAATGGACGAAACCTAGGTTCACCACTATACCCCAGAGTCAAAACAACAATCCAAGCAGTGGAAAAAATCTGGTGAACCGACCCCAAAGAAAACGAAGGCAATTCTGTCGGCTGGAATGCTAAAGGTGTTATTATGGTGGACTACCTTCTGAAAGGCGAAACAATAAACTCGACTTACTATTGCACCCTTTTGCGTCGTTTACGTCAAAAATTTAAAGAGAAACGCCCAGGATTATTGAGAAAGAAAGTTTTGTTCCATCAGGACAACGCTCGCGTTCACACGTCTTTTGAGCCTATGGCTCAAATTCGTGATTATGGTTTCGAATTGCTGACCCACCCGGCTTATTCTTCAGATTTGGCACCTTCGGACTTTTATCTGTTTCCAAACCTAAGAAACACCTCGGTGGCCAGAAATTTCCATCAAATGAAGAAGTCGAAGGTGCAGTTTGGAAGACCTGAAGGAATATTTTTTTCAAACAGGTGTGGAAGCTTTGGAAAGCAGGTGGAAGAAGTGCTTAGAGCTAGGTGGAGATTTTATCAAAAAATAAAAATATTTTTGTACTGATTTTATTTTGTTTTCTTGACTAGGTAACGAACTTTTCAATCCATCCTCGTAAATAAATATTTTATAATGGAACAAAGTTCTCGTCTTCTCTAGGGCCCAAACAATGAAAAAATAATTATAAATTATGAGTTTAACATGGTAGAAAGGTATATTGCAGCCACTTGCCTTATTGTACTCTACGTACAATAAGGCAAGTGGTTACATGAGCGTCATTCCTTTAAGAAGATTTATTAGCTTCCTTCCAAGACATTTATATGGTAAATTATTCGCACTATGTTGACTTCCGAACAGTGTATGTCTGTTTCTAGTTAAAGCGGCAGATTCATATAGAATGTACATAGAGGTTTATTCCTCTTCACCACATAGTATGTATGTTGTTGGACTATTGTGGATACCCACATTTTGTAAATGTTTCCTCAGGTGATTGTGGCCGGTGATCAGTCCCACCACTACTTCGGTCTGGGTCCTTGTTGAACAAAGGATATGAGGGGCCCCCAACTACGTTTGTTTCAATATTTTTATTTATTAAAGAACCCCTCACCGATCTTATGGAAATAGGTATTCCCGTTCATTTGGATATGCTGTAGTCCTCGTCATTCTGAACAAACGTCTCATAACACGATTTTATGAATGGATTTCGCTCTACGAGCCTTTCAGTCACAGAATCAGCATGGGTGTTGAATACTAATATTTCTCCGTATTTATGCGTGATTGAATGAGCTGCGTGCGTGAATTTTTATCCGCAGGACCGAGAATATTCTTGTCAGTATTTGATAAAAATAATTAACTATGCCTGTCCACTGTGGGTCAAAAAGGTGAGGGAGGGGAGAGGGAGCATAGATAGAATATTAGTATTCAACATATATGCTGATTCTGTGACTGGAAGGCCCGTAGCGCGACATTCATTCAAAGAATCATGTTATGTCCATAAAGATATTTGTTCAGAACGACAAGGACTTTAACATATCTAAAAATTAGCCAACTCCACACAAAAACATATTTCCATACGATTGGTGCGGGGTTCCTTGCCATCATATATGTATATATATGTTTAGAATATTTATATTTTACGTCCGATTTTATAGACATTTATTATTACATTCTCTAAATCTTTTTCGACAAGCTGATTGTAACATCTAAGAATATCAGTTTCTATGGTGGAATTTTCTTTAGTGAGTGCGTTTTTAAAAATTATTATTCTATATATCCATTGCAATATTCCTGATTAGTAACTATGTAGTACGGCATATTTTTGCATTTTCTCGGACTCCCAAGACTCATAAAATGATTCCGTTGGTATGTCTGCAAAAACCGAATCAATCTCGGAATTGCTCCATCATGGTGGTTCCGGAGATATTTGTGGCTGAAATTACAATAAACGCGGCTTTTAAGGTTTCTCATGCCATTACATCTTATATTTAAATTAAGGGAAGAAGTCAATGTATGCAAATTAGAACTAAAAACAATTAATTTACTTTACACTGCACATTTATGCAATTACTAATTCCCAATTTTAGCGGTCGTGTTTGGCGATGCACTCTCACGGTTGACTCATAGGACGAGAACTTAGCATGTCAAGCAGCGTTATGGATCCTTCATATACTGTATATTGTATAATTGAATTTAATCTTCTGTTTCATTTGAAACAAAAGCCATTGCGCATTGACTTTTGACATGTGACACAGAGTTCATAATTTAAAATGGAATGCTCTTTGTATTAGTTCTTAGTTTTATAGAACTCTTAATTCTAAAAACGCCAATATATTTTTTGTGGTGTTCTTGTGCAAAACAAGTTTGCCAAAGTTAGCTATGAGCGTTTGACAATAACGTAAATCCACAATAGCATTTGTTTATGTTAGGATTTTTCGTAGCAGTAACCTGAAACTTAGTATAAAGAAGTTTTATTTTTGAAAAATGGATATATGCGACATATTTATTAAACGGTTAGAAAAAAAAATTTAAGCATAACGAAAATATACAAAACTTTATGGAAGATAAAGAGGGACCTCTATCTTAAATACATTCCTAAGGATGTATAACCATACTTTAACTGAAACAATCTCTACACAAAAGGAAATGATTGCACAAAAAGGAGAAAACTACGAAAGTAAAGAAAATCCTTTAAAACTAATATCTATCTGACTAATGATTCTAACTCTTTATACGCTTTCTGCTTGATATGACCCTAATATTGAGATAATAAATACAAACAGAGTCAATCACTGATAACGATTACATATTAAATTTTGGGCACGCTGGTGCATTATGTTTCAATTGGTTTTACAAGGAACAGAATGGAACTATAATAGCTATTTATTTGAAATAAAATGTTTACCGTCCTATTTACATGAGAAACCATGCTGCTTAGGATTTAACTACGTAAAGTTGGGGATACCTTCTGCTGGATTGTCACTGAAGGTACATATCTTAATCCGCTTTGTCTTTTATCTGATCTGACAAAGAATTCAGCTTTGACGACTTCATTTACTTGAGTAATTATGGGAATATATAACGAAAATTTAAGTGGCTTTTCGACGTATCGCCTACGACTGCACAGGGTACGTCCAAGAATCATTACTTTTCGAGATTAGAACTTTAAATTCCTTTGCGGATTTTTTACTCTTTCAAATTAGATTAGTAAGTTCATTCAACGTTTTAAACTTGCATAATTAAGATTCTCAACAATGATTGGTGAAACCTCAGAAAATTATTTCAATTTGACACCGTATAGTCCAAAGGACCATTAGTTCTCGGTTATTTACGTTTGAAAAGTTATAATTCGGAGGGTAATAGAGCCACTTTCAGCAAAATGATGTTGACGAAGCTCTCAAACACCTACTTTCTGAATATTGCGTACACAATTTACTGTCCACTTTTGTAAATTCATATGAAAACCATTAAATAAATAATTATATTTTTGTCAAAATTGGAATATCTTCCATGCTGAGATGTACTACCTAAATACAGCAAAATGCTATTTTCCAAAAGAAAGCACATAATTTAATGCCACAAGGTGGTACCGAAGTAGTTTGAATTGCAAGAGTTGCTATTAAGAATATCAACTAAGGGCAAAGAAAACGAAGTATCTCCTATAGAAAATATATATTTTTTATTATTATTATTTCAAAATTCGAATCGTAAGTTTCCAGAATGTTCCGCAACTCAAATAATTTTCAAACTGAACTAACCTGAATTAATTTTAAATAGTTTCCTATCAACTAAGTTGGGAATGTGGAATCTTTGGCACAATGATACTACTCAGTATATATCACCACTATACCAAACACTTTATTTTTGCACTCGACGCGCGTTTCGCTAACCATGTTAGCTTCATCAGGAGCGATCAGTCAATGATCGCTCCTGATGAAGCTAACATGGTTAGCGAAACGCGCGTCGAGTGCAAAAATAAAGTGTTTTGTGTAGTGGTGATATATACTGAGTAGTAGTTTCCTATCAATTTTAAATTAATTCGAAAATGAAGAAAACCTCACAAGCCACTTCAAATGGCTATTAAGACTGTAAATAAAAATTCACGTAATAGTTTGCGTCAAACTTACGGATTTTTTTTAAAAAAATGGAAACATTATAGCAAAAACTTCGTTGTGAAGTTTTCAAGTTTGCCTCTTATTGATTTTAATTTTTTTTTTTCTATTAATTTTAATTATTATTATCAACCTATTAAATTAAAATTAAGCTCTAAAGGTGCAATAGAAAGTATGACAAACTATCCAAAATCTCTGTGTGGGTGGTATATAAAAATAATTAATAAAAATATATACCTATCATAACGAATAAATTAGTATTTAATTACAAAAAACAAATATCTAAATATTGGGAGAGTTAATTTATTATATTCTAGTGGCCTTTACAAAATATAAAATTTAAATCTATTTCATTTTACAACCTATTTCAATGATAAATTAGGCCTACGATTAGTTTAAATTTGGATTAAAATGATTTGTTGGATAAATTATTTACTAATCCAAAAAATAACACATTTTTCTTCACTACATTTTATTTAAATGCCAAGTAATAAAATATATGAATAAAATTAAATAACACGCATGAATTATATATTTTGCATTATTAACTCCTGTGTTTTTAATTAGAGACAAATTTTAAAATATATAAGACGACAGACAAGTAATTACGATAACAAATTTATAATAATAGAGCATTTTTAACTCGTCCACCAAGTTATGAAGAAAAAATTGGCAGAGCTTTAAAACATATAACTATCGTCTGTACTTAGTCCAGTGTATTTCGAGTTGTTTCATTCGATCCAAAAAATTTATTACAATTGCTCCTCAAAAAACAACGCTATAGAGTCTTTCAACTCAGTATCTGAGGCTTCTTTAGATATTTCAAGAAGAAAAAGTCGCAGAGCGCTAAATTAGGGCAAATTTGAAAGTTTGACCTAAACATCATGCCTACCGACAATGACGTGAAAATCGTAACACCTTTGTTCGTGCCCGGAACAGATGCAAAGAAATTATCACGAAACCAAGGAGGTGCACAATCAACGAATTAGAAACAAACTTCTCGCTTGTCCCGACGATTCCAGGTTCTTTTAGTCAGTCGCTAAGGCAGTTAGTCAAAATTTCACCAAATCCACCATACCACCACTCACACGCTAGATAATTCTATTGCAACACCTATTGAGAAAGCGAACTTGTTAGCTGAAATCTTTGTTTCACATTCTACTGTCGATTTCTAAGGAATAACACCACCTACTATTCCCATAGTGCAGTCAAGGATGGCCGATATTGTCTTCAGACAGCGTATCATAAAACGTATTTTAACGAAGCTAGACACCAAAAAGGTGTCTTGCGCTGACGGAATACCTGCCATAGTTCTCAAAAACTGTGCGAGGGAACCAACACCAGTTTTCTGTAGACTTTTCAACCTATCCTACAGAAAGGGAATATTTCCTTCCTGCTGGAAATGTGCCACATTTCAGCCGATACCTAAAAAAGGCAAGAAGATCTTGCCCAATAACTACTGACTAGTCGCACTGTTTTCAATAATATCGAAAGTCATGGAAAAGGCTATCGACCAGCATCTTCTAAAATATCTTGAGGGATTCAACATTATTAGCGACCAACAGTATGGCTTTCGTAAACATAGATCAACAGGAGATCTTTTGACTTATGTAACACATGTTTTGGAACAAGGCAATTGAACACTTTGGAGAATCTTTGGCGGTTGTTCTTGCTATATCCAAGGTATTCGACTGTGTTTGGCACGATGGATTGTTAGCTAAGCTACGGTCTTTTGGTATGTCTGAAAATTTCTGTTTGTGGCTCGCATGTTTCCTCAGAGAACATTCTTTACGAGTGGCAGTCGACGGATTTCTTTCTAACACCTTCACTATCAACGCCGGTAGGCCCCAAGGCTCCATACTCTCTTTCTCAGTTACATTAACGATCTGCTGAAAAAGACCGGTAATTCAATTTAGAACTTTGCAAATGACAGTACCCTTAGCTCTTCATTTACGCACATGCTTATCACTTCATTCACAACATCAGCTACGAATATCCGCAGATAGCAGGAAGTCATTCAACTTAACAAAGACCTGGAAGAAATTCTATCTTAGGGTGAGAGTAACCAAGTGGAATTTAACGCTACAAAAATCCAGACGGCAGTTTTTTCTAAAAAAGTTAACGTTGCTGAAACCGACATAGTTATGTTGGAGCACTCCATTCCTCTAACATCCTCACTCAATTTGTTTGGCGTTAATTTGGGAGCAAATATGCCCTGGCATGACCATGTTGCAGGCATAGCAAGGAGAGCTTCTCAAAAATTGGGAATATTATTTCGAACCAGAAAGCTTTACACTCCACAACAATTATTAATTCTTTACAAATTCGACCAACTATGGAATACTGATCCCATATTTGGGGCTCCGCTCCCCCACATATACTGCATTTGTTGGATTCTATTCAGTTCGTCTGATTGAAGACCCAGAACTGACTGGCGACCTTAATTCGTTGGAACATCGAAGAACGGTTGGTGACTTGTGTCTATTCTATAAGTATTTTCATGGAAAGTGTTCAAAGGATCTAGCCCATTTAGTTCCTCCCAAAGCGGTGCATCTTAGAAATACACGTTGCGCTAATACTTCACATCCGTGTGAGGTTCAGCTTGTTACTCCTCGTACAGCACTTTTCGAGCAGTCTTTTATATAGATGAACATTATCCCTTAGGAATAATTTGCCCAGGACTGTGTTTCCCACCGAGTACAATTTACAGCGATTCAAGAACAACGTATATATATATATATATATATATATATATATATATATATATATATATATATATATATATATATATATATATATATAAACTCCTTGACAAAATTAACGCAACAATCTGAAAATTAATTTATCTTTTTCTTATGTCAGTTTTAAAGTTTATCGAGTGTTTGAATAGTAGGCTATGCATATTTTGTTTCGTTGTTCATGACAGGAATCAAAACAATTCGTTTAGATTTACACTCCACAACAATTATTAATTCTTTACAAATTCGACCAACTATGGAATACTGATCCCATATTTGGGGCTCCGCTCCCCCACATATACTGCATTTGTTGGATTCTATTCAGTTCGTCTGATTGAAGACCCAGAACTGACTGGCGACCTTAATTCGTTGGAACATCGAAGAACGGTTGGTGACTTGTGTCTATTCTATAAGTATTTTCATGGAAAGTGTTCAAAGGATCTAGCCCATTTAGTTCCTCCCAAAGCGGTGCATCTTAGAAATACACGTTGCGCTAATACTTCACATCCGTGTGAGGTTCAGCTTGTTACTCCTCGTACAGCACTTTTCGAGCAGTCTTTTATATAGATGAACATTATCCCTTAGGAATAATTTGCCCAGGACTGTGTTTCCCACCGAGTACAATTTACAGCGATTCAAGAACAACGTATATAAATATATATATATATATATATATATATATATATATATATATATATATATATATATATATATATATAAACTCCTTGACAAAATTAACGCAACAATCTGAAAATTAATTTATCTTTTTCTTATGTCAGTTTTAAAGTTTATCGAGTGTTTGAATAGTAGGCTATGCATATTTTGTTTCGTTGTTCATGACAGAAATCAAAACAATTCGTTTAGATTTACAGTTTTAAAGAATTTTTTTAGAAGATAAACAATTTTCTGTAATAATGCGATAGATTTTCTTTAAAAGTAAGGTTATAAATTGTTCCTTTTTTCAAAGTAATACGTTTTTGTGGTTTTATTTTTGACCCCGAAGAATTAGAAAAATGAATCGAACAATGAATTTAACTGAACACGAGGTAGTGCGAGCCTCAGTTTTATTGGACGAGGGATATTGTCAGAGGTATGTTGCCAATTTGTTAGGCAAACATCGTTCCACAATAAGTCGTATGGTAAGACGCTTGAATGAAGTAGGAACTTATTCTAGAAGGCTAGGGCAAGGGCGAAAACGATGCACTAGGACCTAGATGAACGTTTTATAAGACAATATGCTTTAAGAAACAGGACTGTCACTAGTCCTATAATAAGAAACGAACTCGGAGCTGTTCGCAATGTCACAATTTCTTCTAAAACAGTTAGAAGACGGTTAAATGAAGCTGGATTAAACAGTAGGAGACCAGCCACTGCGCCCTTGCTTACTAGAGAGAACAGAGTTGCCAGGTTACGTTTTGCCCGAAATCACGAAAACTGGTTTGTGGATGATTGGAAATAAGTTTTCTTCACAGATGAAACTAGGGTTAGTCTAAAACATCCAGATGGTCGTGAGCGAGTATGGCGAAGACCAGGAGAGAGGTTTGCTCCTTGCAATATCTCTGCAAGGATTCCATTCGGCGGTGGCTCTGTTATGTTCTGGGGTGGCATCTGCTTTGATGCTCGCACAGAGTTAGTTCCTGTCCATACGAGATCCATGAATGCTGACTACTATCTTAAGAATATTGTAATAGAACATATGATGCCTTTCGGTCATTTTGTGGGGCCCAATTTCCTGTTTATGCAAGACAACGCTCGACCTCACGTTGCTAGGGAGGTACTCGATTATCTTAATCAAGTTGATATACCGATTATGCAATGGCCACCAAAAAGCCCGGATCTGAATCCGATAGAACATGTATGGGATCACCTTAAGAAAAATGTGAAACGTCATATACCTGCACCTAGAAACCTGAGGGAACTTGAAAATGCAGTTATCACAGAATGGGAGCAAATTCCTCAAGATTTGACCCAAAATTTAATTAGAAGCATGCCTAGGCGCATAAACGCTATCATCCGAAGTAGAGGAGGCAACATACGCTACTGGTGTCCCAGTTACACCATTAATTTTGCTACTAGTGTCCCAGTTTATTTTTTTCATTATTACATAATTTCAACGATTTTGTTATTAGGTCTTAAGAATAATTTTAATTCAAATCTTATAGAGAAATTTGGTAGCTAATTCACTTTTAAAGTATTCGAATAAGTTTTTTCTAACTTTTAGTGTAACCAATGTTCATAAAAAATTATTAAAATTAATTCATTATAGAGATTTGTATGATTTAATATATTGTTGCGTTAATTTTGTCCAGGTGTATATATATATATATATATATATATATATATATATATATATATATATATATATATATATACATTATATATATATATATATATATATATATATATATATATATATATATATATATATATATATATATATGTATATATATATATATATATATATATATATATATATATATATATATATATATATATATATATATATATAGTGACCGGCGAAGGCTGCCCAACATACGGAATTTTTTTTTTTAATATTACATTATCCAGATTTGTTCTTTGGGTAATCAGTTCTGCACATCCGATAACTGATTTGGACATATGTCACTTGACCATTGATAAGGCTGGAAATTTGATCAAACTAACATGAGTCGAAAAGTCGTGTTAATTAGTTTAAAAAAAAGTATTATCCAAATATTTTCCCAAGGTTAGTCGTTTTCGAGAATTAACATTAAAACCTAAGCAAATTTTATTTTAATTTTTCGAAGGCGCGGTACTCACTTAACGTGAAGTTACAGTGATGGTAACCTATTATCGGATGATCTGGACGTATCAAAATGTCAAAGAAAGAACGAGCAAATTTATTTTTGCATGCTAAGTATATAAGTTTAAATTTTTCTAAACTTTTTATTATTCCTTATACTCATCATATTCAGTGTGTTTGATAAATCACACAGTGTTATCGTTGGAGTTTGAATTAGTGCATACTTCATGTGAGAACAATTTTTATGCATATTTTCTTTTGCTTCTTTTTAAAGGATACAAACGTGCTACAGGGAGTTCCTTAAAGTACTATAGGAACGACGCGTGTGCGGAAAAAGCGTTCGAACCTTAAATTATACTCGGTGGGAAACACAATCCTGGGCAAATCTTTCTAAAGGGATGAGGTTCTCCATATAATAGACTGCTTGAAAAGGGTTGTACGAGGAATAACAAGTTGAACCTCAATACGACGTGTATTCCTGGCATTCACGGTTCTGGGAGAAAAAAAGCCGTTTATATCCATTGAACAGTTTCCATGATAGTACTTCTATAATAGGCTCAAATCGCCAAGCGTTCTTCAATGGTCCAGGAATCAAGGTTGATGGTAAATTATTATATCCAACAAATGCAGTGTATGTTTGAGAGTAGAGCTCCAAATATGGGAGCAGTTGATCGAATTTGAGCTGTGTATAGAATTAACAGTTGTGGAATATAAAACTTTCTAGTTTGAGATAATAGTCCCAGTTTTTGAGAGACTCTCTTTGCAGTACATGCACCATCTACATGCCATACCTATTCGCTCTCAAATTAACGCCTAGCAAATTGAGTAACGATGCTAGAAAAATGGAATGTCCCGACATAAATATGTCGGGTTTAGCAACGTTAACTTTTTGAGAAAAAAACTGCTGCCTGGGTTTTCGTAGAGTTAAATTCTACTTGGTTACTGTCAGTACAAGATAGCCTTTCTGCCAAGCCTTTCTTAAGTTGAACGACTTCCTGCTGTCTGCTGATATTTGCATCAGTAGCCGACGTTCGAACGTTCAAAGTGAATGAAGAAATAAACATACTATCATCTGCAAAGAAATAGATGGTCTTGGTCTTTCCAGCAGATCAATATTGCTAATGAACAAGAGAGAAGGACACTCTTTAAAACATCCATTAACAAAACTTTTTAGACGTACCATAAGAGCGTAGCTTAGTCAACACTCCATCATGCCAAACACGGCCAAATGCGTTGAATATATCAAATGGAACCTCTCAGGATTCTCTAAATATTCAATTACGTTTTTTCATATATGTGTTACATAAGTTGAAAGATTTCCTGTTGGTCTTAGCTTGCGAAGAACTTATTGATGGTAGGTAATAATATTGAATCCATCTAGATATTGAAAGCATTGCGACGGTCGGTACTTGTTTGGCAAGGTGTTCTGTCCTTTTTGGGTATTGACTGGGCTGTAAAGCATTTCCTGCAAAAAGGAAATATACATTTCTATAAGATCGGTTAAAAAGCCTACAAAAAACTGGTGTTAGTTCGCTCGCGAGTTTTTTTAGTACTATGGCAGGTATTTCAGCAGCACCAGAAACTTTTTTTATGTCTAGCTTCTGTAAAATACGTTTTATGACACGTTGTTCGAAAACAATATCGAGCATCCTTGACTGAACTACGGGAATAATTGGTGCCGTTTTTTCTTGGAATGATTTATTGTTTGGGCTGGAGGCCGTTTTTTCAGTAACTTTCTCCGATTTACAATTAGCTTGATACTATCTCCCCTTTTTCGGAACTTATTATTAATTTAATGGTTTATGACTTTTTTCAGGCAGAAGTTCCAATTAATTTGGCCATTTAACGTTCCCAGTCTGTTTCCTACGGTGGATTAGGATTAGGCACCAACTTCACGCACGAACAACTTTCAGACGTTAATTGCTGGATTTTTTGCCATTTTCCTTTTTCTCATTTTTAGATTACTACAGTCTTAATTTAATTCTAATAATCTTCCCAAAGACTTAACACTCTAACTCCCCTCTTTGAAATAATCTCCTGTTTCAATCCCATGCTGCCCTTTCTGGCTGTCGTAGCACTGGACGCAGAACACCTTTGAATCAGATACACAATCCGGCACCCTACATTTTCACAAGCGAAATTGTTGGATATTCGAAAAAGTAAAAAAAATTCTTGGAGACACTTTACCATTGAAACTAGATTTAATTTGTTGAAAAAATGTTACACAATATTTTTCATTTAATTAACATGGTGTCATTTCTTCTTCCATTTTCATTCACAAATAAAATCGACTAACTTAACTGCCTTGACATAAGAATTACCATAGACATTGCAACCTTTACCCATAAAATAGATAAAATATATTTTCTAATTTGCAATATGATAGAATGCCCTGGAAATTATAATTCTTTAGACTTTATGTTTTGCTTAAATACGACGATGTTACAAAATATATTCAAATCTACCTTTATAAAAGCGAAGAGGCAAGCATGTTTTTTATTAGATGACAAGTTGTTTTGACGTGACAATCAAGATGAAAGCAGTAATTGTAAGTTTTAAGTTATTAAAATAGGTTTATAATAAAAACGTTTTTTAATACTAACCAGGTGTGTTACATAGACTAAATGCAACCAGTTGTAATATGGCGTGGCGTTTTTACGTGGGTATTAAAATAAAAAAAAGGGATTGTACACTTTGTAATCATAATTGTTATTTTATTTTTACCCAAATTAATTATTTAAAAAAAAATAGATTATTTAGGTTATATTTACAGGCTACTTTTATTGATGTTAATCTATTATTATACTTAAATATCGTGATTTGTTCGTATCTTCGTTAGTAAATTAGCAAGTTGTTAGGATTTGGTACATTAAGCTTCTATTTAGGAAGTTATTAGGTCCTACAGTAGAAATATGCCTATCAATATACAGTTTCAAAATAGAGTGGTAAAAATTTGACTAGAGCATTTGCTGTAAAAGTATTCCTTTGCAAGAACATCTAAAATTAGTTTTGTTTTTAATATAAACATATTGTACACCAGCATTCTATATGAAGGGTAGAGAGTATTGATTTAATGTATAAATGGTTTTATATCTTACAAAATAATAGGCATATTAAAAGTGTTATGGATTTGTAACTCTAATGGAGGTAATTGTTTTTACTTTTAAGCATAAACTCATAAATATATCATACCTATCTTTTAGGTTTTAATGTTATGCCTTGCTGTTTCCCAAAGTCAGTATATAAACAACAAATATCTCCCTCCAGTCCCTATCAAGTTTGGAGGTCTCGTCTTACCTAATAACAAAGGAAGTCCAATTGATTTGCTAGCCCCCAGTTTGCGCAAACCCATTGGTATATTCCCAGGAACAATAGGAACATTTGGAGGAAATACCGGTATAAAACATAAAAAAGGAGCACCAATATCTTGTGCATCTTGTAAAGTAATATTGCCTCGTTCTTAAAGTTAGCTCTCTTTATTAATCATTGTATAAGCTGAAGAGTAAACAAGAGGTATTACATTAATATTTAAATTAATAATCAATATAACAGCAATCCGATTAAAGATTTCTTAAAAGTGTTCTTGAATTAAAATTTTTGGTCTGGTCGAACATTAGCGAATAATAGTTATAACTTCTAGGGTCAATTTGTTTTTGTCTAAACTTAACAACCATTTAAGTAAACTATTTTCTATGTTGAAGGTTTTTTTTATATCAACTTTTCACAGTAATTGAGCTATAAATATTATTCAATAAGTTGCTATGTTTAAGATACCTGACTGCTTTTACATCTTTTCCGAGTTAAATTTACAAGAGATAGTAGCAGAAAGTCCATGATACTTGGAGCATATAGAGATTAATAGGATACCACCGAATGGAAGTTTTCACAGTTTTGGTTAGATATGAAATCATAGTCTTTAAAAATATACTGTGTCTAACTGAAGTGACTTTTCGACGTTTCACCTACGATTAGACGACTCATTTTCAGAGATATTTACTATTTGAGATAAGAGAACTGAAATAAAGAGTAACGATCTCTGAAGATTTCTCACGTAATCCCAGATGCAATTTCGAAAATTTACATGATTTATTAACAGGAACTGTGATTCCTCATTTAAAAACATTGTATTTAATTACTAACTGAATGGTCTGATGGTACGGTTGCTGTTATCTTTGGCAATGCTGAATATGTTTTAGTTGTAATAAGGCGCTTTGTTTATTTTTACTAACAATACTGACTTGAAGTTACCGTAAACAATAAATTTATTTTTCTTTTACTGAATCGAAAGACTTTTATTTTGTAAACTAACAGTAGAAATATTAATACTGGTTATGTCAAAAGAAGAATTTCAATAAAATACATACTTAATTGCATAAGAACAACAAATTTTCTTCTATTACTGCTGAGTTATTTAAACGTAGTTTCATATATATATATATATATATATATATATATATATATATATATATATATATATATATATATATATATATATATATATAAAATATATATATATATATATATATATATATATATATATATATATATATATAAAATATATATATATATATATATATATATATATATATATATATATATATATATGTATATATATATATAAATATATATATATATATATATATATATATATATATATATATATATATATATATATATATATGTATATGGGTCATTCCATACGAAAACGCAAATGGCTGCCGTCAGAACTGGTTAAATGATTTCGGAAAGTATAATTGCTTAAATTTTAGCTTTTTTTATTTAGAATCGAATGCCGTGTGGTGCTTTTTGAAATTCTCAATTCATTGACAGTAACAGTGTCAAATACAAGTGAAACTCGAAAAGTTTTTAAAATATTTTTCAATTTTAAGACCATATTAAATGAAAGAATACTTCTAAATACATAAGTAGAAGTTTTTGAGATTGCCGAATACGATTCTGATACAAAAAAAAATATTTTAGTAATTGACAACTGTCAAACGAGCAGTCATTTTACTCAAAATGCTATTTAATCATTATTTCATCACACTAAAATACTTCAAACATTGGCCCTTATGTTTTCGAGGTCGCTAAATGTGATCCTGATGAAAAAAAAACTTTGTAGTTGACAGCTGTCAAACGAGCTGTCAATTTACTCAAAATGCAATTTAATCATTATTTCATCAGATTAAAATACTATTCAAACATTGGCCCTTATGTTTTCGAGTTCGCTGAATATGATTCTGATGCCAAAAAATATTTAGATAGTTTTATAGCTATCAAACCTAAGTTTTGTAGCTATCAAACCAAATTACAAAAAATCACATTAAACCATTATTTCAGCATATTCAGCCGTTTAATTGTTAAAGTCATTTTAAAATTATCTTCGTTTTAAATGAATGGTAAATAAATCCTGTACACTTAAAATAAAATTGTATAAATTATCAGACGAGTATATGGCAAATCCGTAGACATTCTTTCCACTTTGAAGTAGATAAAATTATACTTAAGCCTTTAGAATTAAAATTTTTATAATTTTTCTGTCATAATTTGGTGAAAAAATCATTTTCATTTTTGAAAAAATTTAAATTAAACAGGTATAAAAAAAAATTCCCTGTCTTTTAAATCAGACAGGTGTTCTCTTAACTATTTTTTTATGCTGAATCCAAAAAAGATCATAGGAAAAGACATCCACTGTGAGGTTTTTTCAGAAAACATACTTAAAGCTGCCAGAAAACTATTAAATTGAAAAAAAAAATTTTAATAAAAAATGTAAAACTGTATAATCATTAAAATTATGGTACCAAACTATTATTTTGGACATCTTTAAATGTTCTGAATCTACATTTATCATAAAAACTTAAAAATATTAGGTTTTAGTATTCATGTTTAACAAAAAACACGCATACATCACCTTTAACTAAGAGACGTAGCAAAATGCTGTTCAAAATAAATATGTGCAACCGCTAAATTGAAAAATTGTTCTTAATTTTTTATTAATATTAAACAAAACTTACTCGCTCACTCACTCACTCATTCGCAAGCTCAGTCACTCGGTCACTCACTCACTCGCTTACTCACTCACTCACTACCTCACTCACCAACTCACATTCCCCCATATTCACTTAATCAATCTATCCACAAAATTGACTTCTAAAACTGTCAAGGGATATACATTAGAGTAGACTGCATTTTGCAACGTTTTGTTCCTAAACAGTATCGGATATTTTTTTTCAACACAACAGTATTCCTCATGTTTTGATATCAAATTCAAATTTGAACCTTAAAAAACTACTAGAAATGATAGTCCTATTCGAAAAAAAATTCTCGTTTAGCTGTTGCATTTATTTACTTAAAAAAAGCATTTTACCAACCACATAGCACACTTTTAAGTGTGCGTTTTTTTGTTGAAACTGGACATAAAATTGTATTCTTTGATGTCAAGTCAGGATTAAGAACTTCAAAAAACACTTAAAATAAAGGTTTTGTTTAATATTAACAAAAATTAAAAACAATTTTTTAATTTAGCGGTTGTACATATTTATTTTAAACAGTATTTTACTACGTATTTTTGTTAAAGGTGGTGTATGCGTGTTTTTTTGTTAAACAAGAATACTAAAACCTAATATTTTTAAGTTTTTATGATAAATGTAGATTCAGAACATTTAAAGATGTCCGAAATAATAGTTTTATTCTATAATTTTAATGATTACATAGCTTTACATTATTCATTAAAATATATTCTTTGTCAATTTAGTATTTTTCTGACAACTTTAAGTGTCTTTTCTGAAAAAAAAACCTCAGGGTGAATGTTTTTTATATGATTTTTTTGGATTCAGCCTAAAAAAAAACCTAACAAAACACATGTCTGATTTAAAAGACTTTTTTATTTTGTATACCTGTATTATCAGCCTAATTTCAACTTAAAACTTTTTTTAAATTACGTGTTTTCCCGTTTTACAACATGTGTGTTTAATTTTTAATGTTTGGAAGAAAAATCACCAAAGGGAAAAAATATTTTTTCTTTTCAACATAACGTAACTATTTCAAGAAGCTAATAAAGTATAAACAGAACTGCAGGACTTAGATATAAATATATGCAATATTTTATAGAAATAAATTTGAACAGTTTTATTTGCATTTTTATGCGTCGTCTTTATCTAAAACCTACTTAATAAAAATAACATATCATTAAGTTTCTTTGGGCCAAAACGGTGTTACCAAAATTTTTATTCGTTGTGCCTACTACAACTTGGCCTCAGCCGGAACTATTTCCTCTTTTTTTAGGCTATAGCAGGAAATTTTGACCGTCTACGAATTTTTTTAATGGCAGATTCGTGTTTACATAAGAATATCAAAGACTCATTTACGGATCAGAACCATTTCTTTTTGTGGGGCTGTATAATCTATATTTGGTTGGTGTGAAATCGAAAACATCATTTCAAGTCAAAAAAATATTTTGAAAAAATGTATGTACTTAGTAATTGCTACAGATAGCAATTGCTATAGGTTTAAATCTTATTTTCATCGATTCAATAACTGAGATTAACGTTTGGCAGCTGTCAAATTTCAATTCTCATAACACATTTGCAGCCAGCGATCCCAAAAATATTAAAGATATGAATGACTTACCTCAAAATGACAAAATTAAGAATAAAATCGTTTTTTATCTTTTAACATCTTAATTTCGTTGTTTTGACAGCTAATTAAACAGTTGGCAGCTATAAAATTTAAAATCTAATATCACATTTGTAATTGAAGATTGAACACAAAAAAACCATCTATGATGCATTTGAAAGCAGCTAGCAGTTGTCAAAATACCTTTTTGACATCAGCCTCGTATTCAGCGACCTCGAAACCTTAGGGGTCTATGTTTAAATAGTGTTTTAATGCGATGAAATAATGATTAAACGGCATTTTGAGTAAACTAACAGCTCGTTTGACACCTGTTAACTACTAAAATATATATTTTTGTACCAGGACCGTATTCAGCTACCTCAAATAAGGGCCAATGTTTGAATAGTGTTTTAATGTGTGTGTGAAAAAATGATTAAATTGAATTTTGAGTAAACTGACAGTCGCCACCCTTTGGCAGCTGTTAACTATTAAAATATATATTTTTGTATCAGGGCCGTATTCAGCTACCTCGAAAACTTAAAGGCCAATGTTTAAATAGTGTTTTAATGTGTGTGAAATAATGATTAAATTGCATTTTGAGTAAATTGGCATCTCGTTTGACAGTTGTCAACTACTAAAATATTCTTTTTTTATCAGAATTGTATTTAGCCACTTCAAAAACATAAGGGCCAATGTTTGTATAGTGTTTTAATAAGATGACTTAATGATAAAATGGCATTTTGAGTAAACCGATAGCTCATTTGACAGCTGTCCCTTTCTAGAATTTTTTTTTTAATCAGAATCGTATTCAGCAACCTAAAAAACTCCTACTTATGTATTTAGAAGCATTTTTTTTCATTTAATATGGCCTTAAAATTGAAAAAATACACTTGTATTTGACGCCGTCACTGTCAAAGAATTCAGAATTTCAAAAAATACCACACGGTATTTGATTCTACATAAAAAAAAAGCTAAAATTTGAGCCCTTATACTTCACGAAATCATTTAACCAGTTCTGACGGCAGCCATTTGCGTTTTCGTATGGAATGACCCATATATATATATATATATATATATATATATATATATATATATATATATATATATATATATATATATATATATATATATATATATATATATATATATATATATATATATATATATATATATATATATATATATATATATATATATATATATATATATATATATATATATATATATATATATATATAGATATATATATATATATATATATATATATATATATATATATATATATATGTGTATATATATATACAGTCAGTCCTAAAAAGTCTCCATACACCCCCTGCTTTCTATACTACTTTTCTGTTATGTTTAACTAATTAATTGTAACTATGAGAAAACATGTTTAAATTAATATTTGCAACTTAATCAAGAAGGATTAGTATTAAAATCACCTACGGAACATTTTATTTAGAAGTTACATCATTGTTATAAAAATGTAAACAAAATTAATGTCAAAACTGTCTTCATACACTTAACAATTACCAATAATAGTGTGACGGAGTTTAACGGAAAATAACGACATCGTTTAAACTGATATTTAGTGGGACCGCCGTTGGCCTTGATAGTCTCCTCTAACCTTTTTGTCATGCTTGCAACCAGCTTTCTAGTAACTTCTGCTGGCATTTTCTCCCATTCGTTCAATATTCTGTTTTTTAATTCTTCTCTATTTGAAACATTATGTTTGTGAATTTAATTATGAAAATAATTATTAATTAAGTCTCTCCCATAAATGCCCGATAGGGTTAAAATCGGGTGATTGCGAAGGTGTATGAAGCTGCTGTAGCACATTATGGATCATCTATTCTCGTACCAAGTTTGCGGTATGTTTCGGATCATTGTCCTGTTGGAAAATGAATCTTTTTTCGAGTGCTTTCTCTTAAATTCTCTCAAAATGTTCAGTTAAACATGTTGATCCACGGTATCATTAAAAATATTCAACCCCCCCAGCGGACATGCACCCCCAAAGTAGAACATTGCCACCCCCGTGTCTCACAGTGGAACAAATGTTTTTAATATCGAATGCGGTATTCTTCTTTCTCCAAAGTTTAGTTCTGCCATCAGACCCAAAAAGGTTAATTTTAGTTTTATCACTAAAGATTACGGATTCGTAAAATTCAGGAGGTTTAGTAACGTATTTCCTAGCAAATGCTAACCGCTTTTTGTGATTAGCTTCCGATATTAACGGCTTCTTCCTGGCTGCACACCCCATATAGCCTGCCCTGTGTAAACAATTTCTCACTGTTTGTGAACACGCATTTTTCAAAAATAGTTCCCGTACATGGTCTGGTAATTTTGGTGCACTTTTCTTGGGATCTATAATTATTTGTCTAATAATACTTGTCTCTGCACGTGGAGTCAGTTTCTTGGAACGACCGGAGCGCAGTCGAATTTTATAGAAACCCGTTGATTTATATTGGTTTACAATGTACTGAACTGTAGCAGGCTACTTTTTAACAATTTTTCCTATATTCTGTACGATTTTCGATCTTTCCCCTAATCAGTTATGATCTTTCGAATTTTAAATGGAATTACACAATGTTTTCTCGCTCATTTTTAATACTACTTTCAAAATCCACTGCAAAATTACTAGGAACAAGTGACAGATTATAAAGTATGGCCGAAAATTATTCATTTGTTTTCAGTTTAGCAAGTAACAGATATCTTGATAAAATGCGGCTGATTATAATGTGTTTTTTTCAATGCAGTTCTTGAGTGTATGGAGACTTTTTTGACATTAATTTTGTTTACATTTTTATAACAATATTGTAACTTCTAAATAAAATGTTCCGTAGTAGTTTTTAATACTAATCTTCGTTGGTTAAGTTTCAAATATTAATTTAAACATGTTTTCTCATAGTTCCAATTAATTAGTTAAACATAAGAGAAAAATAATATAGAAAGCAGGTAGTGTATGGAGACTTTATATATATATATATATATATATATATATATATATATATATATATATATATATATATATATATATATATATAAATATATATATATATATATATATATATATATATATATATATATATATATATAATATATATATATATATATATATATATATATATATATATATATATATATATATATATATATATATATATATATATATATACAGCGTGATCCATGGAGGAAGGCCCATTAGACGTTTCTGAAGGAAGCAGGCTCTATCTATCTGAAAGTTTGAGCTATGCAATGTTGCCGCTTCTACCTGAAAGTAGCAGTAACTTTGATAGTTTAAATGAGACATTCTGTTTTTATATCATTTTTGGTTTCCTGTTCTATTGTGAGTAACTTTTTTTGGTACTATCCTACACCTATCTCTTACAGTTTTCGAGATTTTAATTATTTTTCATTTTCTTATTCATAAAAAATCAAATACTAAAACACATAGGTACTTTAATATTTATTTATTTTTCTAGAACTTTCAGAAATTCAATTCTAGGGTGGAATTAGTTAAGACCCAAAGGTATCATATCCTATAACCAAATCTTATTTTATAAGGTGGTTCAAAAAGAACTTTGTATTGGTTTGTTACAAAAATTACTGAAAGCACCGTTTTTTAAATGGAGCACCCGCTATATTATTTTCGTTTTTAAAAAACCTGCTGGTATTTGCGATTTTTTCATGTATAATAATTACCTAACCTACTTAACTTGAATATTTTTAAAACTATAATCATTTCTTTAATAAACGTATCAAATATCATTTGAAAACAGATGTTTAATTAAGTAGCCTCTGGTACTGTCACATGTGTTTAACGTTTTGTCGTTACTTATTAGTTTTTGCTGGCGCTTTGTATTTCTCACTGTTAAGTGTAAAGTATAAAATAAAATATGTAGTAGGATGGAAGGAAATAATTATTCGAATACAGTTCTTATGAATTTATTTATATAACATGGACAGTGTAATAAAAATATCCGCCGTACTTTCAGAAAATTCAACGAAATGTATCCTGACTTATCAACAATAACCAATAAGCAATTTAGAGGAATTTAGAAAAATTTCACATATTTCGGTGTTTCGTTAAAAACACATAGAATTTGACTTAAGCCTATACCTCCTACTAAATAGAATGAAACATATGTTTTGGCTTATTTTTATGCTTTTTCTTAATTATCAGTAAAGGTGCAGTAGAAGAAAGTGATGTAAGCTACACGTCTATTCTGAGAAAATTGCATAAGCATAATATACACACAAATTTACTAAAGTTCAAGCTCAGAAACTCGAAGATTGTCCGCAGAGATAGTTTTGTAAAAACTTGTTACTTCATATTCAAGAAGATTCAGATTCTTTGGGAAAAATAATTTGGACTGACAAGTTGAAATGTTCTCGTGGACGAATGTTTAACTGGAAAAATAATCATAGTGAAAATCTTCATGTTGCGGGAGACTCCCCTTTTTAAGAGTTTAGTTTTAATGTGTTTATTTTAATGATAAAAAATCAAACACTTTATTTAATATATACGAAAACTTATCAGCCAGAAAATATCTGGAAAGAATATCCATATTAGTTAAAGGTTTTACGGATAATCTCCTATTGGCACAATATCAAAGTACTTGGTACCAACTTGAAGGAGCTCCTGCATATTATACGGCTGAGTTAAGCACTGAGCTATATAGAATTTTCAAAGATCGATAGTTCAGACGCTTGGGACACTAGAGTCGGCCTCCTGGATCACTTAACCTAACATGTCTCAATTTTTATCTTATCTTTGCAGTACATTAGAAAACATTGTTTACAAAACACAGGTAAATACTAGAGAAGAGTTGAAGAATTGAGTGAATCAAACTTTTCAGCTGCTAGATTCTACTGAGATAAGAAATGCAACAACAGAAGGCCTACATATCCATTCTAAAGTGTCTGGTATGATGACCAACGATTTGAACAATTATTAAACTGATTATTGTTAAGTACATCATATTGCTAACAAATACGCAGTTATTTTTTATTCTACTATTTAGTCGTTATTAGATTTAATCAGTTTTAGTTCTTCTTTTTTACATTTGGTCAATGTGGTTCCATGCTTGATGACGGGCCTAAATCAAGTCAGCACAAACGCTATTACCGTTCTGTATTAAGGAATGACTTGACAATGTTACATGTTTTCAAAATCACTGACTTCTGGATGTTTTTGTTGAGTCCTAATGTGGTGTGAATGTTGTTGGTGTAAGGCCTGTGGCTGTTATAACGAGCTGAACAATTGGTGGCGGTGTAGTAACAGCGCATCACTGTTCGGTTCATTTCATCTGTCCACTTTAATCACTGTCTTGGTTTGTCAGCCTTGGTAGTTGCATGTTGTCCTTGCAAAAACATACGTGGCTTGGTTTGACTTTGGTGGTTGTGTTTGTCCCGCCTCTGTGTCGGTTATGTTTCGGATTGATTTCGGTGGGTCCAGGTGGCGAGTAATTAGTGATCTCTTTGTCAAGTTTTGTGATTTTATTATAGCAACGCATGACTTGTTCGTTGATTTCTGAGGTGGAACTCATGCGTTGCTTTAATTTTCCCCACTTGGTAGGTGTCGGCTTACTCGGCGGCATCACACTTTTAGCAGGTCCATTTTCTTGCCTGGTCTTCATCGTTTTGGTCGAGTTGCCATTTCCCGCGACATCCTCGACCGTTACGTCGCTCGCCCGATACTTCTTTTATTGATTTACTGTTGTTTGGGGTGTTTTCAGTGTTCTGTGGCGTCAGAAGCTCAAAGTGTCCCAACATTGAGTTACCTGTTAGTAGAAGGTAAATAGTTTTGATGTGTTTTCCTGTGCTTATTATTGTTGGTCTGTCCCTAAAAGTTATTTTTATATCTCTTGTTCTTCGTTGTTTTGAGAAGATATGAAAGTTGCTATTTTGGGTTGCCGAGAGGGCGAGTATCTTTAGGCTCGTTCCATAGGTGCCTTTTTTCACTCAAATAATCTGGAAAATACAGAGAATCCTGGGATTCCCCTAGCCCCTGAGGACCATCAGTTTAATTGTTATTATTATTGTTATTACCTACTAAATAACAACGACAAAACGTCAAACTGATGTGATAATGATCCCAGAAGCTATTTATTAAATGTGCATTTTAAAACAACATTTTATACGTTTATCAAATAAATGATTATGGTTCAAAAAATATTCGAGTTAGGTAGATTAGGTAATTATTACAGATGAAAAATAGCAATTTCCAACGGTTTCTTGAAGCGAAAATAATATAGACGGTGTTCCATGTAAACAACGGGACTTTTGACAATTTTTGTAATGAACCAACACAAAGTTGTTTCTGAACCACCCTACATGCTATAAATAAGAGTGAGTACAGGATGCGATACCTTTGGACCTTAACTAATCCCAACCTAAAGTTGAGTTTATGAAAGTTCTGGAAGCATAGGTAGTTTAATATTTAATTAGACGATGTTAAAAATAGAGAGAAAATCATTAAAAGTACGAACACTGTGAGAGGTAGGTATTAGAAAATACAAAAAATGTTAATCATAATGAAACAACATTATATGACTGAAAATAGGCCTTTTTCAATTATTTGTTAGATTTTTTTACTTCTTTTTGGGTTTAAGTTCACAAATTAATTTTTAAAAATATGTCGACGTTTCGTCGTTCTTTTAAGATATTTCAAATTTTTTATTTATATAATCCCGAATCCTAAAAAATCTGTAAAGTAATTTACCCAGTATATGCAATTCTAAAATAAGTTTAAAATTTGATTATCTCATTTTCAAATTTACATAATAAAATTAAAACCATACAGCGTACAACATATCGATTCTCACCCTTTTCTTCCTCTTTCCTTAAATCCATATCGCTCAAAAACTATAGGTTTTATCTCTATTTCAAGTATAATAATACTATTTTGTTTGACAATTATGGTGCAAACAAACCGACTGACCGACAATCAGGCAGACAGAATGATGGAAATGGAAAATATGGTTTTAGTGACCTAAAAACTTTCAAACCTAAAGAAAAGCAAAATCGCGAAATTTGCAAAATTTATGTTTAAACTGGGCAGAAATAAAAAAAATGCTAACGTTTTTAGTAATTTCTACAACAGCAAAAACAAAATGCTTTACCAGCAAGATTTTCTCTTAAGATGTAGAGGTGACGAAATACAGTATCACTAAAAGTGAAATATCACATCACTTCGAGAGCGCCAAGCTTATCTGCAAACAATGTTTCGTGATACCAATGCCCGAAGCTGCTGCAACTTTATTTAAAATAGTCATCTAGTCAAAGACAAATAGTTTTACTAATACAGGACCCCCTTTACCTCTGGTACAGAAGGTAAATTACTGTTTTTACTTCCCTTCCCTTTATTAAGGGAAGTAAAAACAGTAATTTACCGTCTGTACCAGAGGTAAGACACTTTCGGCCAACTTAGCTATTTGTATTTCTAGAGCTTGTTCTCTAATCATCTTACATTTTTTAGGTTATTCTGTAACCAGAGCTATTATTTATGCTAAAATTTGAAATAATGGAAAAGTACACTGAAATTAACAGCTTGGTAAGCATTTGTTGAGTATCGCCTAGATTGTCGGCTATTATGATAATATCATCAGCAAAGCGCTGATCTTTTCCTTATATATATATATATATATATATATATATATATATATATATATATATATATATATATATATATATTTATATAAACACACAAATTTACTTTAAATGTAGCCTAACATAAATCAATATTTGTTTAATACACTTGGTGTGAAAAAACGCCGAAATATTATTACCTTTTTAGAACAATTAATACGCAGTCTTGCATTTTGAATATTAATACCAATTTCGCAAAATATTACATAAATCATTTCATAATCACTATAGAATCTAGAAAGCAATTATTAGTCAAATACGAATTGCAAGACAATGGATCTATTTTGTAACTTGAGTTTGTTCAATATCAAATAATGATTGAACTAATTTTCCTTAAAGTTAGATTCAAATTATTTTCTCTTGCTATCTGAATTAGGACTAACCGCTGGTTATCGCTGAAGAAAAATGTGAACATAGCTTAGGCGTAAAAAAGAGAAAGGTAATTCAATACAAAAACTGAAAAAAGAAGAAAACACTACTTTTTTAATTTCCTTAAATGATAACAATAATATTAATAAGATTCATCGTTGAATTGGTGAAACTGAAAAGTGGTCAGAAGGCTAGAAATTGTTTTCCGCTGTAACACGTAGGCTGAAAAGTTTTTGGTCTAGCTACTTAAAAACACATTTTTTTTTTTGCAAAATTCGTCTTTATTCATCAATGTAGTCGCCTTCAAGAGCGATACAATCAGTCCAATGCTTTTCTAACATTTCTATACCTTTCCTGTAGAAGGATTTGCCTTTGCCTTCAAAATAGGCTACAGTTTCGGCGATAACTTCTTCATTGGAGCCAAATCTCTCTTCCGAGAGCACTTTTTTGAGGTCTGCGAATAGATAATAGTCGCTGGAGGCCAAATCTGGAGACTACGGTGGATGAGGAAGCAATTCGAACTTCAATTCCTGCAATTTCAATATAGTAACCATTGACTTGTGACAGGGTGCATTGTCTTGATGAAAGAGCACTTTTTTCTTATTAATTTGGGACCGCTTCTTTACGATTTCTGCCTTCGAAGCCACCAATAACTTTATATAATATTCGTTATTCATGATTTTTCCCTTCTCAGCATAGTCGATGCTAATTATACTATGCGCATCCCAAAATGCAGAGGCTAAAATCTTCCCCAGCCGACTGTTGTGTCTTTGGTCGCTTCGGGCGGCTTTCACCGGCTGCTGTCCACTCAGCTGACTGCCGATTTGATTTCGGTATATAGTGGTGGATCCACGTTTCATCCATTGTTACATATCACATGAAAAAATCCTTTTTATTGGGCTTAAACAGGTCCAAACAGCGCTCAGAATCATCAGCACGTTGTTGGTCCATTGTGAGCAAACGCCGTACCCATTTCGAACAGAGCTTTCTCATGCCCAAATGTGCATGCAAAATATAACCAACACGTTCTTTTGATACCTTTAGAGTGTCAGCGTGGATTTTTTTGATGTTTTCCTAAGTAATCACCTCATCTGGGCGTCCAGAGCGTTCAGCATCCTTTATATATGTACGACCGCGTTTAAATTCAGCATACCAGTGAATGATGAGTGGTTTTCCAGGAGCCGAGTCCCCGTAACACTTATCAAGCCATTGTTTTGCTTGAACGGTATTTTTTCCTATCAAAAAACAGTGTTTAATCAGTACACGAAATTCGATTTTTTCCATTGTTTTGAAAATATAAAAAGTAGCTTCACTAAAACCACTGTAACTTGTAAACTAGTCGTCGAAATGTCATGAAATTTTGACACGTATCGTTTGAAGGTTGGTACTTCCTAAAAATCGTAAATATTTTTTGAAAAGGGCGACATTGATGTGACGGATCAAAAACTTTTCAGCCTACATATTCATATATATATATATATATATATATATATATATATATATATATATATATATATATATATATATATATAAGAAATCACATTCGGACAGAACAGAAGAAATAAGAAGAAAAGGAGTGGCAGATGTGCGCAAAGTCGCGGAGCTTAAATAGAGATGAGTTGGTCATGTGGCTCGGTAAGAAAATACTAGATGGACAAAGAGCGTAATGCAGTGGAGGCCGAGAGAGCGCTAGAGAATTATCAGAAGACCACCAAAATGCTGGTTGGACGACATTATGATGAGGGTAGGACGCAATTAGCTCAAGATCGGGAGCTCTGGAAAAATGAAGGGGAGGCTTATATGTTAAAATGATTATAGAACAAGCTCTGGAAATACAAACAGTTAAGTTGGCCGAAACTGACTTACTTCTTATTTTTTTATTAACGATAAAAAAAGAGGGTATTCATGAAACTAGCTTTGCCTCACTTTTCTAAATACTGGACTTATACCACTTTCCAATAAAACGGCTTTATATATAAAAGTTATTATGCGTGTTTTGGTAATTTTAAAATATTATGTTTCAAAATTTGAAAAGTTCAATTCCAATAATTTAGAGTCAGTAAAAATTAGCATCTAACTATGATACACTTTAATTATACCATAAAAATGATTACTAACATTGGATTTTAAAATGGTTTTATTTTCAAAGGTATCATAACCTAAAATATTTTTCTTATTGTTGCGAATTATGATTTTCCTGAGAGAAGACTTTACTTGAGATAGTTGAACAAATAATAGTAGTAAGTGTATGAGTATCGTTGATTTGTACTTTTTTTTTCAAAAATATCTGTCAATATGATGGTATCAAGGGCATATTGAATGTTATTAATCTTAACATCTTCAGATACTTCATTAAATAATTCCTCAAAGTATACGTTAAAGAATATATATATATATATATATATATATATATATATATATATATATATATATATATATATATATATATATATATGGTGATCCACGGTAAATGGCTTATTTGACGTTTCTAGAGAACCACTAAACGCGAACTAACTAGCGAACATACTCTACCGATCCAATGTATTCTTAGCCATGCAGTATTGTCACTCCTATCGGAAGGTAGCAGCAAATTTAATATTTTGAACGTAACATCCTATATCTTATTTCATTTTTGGATTTCCTATCTCATTGTGATTAACTTTTCTCTCTCTATCATCTGCATATTGCTTACAGTTTTCGAGATTTTTGTTATTTTCCATTGTTTTATTCAGAAAACCTTATATAATTAAATACTAAAATAAAAAAATGCTTTCAGAATCTCCAGAGACCCAACTGCAGCTTAAAATTAGTTAAAACTCGAGAATATCACATACGATAATGAAATCTTATTTAGAGCATACAGGATTGTTCCGAAACAATTTTGTACCAGTTCGTTAGAAACACTGTCCCGTTTTTTCAGTGAAACATCCTGTATTTTATTTAAGTTTCGAAAGGCTGCTGAAATTTGCTGTTTTTTCATGTATGGTCTTCCTATACCTATTTTTTTTTAATTATAATCATTTTTTTAATAAACGTACCAAATATTATTTTAATATGAACATTTAGTTAGTAGCCTCTGGGATCATTATCACATGAGTTTGATTTTTTCCATTATTTAATAATTACCAATAATAATTAATAACAATGAAACTAATTAAATCTAATAAAAACTAGATAGAAGACAAAAATAACTGCATAATTGCTAGTAATATGACGTACTTAATAATTTTAATAATTGTTCAAATCGTTGGCTATCCATCTTTGAACACTTTAGAATGTGGGTATGTACAGCTTCAGTTGTGACACTTCCTATCTCAGTGGAATCTAGGGATGGAAAGGCTTGGTTTACCCGATTTTCCACCTATCCTCTAGTAGTTACCGGTATTTTGTAAACAATGTTTGTTAATCTATCCCAAAGATAGAAATCGAGAGGTCTTAAATCAGGTGACCTTCTAGGCCAATTCTAGTGCCGAAGCGGCAAGTACTTTGATATTGTGGTAATGGAAGATTATCTGTAAAATCCTCAACTAATGTGTATATTATTTCCAAATAGTTTCTGGAGAATAACTTCTCGTCATATATTAAATAAACTATTTGATTGTCTATCACTTAACTACTCTTTGAGTAAGAATTAATAAATCTTCACAAAACTCTACCATCTCGGGTTTATCTTTCGGTTTCTGAGCTTGGGTAAATTTATAGTCGTGCATATTATGCTTCTGCAATATTCCCAGAATAAAGATTAGGCCAGTTTCTTATACTGCACACCTTATTAATTGAAAAAACGTATAAAAATAAGTCAAAATATTTTTTCATTTTCTTCATTAGAAGTTACAGGTTTGGGTAAATTTCTGGTCGCTTTCAAAGAATGGTTTTTGAGAAATTGATTATTGGTAAATCAGGACACATTTCGCTGAATTTTTCGGAAGAACGGCTGATATTTTTATCTCTACTGGATTCAAATAATTATTTCTTACTAGATATTTTATTTTACATTTTATACACAATTGGAAATATAAAGCGCCAACAAAAACTAGCAAATAACGGCAAAACGTCAAACTCATGTGATGATAATTCCAGACTACTTACCTAAAAATCTATTTTAAAACAATATTTGATACGTTTAATAAATTAATGTTTATAATTCAGAAAATATTCAAGTTAGGTATAGGAACATTAGACTTAAAAAAATTTAATATATCTATATCTATATCTATATATATATATATATATATATATATATATATATATATATATATATATATATACATATATTATTTATATATATATATATATATATATATATATATATATATATATATATATATATATATATATACATATATACGTATATATATATATATATATATATATATATATATATATATATATATATATATACATATATATGGGTCATTCTCATCCACCATTTACTTTTTTGTTTTGTGGACACCTCCAATTAGGTACGAGTGCAGTTTCGATAAGAATGGCCCATATTTATTTATATATATATATATATATATATATATATATATATATATATATATATATATATATAGTGTATGTGTGCGTGTGTGCTTGATTATCGGGAATCGGTCAACGGTAAAAAAAACTCTGTTCTTCACATTAATACACAATATTTCGTTATCGTTTCATAACTTCCTCAAGAGTAACTTCAATATCAATATACGGACTAAGTATATTAAAAACACTCTTATTTTTCGTCTAGGTATTAAAATGTAAAAATATAAAACAAATAAATATGAACAAACGAATAAACAAATAAAACGACGTACGAAAATGCGAGTTAGTCTTCGAAATCAAAATTCAACATCTCGGTTTTTCTGCACAAACTGAGAGTAAAAAGCCTAGGTGTATGTGTACTCACGTGAATTCCAAATAAACGAAAAAAACAGCAAAGAGCAAAACACTTTATTTACTTATTGTATACCAAGAGGTGGCAAAACTTTACTTATTACTATTGTAACTGTAAATGATTAATAAGCACTGATAATGTTGCTGTAGATATTACTAAGTTGATTAGTGTCTGATTTATAGTTGATTGAGTCTGTCCCTCCTTTCTGCTGATTGAGAAAGAATTCATGTGCCGTAGTGCAACATCATTTGAAAACAGGTTATAATTTTGACTATAACAACGTTAAAAGTTTAGCTCACCACAACTATACCATGAAAACAGGGACCCCCCAACTTAATCAATTTCAATTACAATATTAATAATTAAAATTTTTTCACCCTAACATAAAATAAGTAGTCTTTTTGTTTTGCTGTTTTTTTCATTCATTTGCAATTCACGTCAGTACATATACACCGAGGCTATTAACTCTCAGTTTGTGGAGAAAAACCGAGATGTTGAGTTTTGATTTCGAAGACTAACTCGCAGTTTTGTATGTTGTTTTATTTATTTATTTGTTGGTTCATATTACCAATATATATATATATATATATATATATATATATATATATATATATATATCTATCTATCTATGTAAGTATTAATTAACATTATTTTACTAAAATTTAATTGAATAGTTTTCTTTAATTTAAATAACATTTTAAAAATATTCTACACATTTAATTTAATGATAAAACTTTAATCAAAAAGAATAATTTCTACTTATTTTTATTAAGAAAACTATCATTCTGGGCGTTAATTTGAGAGCAAATGGGTCTTGGCATGAATATGTTGCATGCATAACAAAGAGAGTTCCTCAGAATCTGGAAATAAAATTCCGAACTAGAAAGTTTTCCACTCCACATCTGTTAATTCTGTGCAAAGCTCAAATCCCACCAATGATGGTATACTGCTCCCATGTTTGGGAGTCTCTTCCTACACATATACTACATTTGTTGGATTCCATTCAGAAGAGAGCTTTTCGTCTGGTGGGAGACCCAGAACTTACCAGCAATCTAGATTCCTTGGAACAGCGAAGAACGATTGGCGACTTGAGTCTATTTTACATATATTTTTATGGAAAGAGTTCGATGGATGTAGCCCGCTTAATTGCTCCAAGAACGGTGCATGCTAGGAATACACATCGCGCTAATACTTCATATCCGTATGAGGTTCAGCTTGTCACCCTCGTAAAACACTTTTTAATCAGTCTTTTACATGGAGAACCTCATCCCGTCAACTATAAACTCTGCCTTATCAACGTTAAAGCAAAAAACTATTTTGCAAGAATAGTCAGGTTTTTATATTGATTGCTAGGATTACGACACTCCAACTTAATTATCTATTTTCCAATAGTAGAATGTTTGCTCTAATTTTTAGTTGATTAGTAAACATCTGGAGTTTCATAATTTCAGCCAAAACCAAACTCTAGACCTCTATTAACAACTCTATCCGCTCGCCCTGACAACTAAGGAACATCAGGCACTGTTGTTGGTTTAATTTGCGTGATGTAGGTCAGAAACAGGGCGAACGAGCCAGAGAGCAAAATAATTGGCAACAATGGAGATTTATGGCCTTATTTCATGAAAGATTAGTCTTTACGAGCGCAGTTACGATTGTATTACAATAATACCGTCGAATTTACAGGTAACACGTGAGCCTAATAAAAATTTTACATATAATTCCTTAGATAAACTTTTAGATAAGTAAAAGCTATTTACTCATTTAAACCACTGTAGTGTGAAAATAAAATTATTAAAAACCAATGTTTCTTTCTTACTTCAAATATTATATATATATATATACCAAATTTGAACTCAATATTTCATATTGTTTGAGAGTAATCGTACTAACAAACAAATAGTCTGATAGACAGGCAGTCAGATCGATGGAAACTGAAGGCTAATTTCGTAATCTAAAATGCGAAAAAAAAAGAAAATTAATTTTCCCACCAATGAAAAAACTGCTTCAATTACAATTTGTTATATATATATATATATATATATATATATATATATATATATATATATATACATATATATATATATATATATATACACATGTATATATATATATATATATATATATATATATATATATATATTTATATATTTATATATATATATATATATATATATATATATATATATATATATATATATATATATATATATATATATACATATATATTTTATATATATATATATATATATATATATATATATATATATATATATATATATATATATATATATATATATATATATATATATATATATATATATATATAAATATATATATATATATATATATATATATATATATATATATATATATATATATATATATATATATATATATATATATATATATATATATATATATATATATATATATACATATATATATATATATATATATATATATATATATATATATATATATATATATATATATATATATATATATGGTAATTATAAAGAATAGTTGAGCAGAAAAAAGGCTCCGAAGTTATTTAGAATTGAAAGTTAACATTTCCCTCTAGATGCATTTCTATTTGAACTTTGAAAAAAATCAATTTATACACATATATTTATATATATATATATATATATATATATATATATATATATAAATAATATATATATATATATATATATATATATATATATATATATATATATATAAATATATATATATATATACATATATATATATATATATATATATATATATATATATATATATATATATATATATATATATATATATATATATATATGGTAATTACAAAGAATAGTTGAGCAGAAAAAAGGCTCCGAAGTTATTTAGAATTGAAAGTTAACATTTCCCTCTAGATGCATTTCTATTTGAACTTTGAAAAAAATCAATTTTCAAATTTCTCTATTTCAAGTACCCTGAAAATTACTTATAACATGATATATTCTAAACACCCTCCGCTAACAATTTACCTCCTTATATGTTTTACCATAGATAATTCTGCCTATAATTCCTTCATAATCTAAGGAAAAAAACAAGAAGAGTTCACATAATGATATAGAAATAAACAAAATTTTTTACCTCCTTCTACTTCCTATCCCTGACCTCGCCAAAAACGTATATGTTCCATTCCTACTTTAAATATAATATTATTATTCATTAACTAATTAATTAATATTAAATTACTCATAAATTTTTGTCTCATAAACGGCACGATGTCAAAGTTATAACATAATTTAAAATCATAAGGGCTTTATTAATTTTTTCTAAAAAAACTTGAATGTAAGAAAGTAAGTATAAATATTGAATATAATACAATAAAGTATATACATTACTCACTATTTTACCAAAACTGAAATAATATGAAATCTATGTAGGAGTTTTGGAAGTTAATTATCTATCTCTAGCCCGCCAAATCAAGAGACACGACAAAACCAAAATATTCATCAATCTTTCTATTTTGGCAGTTATAAGCTTTAAAATAAGAAAGTATCAAAAAAAAACAAACAAAAATGGTATTTTCTAGAAAATTAGGTTAATATTTTTAGAGTATAGAAAATTGAAAAATTTTAAATTTAAAAAAAAAAATTTTTTTCAATTCTTAATTTCTAAGAACTTGTCATGATTTTTTCAGAATACCCACTAGGAGCTCTATATGGCCACATTTAATGTCACTACTACTCTAAAAAAGCCTGCGCAGAAATTTTCAGTTCTTGTTTCGGCAGTAACGCATCAAAAATCGATATTTTTATGAATCTTGTTTGGTTAGTTACAACCAACATGAAATAAATTCTTAGAATCTTGGTCTACAGAATATTTAACTTATTCAAAAACAAATTTTTAGTGTTCCGTACGAAACACTTATAAGATCACTTCGGTATCCGTATGTCTGTCTGTCTGTCTGTCTGGGGTAGAAAGTTGAAATTTGGCACTAATATAGAAATGTATTGCCTCAACAGAGCCGTGCAGTTTTGAAAGTTAAATTTTGATTTAAGAGGTTAGTTTTGGGGGGTGAAATCGGAAGTGAAATTTTTTTTTACCCGGTCATCGAGTGGGGTGTCAAATGAAAGTTTGTAAAAAGACGAGCTCAAAAATATATACATATATGTTAATGTAATTCCCTCAGGGGGATCTGGGTCTATCCCAAGACTACGGGTCTGACGCACCCGAGGTACCCTAGTCCTTTTGTCCGTTGTTCTTACGTCCTTGTCCAATGTCAAATGCAATCTTAAGGTGTAGACGCCGTGCTGATGGGATGAATGGCCTAGCATAAGTGGTCGCTAACGGCTCCCTCCTGACACCAGGCGCAATCAGGTTGTACCCTAGCCTTGCCGTAGTATCCAGGCTCTGCTGCGGTGGACTGTTTATTTCCTAGGCATCTCGTGGGAACTCATATGTTTTCCAATAATTTTCCAAATCTAAATTCAAACGGGTCCAAAAGACCCAGAACTGAGTCCTCTCCAATCATTCGACCTACTTACGATCGCTTTTTCCAGATAAAATTATTAAACGGACAGTCCCCTTTGGCCGAAAAACTGACAAAACTCAATACTTACGAAGTAATTACTACTAGCCATCCCAACCTCAATGTCATTAAAGGAGTCATCACTTGTTCTGACCTCGCTAACTGTTCTGATGAAGAAATCCTTGAGAACTTAACCGAACAGGGGGTAACAAAAATCTACAGATTACCTCCAAATAAAAAATCTCCAAATCGCAAATCTTCTACATTCATCCTTTCCTTTAAGACCCATACTCTTCCTACCTCAATAAAAGCCGGATGGTACAACATCCGAGTCAGACAATATATTCCAAATCCAATGAGATGTTTTAGTTGCCAGAGATTTGGTCATCTGGCAGAGAGGTGTTCCTTCTCCCCAATGTGTCCTTGTTGTGGTCACCAAAACCACGGGGAGGAACCTTGCTCTTCTCCAGCGTCTTGTATAAATTACAACGGTACTCATTTCCCCCGCTACAAGGGTTGCCCATCATTTAAAAATGAATCTGAAATTCAGAAGATCAGAGTACATGACAAAATCTCGTACCTGGATGCCAAAAGAAAATTCTCGTCTCTAAACCCGAACTCCTCTCATTCATACAGTAACATCACCGCTAAAAAGTCAATTTCCATTGCTATACAATGCAATCTTCCCTCTTCCGAAGCTTTCGCTAACCCCCCACCACCTCCTTTCTCTTCCTCCTCTTCTCAAGCCTTTTCTTCTTCTCTCTCCCCTCCGAAACCCACCTCCCATTCCTCCCAATTTACCTTCTATCCCAACCCTCAAAATCCCCCTCTCCCTCCTTCATCCAAAACACGAAAGATGGACCTCTCCAACATTACTAGGAAGTCTGAAAACACAAACACCTTGAACAAATCGGATCCTCCCCCCGTCAAACAAACAGAATTCTGTCCCCAAACAAAACCCTAACAAAACAATTAAATTATCAGGCAAATCATCAAAATCTTCCAAAGAATCTATATCCTCAGATATAGATATGAATACTCACCCATCTCAAGATCCAAATATAAATGCCCTAAAATCTTCATAGAAAAAGTCTTAATCCCTCAAAGCCATCCCATTCAATCCCATCATCCAATGGAATGATAATAGTTTCTCACCTAGGAAAGAGGATGTTCAATTACTAATATCTCGTCATAAGCCTTCCATCATTGCATTACAAGAAACAAATTTCAATCATTGCATTACAAGAAACAAAATTTCAACTTAGTAAAAAAAACAGATCGGATGCTGACAGAGCGTTTGGAGGAGTTGCGATTTTCATCCACAACTCTCTGGACTATGGTACCTTAGAGATTAATACCGACCTGGAAGCTTGTGCCATCCGGACCCACCTAGAGACTTCTATCACGAACTGCAATCTTTATCTACTTCCTCACCAAATCATCACCAGTGATTCCTTGGAAAACCTAATTTCGTCCCTGCCCCACCCATTTTTGATTGTGGGAGATTTCAACGCCCACAACCCCATCTGGGGTTCAATGCTTACTTCTCCTAGAGGAAAAATTGTTGAGACACTTTTAACAACTAACAACCTTTCTCTTCTAAATCATCCTGCTCACACATTTTTGTGCTCATCCTCCGGCTCTTTTTCCTGCATCGACTTGACTATATGTAGCTCTTCCTCATCTCATAAGTTCAAACGGGACATTCTGGATGACACTCATGGAAGTGATCATTTCCCCATAATCATTAGATCAGCTAATATTATCTATTTCCCTCAACAACCCACCCAAAAATGAAATTTTAACCGAGCCGACTGGTCCTCTTACGCTGCAAATTTAAAACTCCATCCATTCACATATCCCAAACAAACCCCTTTATTCTTGAGGTAACTCAGTGCATTCTTCAGGCAGCATCCAAATCCATTCCACACCACTTTATAAATCCTGCCAAACCCCCTGTACAGATCAGTGTGCCACCGCAATAAGAAACAGGAAGAGCGCTTTAAATCGCTTTAAAAGACATCCGTCCTCCGACAATTTCATAGCTTTCAAAAGATCTACAGCGTTAGCAAAGAGAACCATTAAAGAGGCTAAAGTTTCTTCCTGGCATTCCTTCACCTCCTCATTTAACTCTAACATATCATCTGGGGAATTATGGAGAAATATTAAAAGAATGAAGGGATCTCCACCCAGAATTATCCTGGATTGCTTTTTAGTAACGAGTGGATAAATAATCCGACTTTTGTATGCAACATTTTTGCTAAACACTTCAGCGACAAGGCAGCCCTTCCTCGTGACTCAATTCCTTCTTCTCTTCATTACGACTCATTCAACACAGACGCTTCTATTTCTTACAATTTACCCTTCTCTATGAAGGAACTTCAATCCTCCATAACCTGTGCTAAATGTACTTCCCCTGGACCAGATGGAGTCCACCTCCAAATGATTATCAACCTTCCTCTTTCTTTCCAGGAAACCATCCTTGACTATTTTAACCATCTTTGGTCAAACAACGAATTCCCACAGTCATGGTTACTTTCTACAATAATACCTATACATAAAGCAGGTAAACCCAGAGACAATCCAAATAGCTACAGACCGATCTCTCTAACTAATCACCTGACTAAAATACTAGAAAGAATGGTAAAAAATCGCCTGTGTTGGGTTCTTGAAACAAAAAATTTACTGTCTCCAAATCAATATGCTTTTCGGAAAAATTTTTCAGCACTAGATCACTTGGTCTCCTTCGAAACAGATATTAGATCATCATTCCAAGCCAAAAAACACCTTTTAGCAGTTTCTCTCGATCTACAAAACGCATTCGATATGACAGACAATAAGATAATCTTTGATCAATTATTAAAAATGAACTTCAAGGGCCTTCTCCCCAAGTTCATCATGAAATTTATCCAACCACGCTCTTTTAGGGTGAAAGCAAATGGACAGCTTTCTGATATTTATTACCAAGAAAATGGACTACCTCAGGGGTCCATCCTTAGCCCCACATTATTCCAAATAGCCATTCAATCTATAGAAGACCTCATTCCATCCCACACAAGAATAAAACTTTTTGCCGATGACATCCTACTGTATCTCTTCTCCTCAGAGTCTAGCATTTTAACATCGAACATGCAATCCTCCTTGGATAATATTCAAAGGTGGGCTTTAACCTCTGGTTACACCTTTTCTCCAAATAAATCTTCCATAGTCCATTTTTGCAAAAAAAGAAATTGTCCTAAAACCCATATACTCAAATTATCAAACGTCCTACTATACTTAAAAAAAAAACTTAAAGATTTTGGGAATGACGTTTGACTCTTCATTAAACTGGAAGGACCACCTAAGGAATCTGAGAACAAAAACGTCGAATGATCTTAATATGATGAGACTCCTAGCTAGCACCCAATGGGGAGGCGATTTCCCTTCCTTAATCAGAATCTATAATGCTTTAATTCTGCCAAAACTAAATTATGGAGACTTTATTTACGATTCAGCCAGGATTACTTATAAGAGGACACTGGACACCGTCCAAAACCAAGCCCTTCGTCTAGCTACGGGTGCCTTTCGCACCTCTCCTATTCCTAGCTTACAATGTGTAGCCTCCACCCTCTCTCTGTCTCTAAGAAGACAAACTTCAAACCTAACTTGATAAGAAATTTACACTTGACTCGCTTAAACCACTTACCCAACCCCTACCCAAACTCTATTTCAGCCAGAATATCTTCTTTCTTATCCATTCACAGTTTATCTTTCAAAGCTTATGTATCCTCAAAATTTCCAATATTTCCTCCTTGGACACCTACAAATCCCCCTATCCATTTTATCTTTCTAAAATTTGATAAGAAGATATCTCCAGTGTCTCTGATAAATAAAACTTTTCATTAGTTAATAAATTCAAAATACACAGAATATTTTCTTATCTACACAAACGGCGCAAAAACAGACATAGGAACAGGAGCAGCAGTCATAGCTGGTAATAAAAGTATAAAAATCAAATTAAATCCTATCTCGTCTATTTTTTCTGCGGAACTTATGGCTATAAGAGAGGCATTACGATGTGCTATAACTTCTAAGTTAAGTAAAAAATTTCTATTAATTACGGACTCCCTAAGTTCCCTACAATCTCTAAATTCATCAAACTTCTCAAACCCTATCTTACTTAATATTTCAGATTTATTACAAATAGGCTATAATAGAGACATAAGATTCGCCTTTTTGTGGGTTCCAAGCCACATGGCTATTAGAGGGAACAAAACAGCAGACATTGCAGCCAAATCTGCCATCTCTGCAGGCACATTATTAAACGAATCTTTGCGCCTAAAGATTTAGCCAACTTTTTCAAACATATTTTGATAAACTCTTCCAATTGGATTGGGACCTACAGGAGGGCACAAATAAGCTATGGGAGATCAAACCATTAGTATATCCCCCTCTCCATTTACAATCACTTTCCCGCAAAGAAAACGTACTATGAAGAAGACTGTGCATAGGTCATTCTTACATTACTCACTCTCACCTTATGAAAAATGACCCACCTCCAGTCTGTTCAAACTGCAACGAACTACTATCCATCAAGCATATACTGCAATCGAATGAAGATTTAAACAAAAAAAGTCAAATATGATCTTATCAAACCCATTAAGGAGATATTAAAACCGGACCATAGAGGCCTCAAAAATGTATGCGCTTTTCTTAAAGAATCTCAACTATATTCGAAACTTTAATTCAGAATCTTGGTATGGCGCTAAATGATCTTTGCTATCGACGCGCCTTATTAAAAATATCTATCTATCTATATAATGTAATTTTGCGCACAATTCTCTTCGTATTATTTACTCAAAGACAATTGGTCTTAAGATGAATAAGAGTAAGACAAAAATACTAACCAACACAACATTTGGAAGGAACAGCTCTCGAGATTGTTAAGGATTATGTGTATTTGGAGCAAAAAATTACTACTACGAGAAACAGTGTCTCGGATAAAATTTCAAGAAGAATCAGGCTTGGATGGTGCGCATTCGAGAAATTATGTTATATATTCAAAGATAAAGCTATCCCAAATAATTAAAGGCCAAAGTTTACGAACAGTGCATCCTACCCGGAATTACATATGGCGCTGAAACTTGGACACTGAATAAAGCTGATGTACAAAAACTAGCTTAGACCCAGAAAGCACACGAAAGACACATGATCGGGATAAAACATGAAGACAGAAAAATAAACAAATGGATAAGTGAACAAACAAAACTATAGAGCACGTAGCAGAAAGAAAGTGGCAATAGGCTGGACATGTATCATGCACGACCTTGCTGCATATAGATTGAGATGGAAATTCAGGGCGAAGGCCTACATCCAGCATTGGATAGAATTAGGATTATAGTGATATACATATATATATATATATATATATATATATATATATATATATATATATATATATACATATATATATATATATATATATATATATATATATATATATATATATATATATATATATATATATATATCTGTTTCAATCAAAAGTTGCAGAATTCAAAGGGGGACATACAATGGTAGTAAGAAATTTGACCATGAGTGGCGTTTTCAAGGTTTCAAGGTCAAATCGAGGTTAACTCAATTTTTTTAAAATAGAAACTAATATATTTTTTGTGCAAATTCGTATTCTATATGAAAATATAAGAAACTTTTGTTGAAACACTTTTTTTGAAAATGTAAAATTTTTATGATACTCAGCAAAAAAGAAAGCAATTTCTAACCTTCAAAAATTTTTAACACAAAAACCATTAACTGCAAATGCAATTAGTAAAATATGCTACTCAGTATAAATCACCACTACACCAAACACTTTATTTTTGCACTCGACGTGTGTTTCCTTAACCATGATTGACAGTCAATTAATCAAGTTACAGAAAAACTAATATTTCCTTGCAAACAGGGACTTATAGACAACTTTTAATTATCAGAGGTTATTTTCAAAGGCCTCTTGAACTTAGCACACTGGCCACTAGCCTGTATTTGGTATTATTTGGAAATAATTAAATTTAAATATCATAACACCTATCATTATACATATTTATTAAGGTAAATTAGGGCGGACGACAGCTGTTTTGAACAACATATATAATACCTCTCTTACGTTGTGTTTTTGGAGTAACATCGTACGTATTATTATGAAAATGCAGAGTAAATGTATTTTTATTATAAAATTACAATCCACAGATTAGATTTTTTTGTACTTGGATTATAATATTACAAGTATGGAATTTCCGCTAATATATACTTTCTCGAAAAATACCTTCTCCTTTTACAGTAATAAATTTAATTCAGTTTGCATGAAAATTATTAGCTCTAATTAACTGACTACAGCACAATTTTCAACAGATAAATTAAAGATTAATATACTTCGATTGCTTTAAAATGCTCCAAATGATATTGTATAGCGCGGTTTTACCTACTTATGCAGATACATAGGCTTTTGGCGAGATTCCATAAGCCAACAGCGCTACGATCTATTGATTTCTCCCTAAATCAAATGGTAAAATAAGCGAAGAGAATGAGCCAGAAAGCTGGGTGAAATATTACGGGATATTATTTGGTTTAGTTTTAATCCAAAAGTGGCCATTTATAAGCACTATTTGATATTTTATTTCTAGATGGAATTTTTTTGGGTTATCTTTCTCGGGTTATGTGCAATTTATTTTTATTAATGTATTTACATATTTTTTGCCTATTGTAATTCTATTTAATAATGGGTAATATGTTACTTTCTTTGCAAATACGTAGTTACAAAATAAGTACTAAATTTAACTTTTTCAAAATAAAGAGTGATTTAGTAGTACCAGCAGCTAATATTCTTAAATGGCGCATTGGTATAACAATTAAAAATAAACGAAAAAATCGTAATTCTTAGAAGTTACCAAAGTGTTGTGTTCTTCGCATTTGCTGAACCATCCCGGGACGCGTTTCGCCGTATCACGGCTCATCAGCTGGGCTAGGTTCAGCAAATACGAGAACACACTTTTAGTCCTTTATCCAAGAAACTAACGGAAAACTATAACAAATAGATGCTTTTACTGCACTCTACCGGCGACTTACTAAGTCATTCAAGCAGAGCTGCCAACACGGTTGGCAATTTATTTGCAGAAGCGCACCTTTCTCAAGCTTACTGCTCGAAGGCATAGATGGCGCATTGGTATAACAATTAAAAATAAACGAAAAAATCGTAATTCTTAGAAGTTACCAAAGTGTTGTATTCTTCGCATTTGCTGAACCATCCCAGGACGCGTTTCGCCGTATCACGGCTCATCAGCTGGGCTAGGTTCAGCAAATACGAGAACACACTTTTAGTCCTTTATCCAAGAAACTAACGTAAAACTATAACAAATAGATGCTTTTACTGCACTCTACCAGCGACTTACTAAGTCATTCAAGCAGAGCTGCCAACACGGTTGGCAATTTATTTGCAGAAGCGCACCTTTCTCAAGCTTACTGCTCGAAGGCATAGATGGCGCATTGGTATAACAATTAAAAATAAACGAAAAAATCGTAATTCTTAGAAGTTACCAAAGTGTTGTGTTCTTCGCATTTGCTGAACCATCCCAGGATGCGTTTCGCCGTATCACGGCTCATCAGCAGCTATGCCTTCGAGCAGTAAGCTTGAGAAAGGTGCGCTTCTGCAAATAAATTGCCAACCGTGTTGGCAGCTCTGCTTGAATGACTTAGTAAGTCGCCGGTAAAGTGCAGTAAAAGCATCTATTTGTTATAATATTCTTAAGATTTTTTATGGTAATATACCTTTTAAACGTCCTCCCGCACCTTATTAACCACACATAATGAAAATATGGTTTTAGAATACTCGACTCTAAGAACCTTGAAATTTAATGTATATATCATATATATCTACCAAGAACCCTGAAAATGACATATTACTCGATTTATACAAAGCAGCCCCTGGAACGCCCTACTTCATCCCTCTAACCGCTCATATATTCTACGCTAAATAATAATAATAAAATTTGTTCGTTCAAAAAATCTGGAGAAATTCTCAAAATCAAAACACTTCTGAATCTGCGGGAAAATAACAACAAACTCTGCAATCTAAAACCATTAGTCTTCCCTCCCTTACACATCAATAACGTGAGCAGGAAGGAAAACACAATTCTGAGAAGACTAGCTATAGGTCATACTTACTCCACACACTTCCAACCCCAATGCTCCACTTATAACTCACCTCTGATAGTCAAACATATATTTGAGCCTGATCACTTTGACAACATCAGAGCTAAGCATAATATCCCCTCCTCTTTAAGCCAAATAATTAATTCATACAAATTAAAAAAGGATGAAGTCCAAAAATTCCTCAAAGAACTCAATATAATCATATAAAATAAATATGGGCGCCAAATGATCATTGATATCGACGCGCCCAAACCCCCCCTAACTTCATCATCATGATCAACTCCCAACTGAACAACACTTAACGATCCCCCTCCTTTTACCCTCTTCTCGAGTTGAAACTGTAATGGATGAAAAAACATACTTTTTTTTCATCCATTATTTTCCCGTTACTCCAAAAACCCTGAAAACATAATATATACGAGGCAGCTCTTTCATCTCCTCTTTCACTCACGCTTTCTATTCTTCTTTTACATTAAAACCCTTTAAAATTTATCGACCTCTACCCGTTTCATCCCCTTCGCCTTAAGCGATATCACTCAAAAAATACAAATTTCATTTTCACCTTATATATTATATATGTACCGAATTTGGAATTGATGTCTCTTTTCGTTCGAGAGTTATTGCCATCGACAGAGGGAGAGACCGATAATAGACCAAGAGGGCGACCCGACATTTTGACCTGTCGACTAATCGTCTGCCTAGTTGTTCATTCTATCGGGCGAATCCAATAAAAACCTTTAACGTTAATTACGGCCCCCGTGCCCTGGAATGCCCAAAATGCTACGTCCAAAAATGGATTGTCGTTTAACCACTTGAATCAAGTACCATGACATTTGTTGACACTAAAAAAGTCGAGCGCCCAAAAAGGCAGACGCTGCCGCCGTTGAGACCGGATCCAGTTTTAGGATACAAAGAAAGTCGATCCAAAAATGGGCTGTCATTTAGCCATATAAAATTAGTAAATTTAGTTTGTTCTTGATAAAGTAAGAGGGAATCTGCAAAAGACGGACGCCGCCAATACCGGAGGATGAAGCTGGACTCGCTTTTTCCAGCCAAAAAACTACCGTTTTTCGAGTTTTTGAACTCAGCAAATATTACGGTACTTGATTCAAGTGGTTAAACGACATTGGACCGTATCTGGGCATTTCAGGGCATGGGAGCCGCAAAATCAATGTTAAAGGCTCGCTCAATAGAATAAACAACTAGGCAGAACTAGTAAGAAAGTAAAAAAGCAGATATGGTTCTAGCTCAGAAAATTTTGTATTTTAGGCTATGGTTAGTTATTTATCGTAAAAAAGAAAATTAGTGGAGTGATTTACCCAGTATTTCTTTGTAGAGAGGCAGATCAAAAATTTGACTTTCTCATGCTAAAGAATTACTTAATTTAAGCCCAACTTGAAAGTTTTCAGGATAGGTATTTTATGGTGAGATATTAATAAAAAAAAGTTAAACAATGGTAAAGTTTCTAATAAAGTTCTAAATAATAAGAAATTATATAATATTCAGATTCCTAGACTCAAGAACCCTGATGTGGAGATAATATTACGGTATATATTCAGCCATCGGTCTAATCCCCTCCCGTATCCTTTTAATAAATAGTATAAATAATTGTGATCAAGTTTTGTCCAACATTCCAACTAAAAACCACGAAAATTTCTCATAATACTATTGAAATTATGGAAAAATATAAAATCTCCAACTCTGTCACCCTCCGCCTGTTACAATTAAAAAACAATAATGAAAAATGTACGTAAATAGACGTATCTACGATATGTAGGTATGACGGCACCCTTCTTCCCTCTTTCCTCACCCTTTTGGATGTTACATATTTTTGTTTCAAATTGGTCCTCTGTTCTAACCAAAACCAGCAAAAGTTCTTATATACTATACTAGCCGGGCCCGCGGCTCCGCTCACGTGGACTTGATTCACTACTATCGTCACTGCTTATTCCTTATGTTACCCAACGTAGTAAAATATCTCCCATTATTTCTCCTTATCTCCCAATATTTCTCCTTATTTCCAATTATATCTACATAATTTCCATTATCTAGGCATATCTCTGCTCATCTCCCATTATTTCTCCTTATCTCCCATTATTTCTCCTTATCTCCCATTATCTCCCCTTATCTCCCATTATTTATACTTATCTCCCATTATCTCACCTTATCTTCCATTTTCGAGGCTTATCTCCACTTATCTCCCATTATTTCTTCTTATCTCCCATTATCTCACCTTATCTCCCATTATCTAGGCTTTTATCGAATTATATAGAACATATGTATAAATTTATAAAAACACGTAAATCGGATAAGTGGTTCTCAGTGATAAGCGCACTAACGGACAGACAGACAGAGAGACGTTGTATTCTTCGCTACATGATATTGTTCCATATTTAATGCTTTAGGGAGTGTATTGCAAGAGAACGCGCTAGCGGCAAACTTTCCTCCGACTTAACTCACTATTATCGTCACTGCTTATTCCTTATGTCACCTAATAAAATATAACCTATAACCTTTCCAGAGAACATACGTATGTTTAAAAAAAAAGCACGTAAATCGGATAAGTAGTTCTCCAGTGATAAGCACACTAACGGACGGACAGACAGACAGACAGACAGACGGACAGAGAGACATTGCATTTTATATATATTATAGATATTCTCTGCTACATAATATTGTTCCATATTTAATGGTTTGGACTGTGTATTGCAAGAGAACGCGCTAGCGGGAAACTTTGTCCGACTTCATTTACTATTATTGTCACTGTTCATTCCTTATGCTACCTATCGTAATAAAATATAGCCTATAACCTGGCCGGAGAACATATGTATGTCTTAAAAAAAAAAAGTAAGAAAATCGGATAAGTGGTTCTCCAGTGATAAGCGCACTAACGGACAGACAGACAGAATACGTTGCATTTTATATATATTATAGATGTAATAAAATATATACCTATAACCTGGTCAGAGAACATATGTATGAATTTAAAAAATCAGGTAAATCGGATAAGTGGTTCTCGAGGGATAAGCGCATTAACGGATAGACAGACAGACAGACAAACATTACATTTTATATATATTATAGATATAGATTATTATTATTATTATATAACCTGGCCAAAGAATATATGTATGAATTTAAAAAAAGACAGGTAAATCTGATAAGTGGTTCCCACGTGATAAACGCACTAATGGACAGACAGACAGACAGAGAGACATTGCATTTTATATATATTATAGATTATACATTACAGATATTCTTTGCTACATAATATTGTTCCATATTTAATGGTTTAGGCTGTGTATTGCAAAGGCACGCGCTAGCGGCAAACTTATTTCCGACATCATTCACTATTTTACGTCACTGCTCATTCCTTATGCTACCTATCTTAATAAAATATAGTATGTTTTTAAAAAAAAAAGTACGTAAATCGGATAAGTGGTTTTTTCAGTGATAGGCGCACTAACGGACAGACAGACAGGCAGACAGAGAGACGTTGCATTTTATATATATTATAGATAACATTTCATGATTCTCGCTGCTTTCATAATCTTCTCCCATTGAAATTAAAAATAGTAAAAAATAACCGGTCAAACATAAATTGAACTTGCGCAATTAAAATAAAAATTTTTGTTATGGATGTATAAAATGATCAATGACTTCATAAAACACACCCAAATGAGTTTGCAACAAAGTTTGTTTCTGATGTTTACTGAAAAATGATGACCTTGATATTTTTGTTTTCTTTTTATATATCAGATAATGCTCTCGTGATAATTTTTCATTCAATCTACTTTTCGAGATAAGGGGAGAAAGCGATTTTTCGCGATTTTTTAAAAATAATACAAAGAAAAGTGTGCGCAAGTATTACATTATTTTTTTTTTGAATTCGTGTTTTTTACAAGCTTTCACTTGACATCCCACTCGATGACCTAGTAAAAAAAAAAAAATTTTTCACTTCTGATGTAACCTTCAAAACTACACGGCTCTGATGAAGCCATCAACTATATTAGTACTAAACTTCAACTTTCTATGTCAAATAGTTTCGGAACAAATCGGGTGTGACAGACAGACAGACATCGAAGTGATCTTATGAGTGTTTCGTACGAAACACTAAACATTTTTTTTTTCCACTTCCAGTTTCACCCCCCAAAACTAACCCCTTAAGTCAAAATTTAACTTTCAAAATTACACGGTTATGATGAGGCCATCAATTCCTATAGTAGTACCAAATATCAACTTTCTGTGTCAAATAGTTTCGGAGAAAATCGCGTGTGACAGACGGACGGACCTAAGGATAGGCAGACACCGAAGTGATCTTATAGGTGTTCCCTACTGAACACTGACCGTACTGTAACAGTGTTTACATTTGCTATCTGCGAGAGCCCAAAAAAATACCCTTGCGATAAGTGCGAAATTGCTCTTTTAACACCGCTCCCCATCCTTTTAACCTCATATATGTTCTCATTTTTTTATGGGCATAGCACACGTGCGGCAGAGATATAAGCGCGGTTGTTACGTTGGTCTTGAATCGCTGTAAACTGTGCCAGGTGGAAAACCAAATCCGGAGTAAATTATTCCCAAGTGAAAAGGTTCTTCATAGAAGAAACTGCTTGTAAAGGATTTTAGGAGGGGTGACATCTGATCCGCTTTGGGAATGTATATTTGGGAGCAGAGCCCCAAACATCGGAGCAGCATTCTATTATCGGTCGAATTGGAGCTATGTACAGAATTAACAATTTTTATGGAGGGTAAAGTTTTCTAGTTGGAAATAATATTCCCAGCTTTTAAGAAACGCTTTTTGCTATGTATGCAACAGTTTCATGTCAAGTCACGTTTGCTCGCAAGTTGACACCAAGCAAATTGAGTGGTTATTGTCACCTCAAAATACAATTTCTTGCGGGTTTTTGTTAAGTCGAACGACTTTCCGCGGTATACGGATTTGTATATTTAGCTGATGTTGATGATGTCCGAGCATTTAAAGTGAGTAAAGAAATAAGCGAACTCTCATCTGCAAAGCTATAGATTGGATTCCTAGCCTTTACCAGAAGATCATTAATGTAAATGGGACAGAGAGTAGGAGACAGTTTGAAACCGGGGGGCATATCGGCCTTGATAGTAAAGATATTAAAAAGAAATCCATTGACTTTTACTGGTAAAAAACTCCTTTTAGGGAAACAAGAGAGTAATGAAGAAAACCTTTCGGATATACCATTTATTTGTAAATTTTAGTGAGTAAAGTTTGTGGATTATCCAATTAAACACATGAAAATACTCTCATAACACTACTATTACTATAATTACACACATTTCACCCCCCCCCCCCACTGTATTAAATTTAGTGAATTCTGAAAAGAAAATAATAATAAGGAGCAACTACTCCAACCTCTTCTAACTCCCCTTTAATCTCTTATTACTTTAAATAATTATGCATATAACTTATTTATTATTCAAGTAAAAACTAGGAAAATGTCCCATAATACTATTAAATCCATATAAATTTCTCCACACTCACCCTTTTCACCCCGCGTCCCTGAAAGTATATCGTCCAAGAACTATACATTTCATTCCTACTTTAAGTTATCGTGCCAACGGAGAATCCCTTATACCAAACTTTCTTTAAAAACTATTTATTTGTATTAATTTATTAAGAATATCTTTTTCAGTCCGATCTTTCATTAATCGATTTACTTTAAAATAAAGAAGAAAATTAATGCATTCATACTCGATTCGACTGATATATTTAATATAATTTTATTAAAAGTTCTTACTTTCCATTACCTTTTAATGGTGGTGGAAAACTGAGATCAAGAGATATGTATGTTCTTAACCTTTTTTATTTCGGAAATATGTAGAATTTTTTTAAGCGGGTAGAATGTCCTAGAAATCTGTGTAAATTGTCTAATGTAACTAATTTTCTACGTTGATAGTTTTATGCCCTTATAAAAATCATTTTGTTACAAATATAATGTTTTACAAGTTGAAAAAAATTTGATTCTGTTTACTCTATCCAGCGGTCATTATCCATTTGTGAACATACACCTCCTTCATTTTCCTCTATTTATTATGGACCTGTGCAACGTTCATCTATCTCCATCTTGTCCTTTCCATTGTTGCTACATGTCCTGCTTATATATATATATATATATATATATATATATATATATATATATATATATATATATATATATATATATAATCTTTCAAATCTTTTTTGTTGGTATGTTCTCCCATATCCATTCTGTAGATTATTTATTATTCAGAATTACCATTAAGACTGTTCTGTCCATATGACATTGGATGATTTGCATTTTCCTCACTGTTTCCTTTGTTATCCATATTTTAGCCCTATATAGCAGGACTCTTACATCTTCGGTTTTTTTGGGCAACAAATGCTCTATTCTTCCTAAAGCTGTCTATCCGGGTCTCATTCTTCTATTTGGTGTATCGTTTGCGTTTTCTCCTCTATTTTTACGTTTTGTCCCAGTTCTATTTCTGGTAGTTTGTGTTCATTTCTTTTTTTTTGCGCATATTTATACCACGCCGTATTTTTTTTCTAGCTCCTTTTACCATTTCCTGTATTTTTAGGTGATCTTCCATAATAAGCACAACATCGTCTGCGTATCCTAGTCCTTTAGTATTTGGCCTACAACGTATATTTATTGTTATAGTCTATGATGTATGTAATATGTTAAATTATTTTCTGAAATCTGCTGGTTCATTGTTTTGACATAATTTGCTAGTTTTATAGTTACTATAACTATAGTTTTACAGTTATAAAAATTTGGTTACTAGATTAAATTTACAAATAAAATTGCTAGGAATCCTCAAAAATTTTCAATTTTAATTATTTTTTCATATACAATGTTCTAGACTTTAGAACTAATCAGAACTAATTTAAAATCCTAAAATTTTCTAAAAATCTCCCAGGAAAGTAATTTTTAGGTTATTATTGATTGATTTTAAAGATATAAATTTAAATTAAGAACATTTTGGAATATCGCAAATAATTTCATATAAGGTTTTTGAAAATATTTTGTGGTTTTTAAATATAGAAATTAGAATATATTTTTGGTTATTCTTGGAAGTAAACGTTCTAGAGTTGAATCTACATATGTCAACTAATTCATAAAAATCATTTGTGATAGAACTTTCGACATATTTCTGGCGCTGTCCATTATCGTTCTAGTTTTTATACGTTTTTAAGAAAATTTACACATTCTGATAGGATCCTGTACCCGACTAATCGATTAATGGATTGTTGCAAACCGGGGCACCTGAATTGGCCAAGGGACATCATTATAATTAGTTTCCATGAAGGTGTTTTAATACCCTTTTTACTTTTCTTATGTAACTTTGATAAATTAATCCTCTTCCTATTTAAAATATTTACAAAAAAACCGTTAGTTGGAGTTACCGTTAATATAATTCTAGAATATACAGGATTCACAATTAAACTTGAGTTTTTTGTGGCGTTTCAAGAACTGTTTTCAAAAAATTAAATTCTCTCATTTAAGCCAGTGTAACCACACTTTTTCTCTGATAGTGAAATGAATCCAAAAAATGTAGGATGGTATATCCGGTATCTATAAAGATTTTTTCGCAATTCTCACATTTAGGAATATAATAATATAAAATTGTGTGGAGATTGTTACAACTCACAAAGACATGTTAAAAAAAATTGCTTTTGTCGGTTCGTATTTTAATATTTGATAATACATATTTTATATTTTTATCTATTTTATATTTAGTTTTATGAAAATTCAGAAATTGATAATGGATTCGCAAAAAAAACAATTCTATAATTAAGTTTTGAAAGACCCAATGTGAATTAAACTCTGGGATAAATTGAAAAGAATATTACGAGAAAAAACATTGACTCAAAGTCATTTGGTGGCTTCCTTTTATTCCGTTATTACTTTACTTGCCAAAGGGGAGTATTGTATTCGTGAAAAAATTATATCTGAGACTTTTGGATCCCTATCACTGTTGGTCTGTCAGTCTATCTATCGAATTGTACAACTCTCGAATGAAATGATATATTGATTTCAAAAATGTCAAGTTTTAGATACTTGAAGAAGAAAAGAGAGCGAAGCGGATAAAAATGGGTGGGAGGTGGAAACATTCTGTAGCATTTGTGAGAATTTTTTCTAGTTTTTGATCGTGATAATGAACAATTTTTAAACCTCATTATTTAAAAATAAACAAAAAAAATACAGAGTTTAGAAAGAGAGTTAGAGGGGTTGTTTTGATTACATAACCTTTTTCAAGTTTCTTCAGTGAATCTAAAAATTATTTTCTTTTTTATAACAAAACTTTTTCCGCTATTTGGCCCTTCATTCATTAATATTTCACCAAAAAGTTCCAGATACAAAATAGCAAATTACAATGCATGGAGTAAGTTATTCTACATTATCATATTATTTAGCGTAAGAGAACCAAACCATTTATTTTATAAGTGATGTTTATAAAAGAAGTATCCCTAACCAATTTTTTAAATATTAATATTTAATTATTAATAACCTGAACCTTCAAACACGCCAATAACTTAATATAATATTCTCTATTGATGGTTTTTCCCTTTTCAGCATAGCCGATGAAAATTATTCCATGCGCATCCCAAAATACAGAGGCAAAAACCTTTCCAGCCGACTGTTGTGTCTTTGGTCGCTTCGGGCGGCTTTCACTGGCTGCTGTCTACTCAGCTGACTACTGATTTGATTCCAATGTGTAGTGATGGATCCGTGTTTCTTCCATTGTCACATATCGCATGAAAAAAATCCTTTTTATTGCGCTTAAACAGGTCCAAACAGCGCTCAGAATCATCAACACGTTGTTGTTTTTGGTCCACTATGAGCAAACGCGGTATCCATTTCGAACAGAGCTTTTTCATGCCCAAATGTTTGTGCAAAACATGGCCAACACGTTCTTTTGATATCTTTAAGGTGTCAGCCATTTTACGCAATTTCACGTTACGGTCATCCAAAAAATTTTGTGCATTTTTTTGATGCTTTTCGGTGTAACCACATCATTTGGGTGTCCAGAGCGTTCAGCATCATTTGTATCTGTACGACCGCGTTTAAATTCAGCATACTAGTAAATGTTGAGTGATTTTTCAGGGCAGAGACCCCGTAACGCTTAACAAGCCTTTACTTTGCTTGAACGGTATTTTTTTTTCCGATCAATAAACAGTGTTTAATCAATACACGAAATTCGATTTTTTCCGTTGTCTTGAAAATATCAAAATTAGCGTCACTAAAACCACTGTAACTTGTAAACTAGTCGTCGACATGTCATAAAATTATGACACGTATCGTTTGAAGGTTGGTACTTCCTAAAAATCATATGAATTTTTTGAAATCTATGTGTCAGACTAAAAATTTTTCAGCCTACCTGTTATATCCTTTATGTATATATATATATATATATATATATATATATATATATATATATATATATATATATATATATATATAAAGGATATATATATATATATATATATATATATATATATATATATGTATATATATATATATATATATATATATATATATATATATATATATATATATATATATATAGATATATATATATACATATATATATATATATATATATATATATATATATATATACATATGTATATATATATATATATATATATATATATATATATATATATATATATATATATATATATATATATATATATATAAAAAATTTATTTCAATTCTCGTTGATAGCAACCGTAGTTATTGTAAAAAATAGTTAAAGTTTTATCTTTTTATTTTCGGGAATTCGGTCAATAACAGGAAACTCATTTGTTGTTAAATTCTATATTTCGTTGGTAATTTCCAACTTCATCAGGAATGTAAAAACTGAAAGTAGAAGAAAAAAAAACTGTATGTACTAAAGAAGAATAAACAACATACTCACCAACATAGAGTATTACAAAATCAAAGGTGATGTTATCATTTGCCACACAGTACTAACAATTAAAAACACAAACAACATGACAAGGAACAATATAAAACTTTCTGTCCCGATCACTATAATTTAACTGATAATTATGAAGGTAATTTGCTTGAACAGTGGTTTGACTGTGTGAGTAGTAGTATCCTATGCCTAATTCTTAATAGACTATCAGATTATACTGTAAATCTACAAAGTTAAAATGTTACAATAGATATAAAGGGGAGTAGCGACTCGCTAGTGAGGAAACAAATTTCAAAACTAGTAGGGTTGGAGACCGGTTTTGGACCAAATTAAAACTATTTTGCTTTTTACTAAGCTTTAGAAATACTTTTATTTCTTTGTCAAGGCATCTAAAAATTGATCATATGAATTAATTGTAGATCTCATAAAAATTCAAAAGTAAACTTACAAACTGGAGTAGAAATTCGAATTAAGTTACGAAACACATCATTATTTCTTTTGTAATAGAAAATGAAAAACTATCTGTACCACATGTTAGTTGGTATTTGACAGGTGAAGTAAGAATTTTGCGGGAAAATTATAGTCATCTACGCATGTGTCGTGAAAAGTCGATAGACAATCGAAAACGTAAATCGAAAAAAGAGGAATAATATGCATTATGTGTTGCCTAAAATGGCATCAGGTATATACAGCGTGTTTGAATAACGAAGAAGAGCTTTTATTTAAAATTTCTTCAGGAAACATTATTTATTTGTTAGAGAATTATGATAAAGTGTATCTCAAAGGTGACCAAAAAAAAAATAAAAAAAGGTTATTAGAAAAATAATATACATAATTGCAAAATAGGGTGTAAAGGTTATAAAACTTGTTGTAAATATATATATATATACATATATATATATATATATATCTATATATATATATATATATATATATATATATATATATATATAATTTATTTTAATTCTCGTTGATAACGACCGTAGTTATTGTAAACAATAGTTAAAGTTTTATCTTTTTATTTTCGGGAAATCGGTCAATAAGAGGAAACTCATTTGTTGTTAAATTCTATATTTCGTTGGTAATTTCCAACTTCATCAGGAATGTAAAAACTGAAAGTAAAAGAAAAAAAAAACTGTATGTACTAAACAAGAATAAACAACATACTCACCAACATAGAGTATTACAAAATCAAAGGTGATGTTATCATTTGCCACACAGTACTAATAATTAAAAACACAAACAACATGGCAAGAAACAATATAAAACTTTCTGTCCCGATCACTATAATTTAACTGATAATTATGAAGGTAATTTGCTTGAACAGTGGTTTGACTGTGTGAGTAGTAGTATACTATGCCTAATTCTTAATAGAGTATCAGATTATACTGTAAATCTACAAAGTTAAAATGTTACAATAGATATTGCTTATGTTATTAATATCCGTTTTATAATTAATTGTCTTATCATCTTTAATAATATGGCACATCTCAAGGAATAACCGTTTATTGCATACGTTCTCAAATTCAAGCATCTTAGTATTCGCATAGTCGAAATTAGGTCCCGTGTTCAAATGGTGACACGCCACAGCACACGAGTTTTTCCCAATGACGCAATCACTCCTGTGCTGTGTCAGCCGATTTTTCAACCATTGAGAGGTCTGTCCTGTATAAACACCTTCACAATCCAGACATGGTAATCTATAAAAAACAGTACTGTTGAACATCAGATGAGTTCTTTGTTTGGTCTTGGTAAACAACTATCTTCAAATTTGAAAACTTGTTGAAAATCTTGACTATCCTATCAGCTAGGTTCGGAACAGATTGCAACCTAACATACTTCACTTCAAGATTGTTATCATCCAAGGGACCATCATAAAAAGTAGAATTAAAAATGATTTTTTTTCAGTGTACGTTTTGGGTAACCATTGTTGACGAAATTGTTATAGAGTTTGTTTAGATTAGTTTGAAGGAATCTATCATCACTTATATGAGTTATTCTATTCTTCATGGCAAGCACTGTATTATATTTTTGTCTCGTCGAATGATTTGACGAAAAGTTCAGATATCTGTTAGTTGCTGTGGGTTTTTGGCACCAATCTAATATAATTCTGTTCTGTCTATCTATAATAACCTTGGTGTCAAGGAAGGAAACACCTGAATCACGTTCCATTTCAATAGTGAACTCTAATCTATCATGAAATGAATTAAACATATCCAACACAATTTATATATATACATATATATATATATATATATATATATATATAACATATATATATATATATATATATATATATATATATATATATATATATATATATATATATATATATATGTGTTATATATATATTGTAACATTCATTTTTTCCTAGATTTTAAGACCATGTAATGTTACTGATTTTTCACTTCAAATTGTACTTATTTTCATTTTTGTATCGAACGGTATATTAATCAGAGATTCCAAGACGTTCGGTATATACTGTGCAGTGCGGGTTCCTGACCGAATCTACCGCTACGCCGCGATTGGTGAAATGTGTGTATCCGCAGTTTTGGTTCCGGCGTCGCCATATTACCGGCAGAGTTTGCATGGTTTATTTAAGGGTCCGAGAAAACGACTGTCTTGGCGAATTTCCATCCAGCCGCCGAGTAGGCGAGGCTAATTTCATCGGAGCCGCCAAGTAGGCTTCCTTCGACTGAGCTACAGTAAAAGCTCATAACTACCATCATGCGAGCTAAGTAAAGCACCAGTTTCTTAACGAAAAGCCGTAGTGGGCTCTCTAAGTGTTTGCTAGAAAAGTGTGAAATCGGTCGTATTCCATCAAAGCCGGAATAAGAACAGTAAGTTACCAAAGCATCCTTCAATAGACCTGTCCCTGAGTAGTACCTTAACAGCAATTTAAAACTGACTAAAAAGTGAAGTGAAAAGCACTATTTTTCGTCTTCGGGGGTTGTCATAGTTCAGAATTTAAATGTAATAACTACTAGTTAGGCTAGAATTTTTTTGTAGAACTGCAAAGGTTAGAACCTTTTATTTTAAAAAACATGAATAAATTTTCTTTTAGTTGATTAAAGCTAGTGTCTCACTGAATACCTATTTTTCTTTTCAGGATAAGTTGTACTAGACTAATTCTTTTTAGTAATACCCATAAAACCCTTCAGTATTTTTTCATTTTTTTAACTGAAGTTAGATCCTTTCTATTTTAAAATGAATGGTGCCCAAAAAAATTTGTACAACTGAAGCTTTTTAAAAATAGAAAAAATTCCAAAAAGACGTGCAAAAATTATCTCTTACCCATATCTCTCTACCAAGGAAAAACTGAGCTAGTGTGTGTTTAATTTCTTTAGTTCTTTTAAAATCAGGATTCACTCAATTCATTATCAGAAATTAAAGCGGGGCTGCAAGAAAATTGTGCTCAAGCTTGGGGCATCCAATATTCAAACGGTACAAAATTGCGCTCAAGCGTGGGACAAACAACTTCTCACAGGGTACAAAAAAAGATGCCTCAAACTGAGAACAGTTTAACATGTTAAAAAAATGACGCAGTCTACGTGGGGCGCAATTAAACACCTTTTCATAGGCTACAAAATGACGCCTCAAAAAGCAGGTAAGTTCACATCTTACGAAATAGCGCTGTCAACGCGGGGCTTTTGGAATTTTATTTTTTAAAAAAGGGTTCAGTGTACTAGCTTTCGAACAAAGTAAAAGCTCTAACTTTGCAGATATTTTTATTTCATAATATTTATTAAACGAAACTACACTATAGCAGTAAGACAAAAGCAGGAAATTTGTAGAATTTTTTATTTCAATTTATCTGATGGTGGTATAGATATTAGAATTTTGTTAATTGACTCTAAGATAAGAGATTCCTACTTTTTTCTTAAAAGCTAGCTTTATAGTTCAGATTAGCAGATGTGTTGGTCGACTTAAATTTTGCACTGTTTATTTTGCGAATAGCCGAAGAAAAAACGGTACGTTTTTTCTCACCTATATTTTGCATGAATATTAAAAATACTTTGCTGATACGAAACGGTATTTGGAGATTTTTTTTGTTGAGAAACTCTTAACATATTTGGTAAAAGAATTTTAATACAAGGCGATACTTAGAAATTTTTTGAAATGGTCGAAGATTTTTTTTATGTTTGGTAAAGAAGTTTACATATTTTAAGTGCTTTTACATATTTTGATTTTATTTAGACTATTGGGAGCACAGGAGAAATATTTTTACGATTTTTTAAACAATTCTTTTAAATTTTATACATTTATCATGGAAGCATTCAATTTTAAAGTTACCTACTGGAATATGAATTAGACTATGAACTGAAAATCCGTCGTACTTTCTCAGAACGTCTGGTCGTGGATAAAAGAAAGATTCTAACGAGGATCTTAAGTAAAAAAATATTCCAATAGATCAGATTGGACTAAATGGTTACAAAAAGTTTCTGATTTTTTTAAGTCTAATAAAAATCCTCCTTTTCAAGTTAAAACTCCTGCTTCTCCAAATGGTCACATGTCTCCTTTATTCGTGCATAAATATTCGGATAACAGACCGCATATCAAGATAAATCTATTAGGTGCCCATTTCTCGGCTTTATTTGACTCTGGTGCAAATGCCTCCGTTATAGGTCAGAATGGTATTAAAATTTTAAGTCGTTTAAGTATAAAAATATGCCATGTCAAGAATAGAAGTGTTACCACTGCAGATGGCAGCCGTCTAAAAGTTTTAGGTACGGTTGAGTTGCCGCTAGTCTGCAATGGTCATTGTTTAGTAATCTCTGCTCTAGTAGTACCTTCTCTATCACATACTTTGGTTTTAGGACGTGATTTTGCACAAAAATTCGGAATTTTAGTAAATCTTAAAAATAATTCGTGGTATCCACAGTCCCTAGAAGTCAATTCTCAAACAAGTTTTAAAGATTGTTATTCCGAAAGTTCTTTAGAAAACCTTTTCTCGCGTCTATGTACCCTAGATGATCTCTCGCGGACGGAACGCTTAAAAGCAGAAAAAGTAATAAGCTCTTTCAATGAAATAAGTAGTAAAGATAGGTTAGGCCGAACGAATAAAATCAACATGTCTATAGATACGGCTGATGCCAGTCCTGTAAAGACAAGGCCCTTCGCCATGTCTCCTTATATGTCAAAAGTATTAAATAAAGAGTTAGACGAAATGTTGAAACTCGGAGTGATTGAAGAATGAAACAGTCCTTGGTGCTCTCCAATCTTATTGGTGAAAAAGGCCGATGGACAGTATCGTCTATGCTTTGACGGAAGAAAGCTCAACGAGGTCAGCAAATTTGATAACTATCCATTACCGAACATCGATAGAATTTTGACATCACTCAGGAATGCTAAGTATGTATCCTCGATAGATCTTAGAAAGGCATTCTGGCAAATTCCTTTGGACAAATCCTCTAAGGAAAAGACCGCTTTTGCAGTAGTAGGCCGAGGTCTATTTCAGTTCGTCACTATATGCCGTTTGGTCTAAAGAACGCTGCTCAAACTCAGCAACGTTTAGTGGACGCTATATTTGGTCCGAAATATGAGCCGCATATTTTTACCTATCTAGATGATATTTTAGTAACATCGGAAGACTTCGAATCGCATATTCGCTTACTTAAAGAAGTAAAAGATAAATTGAAAGAGGCCGGACTGACGATAAATTTGAGCAAATGTGATTTTTTTCAAAACTTCTCTAAAGTTTTTAGGCTATATTGTAGGCTCAAATTCCTTGCGTACCGATCCGGATAAAGTAGCAAGCATGGTTAATTATGCGAGACCTACTAATACTACGGAAGTTAAGCGCTTCGTAGGAATGTGTTCATGGTACAGACGTTTTATCGAGAATTTTTCTACCTTGTTGTCGCCTATTAATGATCTTCTGAAAGGACGAAAAAAAGGACAATCGATAGATTGGACAAACGCAGCAGAAAGATCTTTTATAAAGATTAAAGAGCTATTGGTTTCAGCTCCAATTTTATCCCAACCAGATTTTTCCCAACAGTTTTATATTTCTAGTGATGCTTCTAATACCGGTTTAGGGGGCGTCCTAACACAGAAAATCAATGGTGAGGAAAGAGTGATAGCGTATGCCAGTAGAACTTTATCAAAGGCTGAACGTAACTATTCGGTTGTTGAAAAAGAATGTTTAGCAGTACTCTTTAACATCGAAAAGTTTCGACCTTACATAGAAGGTGTTCCTTTCACGGTCATAACAGATTGTGGCTTAATTCAATTAAAAAGCCTAGTGGCAAACTAGCGCGTTGGGCGATTAGGCTGAGACAACATACATTTAATTTAATTCATAGAAAAGGAGTCCACAATGTTATTCCTGACGCTTTGTCAAGAATCCCAGATCATACCGTGGACGAAAACAGTCTTAATGCACAGATTGGCGTAAGAATCGATATAGTTGACATAGATCGCATAGATCCATGGTACGACAATTTACGGCAGCAAATCAAAGAATTTCCTGAAAATTTTCCGCAGTGGAAAGTGGAAAATGATTTCGTGTACAAGTTTATCCCAAACCAGTTGCCTTTAAAAGTTAATGTACCCGAGTGGAAAATACTAGTTCCTAAACCACAGAGAGAGGAAATTATAGACATGTGTCACACTCCTCCTACTTCTGGTCATTTTGGCTTTTATAAAACTCTTCACAGGGTTCAGGAACAGTATTATTGGCCAAAAATGCGTTTTGACATCGTAAAGTTTGTGAGGACTTGTGAAGTATGTGGAGCGCAGAAAATCTCCAAATGCACTACCTATGGGACTGATGGGAAAAGAGAAAACGGTTAATTACCCTTTTCAAGTCATAGCAGCTGATCTAGTAGGCCCATTCCCACGTTCAAAAAAGGGAAATAAATGGCTTCTCGTGGTTTCTTGCTGGTTTACAAAGTATACCATGCTATTTCCTTTGAAAAGCTCTAAAGCTGGATATATAGAGAGAATTTTGGAAAATAATGTCTTTCTAATCCACGGGGTCCCATCGCTCTTAATATGCGATAACGGTACTCAGTTTACCTCTAAAAGTTTTAAGAGCTTAAGTGAAACTTATGATTTTAACATCCGTTTTAATCCCGTGTACTCTCCCCAATGTAATTTTGTGGAACGTAATAACCGAACAGTCGGGACCGCTTTAAGAAGTTACGTGGATTCACATGACACTTGGGATGGCAATATTTCCAAAATCCAACAAGCAATAAATACCGCAAGACACGAAGTAACCGGGTTCACACCGTCTTTCTTAGTTTACGGCAGACATATACCTCTATCTGGATCGTATTATAAAAATTTAGACTTGGATGTCAATGTTGACAGCGAAATAGTTCCGGGTAACAGGGGTGCGTACGCCGAAAATTTGAAGGGTTTAAAAGATATTTTCACCGACGTGTATAGTAAGATACATAAGGCTTATGAACGGAACAGTAAGTCTTACAACCTTAGAAAAAGGGATTTTTCCTTTAATATAGGAGATCACGTTTGGCGAAAAAATAAAATTCTTTCCCGTGCAGCTGATAAATTCACATCTAAGTTAGTACCTAAGTATGTGCATTGCGTGATTAGAGAAAAGATTTCAGATTTAGTTTATGGTTTAGTTAATTTAGATGGGACTAAAATAGGGACGATGGCATATTAAAGACTTAAAACCATTCAATGAACCTAACCCTAGTGAAAGTTTGTCAGAAGAAGAATAATTTATATTTACATTATCTTAATTGCTTTACTTTATTTTTTTTGATGTTGCTCTGTAGAGGTGACGACCTCGTTTTTTTTGACTGTTATAAAAGTTGAGCAGAGTATAGCTTACTTTTATTATTTTTGCTAAGGTTTTGGGTACTGATCATATCCAAACTTAGGTTGATTGTAGTTGATGTTTAGCATCGACTCAGCTGTTGCGAGCTTGCGAAAGAGTCACACTCAGGATTTATCATAAGACTGGTATGTCGGTGGTCGCGGGATTTGATTTGCTTATGACCCCAAATAATATCCAGTTCTTGACACTTGGAAGCGAAATTTTGATTAGAGGCAATCCAAGGTGATCTTGAGTTAGGACAAGCGCAAGATGGAGCTCGTGTGGTATGATGTAAAGTCAAAATTATTATGAGCAATTTCAAAGTTTGTTACCCGAGTGGGTGTATTTCTATTACCTTAGTGGTATATGTTGGGTGCAATTAAGAGTAAATTGATTTTGGTTTATCCAGTAAGTCTAAGACTTGGATTATTTTGATTTAGATCTTCTTCTGAATTGACAAACTGAGGGTATTTTCTATTTTTTTTCAGAGCCGTTTAAACGTTACCTTTGAGTCACTAATTTTTTTTAAAATTTTTTTTGCATGGACTCATAGGCGTATGTTGAGTTTTTTTTTCGGTTTACTATCAGATTGATAGGAAATTGAAGTCCTGCAGGAGAACTAAAGGCTGATCATTTACAAGAGATGAGAGCAGAGTAAGACAGTCGTTTCACAAAGAAATGATCAAAATCTGATACCGAGATGAGAACCTTGTCAAGAGAGGCTAAGCGCAGTGAAGGAAGATTCCTAACCGAATTTTTAGATTTTCACAAGGTAATCTAGAAGTTTGGGCTGACAGAAAACGGTTATGCCTGATACCTGTAGCAGTTTCTTCTAGAGGCTATTGTCTAGGAAGACGATTAACACCATGATCGAATATTTTAGCTGTCAACGATGTTTTCTTCTTGTTTCTGATTAAGCTGGAAAAGCTCTTGTCGTCTTCAAAAGTTTGGTAGCATTGCCGCCGAAATATTGAGAAATTTTTGCTTCATGTAGCTTTTTAAGCTCTTTTTTCTTTTTTTTTTTTTTTTTTTTCGTTTTTTTTTGGAAATTTCCGTTAGAAGCTTGGCTAAGTCAACCTTGTAAACCTTTTAGGTTGTATCCCATAAGTTATTTTTTACAGGCTGTGATGCACCGGGTGCTAACAGATGCCGTTACGACGTTTGGCAAGGAGTTAATCTTCCTGAGGAACAGACTGATTGGAAGGGTAGTCTATGGGGGGTGAACGTTTGACCTTTGGGACCTTTAGGGGTTTTGTTACCCAATGGTTATTTCTATTTGAACCAAAGGAGAGCCTAACTACTGTAGTCGACCTCAGCTCCAATTAGCCTATTAGTGGTGACAGGCTGTTGGCAGTAGTGTGTTTCGGAACACCCTATTGATTAAATTTTTTTTTTGACTTATGGTGGTGTGGTAGACACCGTTTTAGTTTAGTGGATGCTATAATCTACTCCCTTTTGTTGGTGGACACCAGGGTCGCCAATTCTGTATTTTATTGTCTCCACCTTTCAGTATATCGTGGTGAGGTGTTTGTCTCCTGTTATGTAGGATGGATTGAATGTTTTTCGTTGTTGTTCTAGGGCGAGACCAGTACACGAGGATTCTTCATGCAACTTGGAGAAGCGCAATGCTGGTTAAGTTTTATATCTCTGTGTAGCCACCCTGAAGAATGACGGAGGGCGTTTCTTCTGGCTCATGTTTCTAGGCAGATTTGTCACTTTGGTGCGATGTGCCGAAGATTTGATTAGCTTTTGCTAAGAGCTTTCACCAAGCTCAGTATGGAGTAATCATAACCAAGAGTTTGGGATTTGAACTCCTGTATGTATTTCTGTATATATTTCTGTACATATTTCTGTATATATTTCGGTGTATGTTGGTTGCCTGAGGGCATGTGCTCAAAATGCGAGATTTTGAGTCGTTTTGCTTATGGACTCCTATATTTAGGATTATGACTTTAGGGAGGTCCTATTTCGAGACTTGCTGTCTCATATAGTTATGTTAGGAATGTTTCCTTGAATGTTAGTTGCGCGCGGACTAATCATTCTGTTCTTAGTGAACATTGCTTTTTGAAGCAGGATCATTCAGTTTGGTGAATTTTAGCTTTTATAGCTATTCACTGTGTTTAGGGTGAATTTTAGCTTTTATAGCTATTCACTGTGCCTATAGTGATATTGTTAGCTTTTATAGCTGCTCACTATGTTAAAGGCGAGATTGTTCTTTTAGAATGCAGACTTTGTGTAGTCGAGGACTACTTACAGAGTGTTTTCTTGGCGAGGAGCTGAGACTTTTTTCTGGCGATATGCCAGAGTGTTTTCTTGGCGAGGAGCCGAGTTTTTTCTGGCGATATACCAGAGTGTTTTGTTGGCGATAAGCTGACGTGTTTTCTGGCGATCAACCAGAGCGTTTTTCCCTAGCGATTTTAGCATGTCTAGATGTCTTAGGACGTCGACATTGCGCGATAGAGTGCGATTATTTTCCGAGTGCGACTAGTAGTGATACTAGATTTAGAATGTTCTCTTAGCGATGAGCTAGAGCATGGATGGCGATTTTTCCCGAGCGTTTCTCTGGATATTTATCCAGATATTTATTTTTTTTTTTTGGCCTAATGCTAAATGGTCTGACAAGACTTTTTCTTTTTAGTGTAAGTGTTTGCACTAGAATCATTTTTTTTTTTTTTTTCTTTATTTAAGAATTTTTATAAATTTCTTTTGCTGAAATAGAAAATTTTCAGACAATCCTTAAAATATTTTAAGGGGGGTGTTCATATTTTATTTCAGTTCATTTTTTTTTTTGATTTAGACAAGAGTCTAGACAAAGTTATATTTTTTTTCGTTTTGGTAATAATAACAGAGCTGATTCTTTTATATAAGAAGACCGCGATTGTTATTTTGGAAAGGTATTTCTTATGTTCATGCAAGGATTTTTACTTGCTTTTTGATGTACTTAACCTTAGTGTCTAATTAAGTTAAGTCTAGTTATAAGATTCTTGTGATCATGCAAAGATTTTCATTTGGTTTTCATTGTACTTAATATTAGTGCTTAATTGAATTAAGTCTAGTAGTAAGGTCCGAAGTTTGTACTTTTGTTTTAAGTTCTGACCTTAGTATTAAGTGATAGTGTACCACTTTGTACCTTTTCATAAGTAGCCTAAGTTTAATAGACTAGTATAGTCTATTTCTTTTTGGAAGGGGGTAAATGTAACATTCATTTTTTCCTAGATTTTAAGACCATGTAATGTTACTGATTTTTCACTTCAAATTGTACTTATTTTAATTTTTGTATCGAACGGTATATTAATCAGAGATTCCAAGACGTTCGGTATATACTGTGCAGTGCGGGTTCCTGACCGAATCTACCGCTACGCCGCGATTGGTGAAATGTGTGTATCCGCAGTTTTGGTTCCGGCGTCGCCATATTACCGGCAGAGTTTGCATGGTTTATTTAAGGGTCCGAGAAACGACTGTCTTGGCGAATTTCCATCCAGCCGCCGAATAGGCGAGGCTAATTTCATCGGAGCCGCCAAGTAGGCTTCCTTCGACTGAGCTACAGTAAAAGCTCATAACAACCATCATGCGAGCTAAGTGAAGCACCAGTTTCTTAACGAAAAGCCGTAGTGGGCTCTCTAAGTGTTTGCTAGAAAAGTGTGAAATCGGTCGTATTCCATCAAAGCCAGAATAAGAACAGTAAGTTACCAAAGCATCCTTCAATAGACCTATCCCTGAGTAGTGCCTTAACAGCAATTTAAAACTGACTAAAAAGTGAAGTGAAAAGCACTATTTTTCGTCTTCGGGGGTAGTCATAGTTCAGAATTTAAATGTAATAACTACTAGTTAGGCTAGATTTTTTTTGTAGAACTGCAAAGGTTAGAACTTTTTATTTTAAAAACATGAATAAATTTTCTTTTAGTTGATTAAAGCTAGTGTCTCACTGAATACCTATTTTTCTTTTCAGGATAAGTTGTACTAGACTAATTCTTTTTAGTAATACCCATAAAACCCTTCAGTATTTTTTCATTTTTTTAACTGAAGTTAGATCCTTTCTATTTTAAAATGAATGGTGCCCAAAAAAATTTGTACAACTGAAGCTTTTTAAAAATAGAAAAAAATTCCAAAAAGACGTACAAAAATTATCTCTTACCCATATCTCTCTACCAAGGAAAACTGAGCTAGTGTGTGTTTAATTTCTTTAGTTCTTTTAAAATCAGGATTCACTCAATTCATTATCAGAAATTAAAGCGGGGCTGCAAGAAAATTGTGCTCAAGCTTGGGGCATCCAATATTCAAACGGTACAAAATTGCGCTCAAGCGTGGGACAAACAACTTCTCACAGGGTACAAAAAAAGATGCCTCAAACTGAGAACAGTTTAACATGTTAAAAAAATGACGCAGTCTACGTGGGGCGCAATTAAACACCTTTTCATAGGCTACAAAATGACGCCTCAAAAAGCGGGTAAGTTCACACCTTACAATATATATATATATATATATATATATATATATATATATATATATATATATGTATATATATATATATATATATATATATATATATATATATATATATGTTATATATATATATATATATATATATATATATATATATATATATATATATATTTTTTTTTCTTATGAGTCTAGCACACGTGCTTCAGGGAAGTCCCTAAAGCGCTACAGGAGCGGCACGTATGCGGAGAAGGCGATTCACGTTGTTCTTGAATCGCTGTAGATTGTACTCGGTGGGAAACACAGTCCTGGACAAATTATTCCAAAGGGATGATGTTCTCCATACAAAAGACTGCTTGAAAAGTGTGTTGTACGGGGAGTAACAAGCTGAACGTCATACGGATGTGAAGAATTAGCGCGACGTGTACTTCTAATATGCACCGCTCTGGGAGGAATTAAGCGGGCCACATCCTTCGAACACTTTCCATGAAAGTACTTGTAGAATAGGCTCAAGTCTCCAACCGTTCTTCGATGTTCCAGCGAATCAAGGCCGACGGTCAGTTTCGGGTCTCCAATCAGACGAACAGCTCTTCTCTGAATAGAATCCAACAAATGCAGTGTATGTTTGGGAGCGGAGCTCCAAACATGGGAGCAGTATTCCATAGTTGGTCGAATTTGAGCTTTGTAAAGAATTAACAGTTGTTGTGGAGTGTAAAGCTTTCTGGTTCGAAATAATATTCCCAACTTTTGAGAAGCTCTCCTTGCTATGCCTGCAACATGTTCATGCCAGGACATATTTGCTCCCAAACCAACGCCCAACAAATTGAGTGACGATGTTAGAGGAATGGAGTGCCCCGACATAACTATGTCGAGTTCAGCAACGCTAACCTTTTTAGAAAAAACTGCCGCCTGGGTTTTTGTAGCGTTAAATTCCACTTGGTTACTGTCACCCCAAGATAGAATTTCTTCCAGGTCTTTGTTAAGTTGAACGACTTCCTGCTGTCTGCGGATATTCGTCTGAGCAGCCGATATCCGAGCGTTCAAAGTGAATGAAGAGATAAGTGTACTGTCATCTGCAAAACTGTAGATTGGATTTTCGGTCTTTTCCAGCAGATCGTTAATGTAAATGAGAAAAAGAGTAGGAGACAGTATGGAGCCTTGAGGTACACCGGCGTTGATAGTGAAGGTGTTAGAAAGAAATCCGTCGACTGCCACTCGTAAAGAACGCTCTCTGAGGAAACATGAGAGCCACAAACAGAACTTTTCCGACATACCATAAGAACGTAGCTTAGCCAACAGCCCATCGTGCCAAACACGGTCGAATGCCTTGGATATATCCAGGGCAACCGCTCGAGATTCTCCAAAGTGTTCAACTGCATTGTTCCAAACATGTGTTACATAAGTCAGAAGATCTCCTGTTGATCTATTTTTACGAAAGCCATATTGGTGATCGCTAATAATGTTGAATCCTTCAAGATATTTTAGAAGATGCTGATTGATAGCCTTTTCCATGACTTTCGATATTATTGAAAGCAGTGCGATTGGTTGGTAGTTATTTGGCAAGGTCTTCTTGCCTTTGTTAGGTATCGGCTGAACTGTAGCGCATTTCCAGCAGGAAGGAAATATTCCCTTTCTGTAGGATAGGTTGAAAAGTCTACAGAAAACTGGTGTTAGTTCCCTCGCACAGATTTTAAGAACTATGGCAGGTATTCCGTCAGCACCAGAAGCCTTTTTGGTGTCTAGCTTCATCAGAATACGCTTTATAATACGCTGTCTGAAGACAACATCGGGCATCCTTGACTGCACTATGGGAATAGTAGGTGGTGTTTTTCCTTGGAAATCGACAGTAGAATGTGAAGCAAAGAGTTCAGCCAACAAGTTCGCTTTCTCAACAGGTGTCGATGCAATAGAATTATCTGGCCGTGTGAGTGGTGGTATGGTGGATTTGGTGAAATTTTGACTAACTACCTTAGCGACCGACCAAAAGGACCTTGAATTGCCAGGACAGGCGAGAAGTTTGTTTCTATTCCGTTGATTGTGTACCTCCTTGGTTTCGTCGATAATTTCTTGCATCTGTTCCTGGCACGAACAAATGTGTTACGATTTATGGTGTTAGGATTTTTGCGCCATTGTCGGTATGCAAGATGTTTAGAAGCAACAGCTTCTTTGCATTTTCGATCATACCAAGGCTTGCCGGTGGAAGGGCATTTCGTCGAAAAAGGGATGTAAGCCTCCATACCGGCCAAAATAACATCGGAAACGTCCCTGGCGCAGTCAGATGGGTCGTCGGATCGAAAACAAACGTCCAACCAAGGGAAAGTTCGAAAATATTCCATGAGATCTTCCCATTTAGCAGACTTGTAGTGCCAAATCTTGCGCGGTTTAGGCGCCTCTCTGTCATTGATTGGTAGAATACTCGATGTCGAAAGTAGTTTATGGTCGGAAGAACCTAACGGCGGATTTACGCTGACTGTGTAAATCTCCGGATTGGTGGTTAAAAAGAGATCAAGAAGAATGGCAAACTCTCCGTCTCGATCAGGGATCCGTGTTGGTTCGTCAATAAGCTGAGTTAAGCCACAACTGATTGAAAATGATTCGGCTTCACGACCTTGTTCATCGGTTTATATATATATATATATATATATATATATATATATATATATATATATATATATATATATATATATATATATATATCTTTAATAATCATAGTTTTAAGAACGTAATTATTTTTATTTTCAGAAAAATTTATTACCTAGCCCATAACAAGCCACACGTTATTGTTAATTGGATAAAACGTTTTCATGCAATTTTATGAGTACCAACGTTCATATCGCGTGAGAGAAATAATTTTATAAAGATGAATATCAATTCTAGGCTGAAAATTTTTAATAAGAGAGACCAAATTTTCAGCAAATATTAAACATTATATTCACGATTATTTTCTAGTAGATTATTAAAAAATATATATTTTTTGTTTTAATATGGAGATGTAAAATATATGCGATATGTATAAACTGATACAAATAAAACAAAATAATAACATGAAAAGATATAAATAATTTGCACCTCTGGTCGATCTAAGCCTAGTTTTGAAGATGTACCTGTCCCTGGGGAATGTCCAAGGCCACAGACCGATAGAGGAATTATTCAGCAAGTTGCTGACAATTACCGCTTGCTGGCGCCTTATGGGGTTCTACCCCTATGTAAAAATCGATATAAATTACTAAAAAAAGTCCACACGTTTAAAACTAGGCTTACATCAGCCAGAGGTGCAAAGTATTTGTATATTACTTATTCTTTACAGTTCGTCTTCTTCTTCTTTTAGCAGCCTGTTGCCATTCACTACTGGACATAGGCCGCCTCCTGTCTTTTCCACTCCGTTCTATCCTTGGCTATTGGTGGTCTTTCCACACTTCTCCTGTGTCTTCTAGGTCTTCACTGTATTAAGTGTTTCGTCCACTTCTTATCCGCCTCCTGTCCAGCGACGTGTCCTACCCAAGTCCATTTCCTCGTTACGCAAGTGGTCTCTAAGCGTTACTCTCAGCATAGTTCATTCTATAGCCCTATGGGTAGTTCGAAGTTTAATAGCTGTTTTTGCCGTTAATGTTGCAATTTCTAATCCATACGTCATCACAGGAAAAACGCACGTGTTAAAAACTTTGGTCTTCATATTGATCGTGATATCAGAACTCCTTAAGACCTGACCCAGTTTTTCAGTGGCTGCCCATGACATTCTAATTCTCCCACTCGGCTTTTTAGTTCTCTTATCAAGTTTTATTTCATAACTTAGGTAAACATATTCTTTTACTTTTTCTATTTTACTGTCTCCAACATAGACTGATGTTTCTACAGGAGTCAGGATTTTAGTTTTTGTTAAATTTATAGTCAGCCAACTTTTTCTGAAGCTGCCTTCAGATCTTGGACCATCCCTTGTAACTCTTATAAGTCGTTGCCGATCAAGACTACATCGTCAGCAAAACGTAGGTAGCTCAAGTATCTTTTATCAATATTTATTCCTCTCTCCTCCCAATCCAGTTGTTTAAAGACGTCCTCCAAAGACAATGTAAAAAGTTTCGGCGAGATAGTGTCGCCTTGTCTTATTCCGCGTTGTAGAGCTATTTCATCGGTTATTAGATCATCATTAATTTTAACTTGTAGTGTAGCCTTTGCGTATACGTATTTAAGAAGGTCTCGGTATCTCGAATCTGTTTTAGCATTATTCATATCTTGAAATGCTTTGTTGCTTTCTTGTAATCAATAAAAGCTAAATGAACTGGGACATTATACTCATTGGATTTTTCGATTAGAATTTTGATGTCTTGTATCTGCTCAATAGTACTGTAACCTTTGCTCTATGTTTGTATGCTAAAATTACTTTAACTTTTATTCTCTTTTCCGTCGATTCTAGCTCAGTTGAAGAGCCGTGATACGGCGAAACGCCTCATGAAATAAACTGACAGATGAGAGAATAGTCAAAAACTGCTGGACAATGGACTTTGTCCAATTTTAGAAGTTTTTCTAGATATTTATACACGTGAAGTAGAACCCTATAAAGCGCTGCTAAGCAGTAATTTTTTTTTATGGGTCTAGCACACGTGCTGCAGGGAAGTCCCTAAAGCGCTACAGGAGCGACACATGTAGGGAAAAAGCGAATCACGTTGTTCTTGAAGGTGTTAGGAAGAAATCCGTCGACTGCCACTCGTAAACAACGCTCTCTGAGGGAACACGAGGACCACAAACAGAACTTTTCTGACATACCATAAGAACGTAGCTTAGCCAACAGTCCATCGTGCCAAACACGGTCGAATGCCTTGGATATGTCAAGAGCAACCGCTCGAGATTCTCCAAAGTGTTCAATTGCGTTGTTCCAAACATCTGTTACATAAGTCAGAAGATCTTCTGTTGATTTATGTTTACGAAAGCCATATTGGTGATCGCTAATAATGTTGAATCCTTGAAGATGTTTTAGAAGATAGCCTTTTCCATGACTTTCGATATTATTGAAAGCAGCGCGATTGGTCGGTAGTTATTTGGTAGGGTCTTCTTGCCTTTTTTAGGTATCGGCTGAACTGTGGCTCATTTCCAGCAGAAGGGAAATATTCCCTTTCTGTAGGCTAGATTGAAAAGTCTACAGAAAACTGGTATTAGTTCCCTCGCACAGTTTTTGAGCACTATTCCGTCAGTGCCAGAAGCTTTTTGGTGTCTAACTTCATTAAAATATGTTTAATAATACGCTGTCTGAAGACAATATCGGGCATCCTTGACTGCACTATGGGAATAGTAGGTGGTGTTGTTCCTTGGAAATCGACAGTAGAATGTGAAGCAAAGAGTTCAGCCTACAAGTTCGCTTTTTCAACAGGTGTCTTTGCAATAGAATATCTGGCCGTGTGGGTGGTGGTATGCTGGATTTCGTGAAATTTTGACTAACTGCCTTAGCGACTGACCAAAAGGACTTGGAATTGTTGGGAAAAGCGAGAAGTTTGTTTCTAATTCGTTGATTGTGTGCCGCCTTGGTTTGGTCGATAATTTCTTTGCATCTTTTCCGGGCACGAACAAAGGTGTTACAATTTATGGTGTTACGATTTACACGCCATTGTCGGTTCGCAAGATGTTTAGAGGCAACAGCTTCCTTGCAGTCCTTGCGGTCAAACCAAGGCTTGCCGTTGGAAGGGCATTTTTTAGAAAAAGGAATGTAAGTACTAACTAAAATACCATCGGAGACCTCCCTGGCGTAGTCAGATGGGTCGTCAGATCGAAAACAAACGTCCAACTAACGAAAAGTTCGAAAGTATTCTTTTGAGATCTTCCTATTTAGCAGATCTGTACTGCTAATTCTTGCGCAGTTTAGGCGCCTCTCTGTCACTGATTGGTAGGATACTCGATGTCGAAAGCAGTTTATGGTCGGAAGACCTAACGGCGGATTTACGGTTGTTAGCAACTTGCTGATAAAGTCCTCTAGCGGTCTGTGGCCTTGATGAGCCTTCGACAGAGGGCAGGTACGTCTTCAAAACTAGGCTTAAATCAGCCAGAAAGGCAAAGTTTTTGTATCTTACCTATTTTTGACGCTTGTACTGCGATGAATTGATGAATGAGAAAACAGTTAAAAAGTGCCGAAAAATGGATTTTGTTCAATTCTACTAGTTTATATTGAATTTTCTTTGTTTAGTGAATACAGAACATATAAAATAAGGGTCTTAAGTAGGACACGTTTACGTATTTTTAATATATTCTTTTTGAATTTCGAATTTGATTGTTTAGTCCCACTTAACAATAAATTATATAGATAGTTTCTAAATGGAATGTGGAATTAGTAGAAATCAATCAGCTCTATAGTGCTGTTAATTTACATTAATCCAGTAATGAATGGAATTTAACTTTAGATAATAGCAGATTCATTTAGGATAAGTAATAATATATTATATAATGAGTATGCATAGATGGCTATTACTCAAAAAGACGAAGTTAATATCATAATCAGGTGACAAGGAGTTTATTTAATAGGAAACAGATTTTCGCTACTCTAATATTTTAACTGATACAATCAGAAGCAGCTTGAAAAAATTTTTCTTTATCTTTGTTCTTTTACAGAATATTGATGCAACAGACTCAACTATTTTAGCAGTGGCATGCTTAAGTAGATTTTAACTGCTGCAAAAAAAACGGTATAGCATGCTAATATTTGTGTGTATTCTGATTAACACGATTTTCTTTATACTTTACTCCTTATGGTACGTGATTCTCTCTCTAGGATGCTTGATTTCATAGAAATTAGACGAATTCAAGAAATACTCCAGAAACAGGTTTTTAGAGTTTCTGAAATAGATTCCAGTTATTGATTTCTCTATGAATATCTTCAAAATTTGGTTTCTGCTTTCCTGCCACGAACAAAAACAGATTGTGGTCACCTAACGGCAAATACAGAAGATAGGGGATACCCTGTCAAAAATGCATCTTTAAGCAATTTATGAATACACAGTATAATATTTCTATAATATTTTAGGAAGTATCTACGAAATATTAAAGGATATTTTTGAGTGTTATTTGTGTTAAAGGTTATTGTGTCGTATTTTATAATAATAGTAGTATGCCATGTTTATACCCGTAACACAAAACCTTTTAAAAATCTGATTAGATTTTATAGGATATTATAAGATAAATACTTTTATTTTTGACGTATTATAAACAATATTGAAATATGAGTTTCTGACTTATCAGTAAATAAAATTTAAAATCTAACGTACCATTAAGGCAGGGGTGCTCAAACGGTCGATCGCGATCGACAAGTCGATCGCGAGTGCTTTTTGAGTCGATCTCGAGCAAAAAATTCCGATATAGAACTATTCACAGATTTTGTTTTAGGCAACTAAAACAAAATGTAATGAAATAAACTACTAAAATTTATTCGATCCACAATTAGGCCAGAATAACCCCCTCATCACTTTCTTTTATCGTAATAACCCCCTGCTAGCGGCAAAAGGCGGCTTTATCAAAGGAACGCACGGTACTTGTCAAAGAAAAGCCGCGTTTTTGATTCCCGCCGATTTTTCTAGAAACTTCGCGCGGCGTGTTTGAAGGGAACATTCGAGACTTCGTTCGCGCCGATATAAATGTTGCGCCTTCAGGAATAGGAGTCAGTCTGAGTTGTAACTTGAAGGCGATACATCGATACATAGTCCAAAATGAGTGCGGCGAAGAAAAGTAAAACTTATCATTTTAATAACGATTGGGAGGAAGAATTTTTCTTTTGTATGGTAAAGGATAAGTGCATTTGTCTCACTTGCCGTGCGTCAGTTGCAATACCTAAGCGTGGGAACTTAGAGAGGCATCATAAAACGGTTCATAAAAACTATGAAAAGGATTTTCCGTCACAGAGTGAATTAAAAGAAGGAAAAGTACGTCATTTGATAACTTGTTTGAAAAAAAGAACAAAGTATGTTCACAAGACCAGCCAAACAATCAAAAGCTGCAACGATCGCGTCATTTAAAATATCTCATATATTGGCGAAACACAAGAAACCATTTGATGATGGATTGGTTGTGAAGGAAGCATTTATTGAAGCGGGTGAGACTTTATTTGGAGATTTTAAAAATAAAAAAGAGATTATGTCTGTTATCTCGTCCGACTGTCAGAAGACGTGTTGAAGTCATGAGTCAGGACATGGCAGATAAACTAAAACATGATATCATGGAATGTACATACTTTTCTTTACAGTTCGACGAATCCACCGATATGACAGACACTGCCCAGCTGTGTATTTTTATTCGAATGGTATTCAATGACATGTCGGCTAAGGAAGAGTTTTTGACAATGATTCCTCTGAAAGGAAAGACCCGTGGCGAAGATATATATGACGTTTTCTTCAGTTTTGTAACAAACTACAAGCTACCAATGTATAAACTAGTGTGCATTACAACCGATGGAGCACCAGCAATGACTGGAAACAAAAACGGTTTTTGTGGCATTGTGTCAAGCTAATGATGATTTCTCTTCATTTTTCTCCTTCCATTGCATTATACATCAACAAGTTTTGTGTTCAAAAGTTCTAAACATGGAGGAGATTATGGGCATTGCAATAAAAATTGTGAATTCTATCCGTGCACGTAGCTTGCAACGACGGCTCTTTAAATTGCAGTTGGAAGATAGTGAGTTAGCTGAACACACTGATTTAGTTCTTCACACGGACGTCAGGTGGTTGAGTCGCGGAAAATTCCTAGAAAGATTTCAAGAATTATTGCCCGAAATAACAGCTTTTCTGGACGAAAGAGGTGATGACACTCAGATGCTGAAAAACGGAAAATGGCGGGAAGAGATTTAGCATTTTTGACATACATCACAATGCATTTAAACACCATTAATTTGGAGCTTCAAGGTAAAGGAAAAACTATTATTGAGATGATTAGCGCAATAAACGCATTCAAAAGTAAATTGCAACTTATGATAGATCAACTGAAAAGAAAGGATCTGAAAAATTTTCCGTCTTTGAAAGCAAGGATTCCTCAGTTGAATTATGATATTTATGAGGCAAAATTATCAAATATTTTGGGCCAATTCGAAATACGTTTTTATGATTTCAGTAAATTGGCAAATATCGCATCATTTATGAGTTATCCTTTTTCGTGTAAAAACATTGAGGAATTAGCTACTGAAATAGTAAGTCAGTTTAACATGGACTCATGTTCTGTTGAAAATGAGTTAGTGCAGATTATATCAGATATACATCTCAAAGCCACAGCATCTGATACAAAATTCTGGTGTTTTATATCTGAAGATAAATATCCAAGTCTAAGGCAAATCGCCCTTCAACTGACGGCAATGTTTGGGTCAACTTACTTGTGCGAGTATGCATTTTCTGAAATGAAGATAATTAAGTCAAAATATCGCAATCGACTAACTGACGAACATATGTCATCATGCTTGCGATTAGCACTCGGTAATTACGTACCATCTTATGAAAAGTATGCTGAGGACATGCAGTGCCACGCTTCAACATCCAAAGTCACTCTTTAGTTAAGTTTAGACACTAGAACTTGTTTGTTTTGTAAGAACCAATAAACTCGCAATTTTTAATAATTATGAGTTTTTTCATTGACATTTTAGAGCAGACCTACACTTACCTTGACTAAAAAAATGCATATGGTGCGGAAAACTAATATTTATGCCACGATACACCCTACCTAGACGAAAATCCTGCATCACACTTACTTGCAGCCTATCAGAGTCGATCGATCGTAGTCTAACAATATTGAGGTAGATCGCCAGCAGTTCAAGTTTGAGCACCCCTGCATTTAGGTATTAACATTTTTTTAAAACATCTATAAAACTTTACGGGATATTTTTTGGTAATATTCACGTAATTGCGTAGTATTTTATAATACCGGCAATAAGCTAACTTTTACAATAATAGATCTTTAAAAACCTTATAGGAATATAAAAGGCATTATAAGATAAACACTTTTACAATTTTAATGTATTGTCGACATCATTGACAATATTTGTATAGTAACTTAAGAGTTAATAACTTACAAAATCAAACGTACTAATAAATACGAATTTATAGTTTATTCCCTCCTAAGTTTATAAATTGTAGAACAAGTTGAGAAAATATTTCATGAACGTCTATTTATATAAGGTTTGTAGCCTTCTACAAGTATATAAAACTAAACTGATAATTTTTTTTGTACATTATTAAGAAAATTTAAATAAAAAAACTGCCAAGTGCAAGTCGGACTTGCGCAATTAGTGTTCCTAACGGTGACTGCTTTTGATTAATTTAATTTAATAAAAATTTGTGTTATGGAAGGATAAAATGATCAGTGACTTCACAAAACATACCCAAAAGATTTTTGAACAAAGTTTCCGATATTTGTTGAAACAGATGACTTTGAAAAAATTGTTTTTTCTTATATACCAGATAAATTATTAAAGATAATGCACTAGTAATAATTTTTATTCAATCTACACCTTATGAAGAATATTCTTGAATTTTTTCGAAATTTTCTGATTAGTATTCTTAGAGATAGGGTGGGGGTACCACGATTTTTCGTGTTTTTTTTTTTAAATAATATAAGGAGAGTTTGCGCGAGTGTTATATATATTTTTGTACTCATGTACTTTCATTTGACACCCCACTTGATGACCTTTGAATTTTTTTTTCACTTCCGATTTCATCCCCCAAAACTAACCCCTTAAGTCAAAATTTAACTTTCAAAACTACACGGCTCCGATTAGGACATCAATTCCTATATTCCAATTTGTGACAAATTTAAACTTTCTATGTCAAATACTTTCGCGGAAAATCGGCTGTCACAGATGGACAGATGGATACCCATGTGATCCCATAAGTGCTCTGTACGGAACATTAAAAATATTTTAGAAGCTGTTATGTATTAATAAATTACAAACTTCTAAATTTTATAGCTGGGTCTATTAAAATATTAAAAATAAATAATAATAAATATTTAGTATGTATATAAGATTTGATATTTTATTTGATACGTGATTAATACGAGTAAAAATTTTATAGTTAAGTACTGAAAAAGATATAAGATATAATGTTTTTAATAATTATAAGAAATTCTAGAAAAAACTGGTAAAATATTTTAGAACATTTATATACTTATGAATTATTAAGTAATATAACCGTAAATACCAGAATCAACTATTAGACTATTAGTACACTATTAATATACATACATCAGTGGTCGAACAAATACTATATGTAGTGTGCAGTTGATATGAACTTTTATGCGTTTTGAAGCCTATGTAGGAGTGTAGACTATGAACTATAGGCACAATTTTTGTGGCCACGGCAGTTCCTTTGAAAATGTATGTAGTTATTTTATGACCTCTCACTTTTAAGGTCATTAATAAGCCAACTTTCATATTACATAATATTCTGGAATACTCGCCGAGTTTTCGAAAATACACAAATATTTAAAAAGTCTTTTTATATTGTCAACAACATTTAGAAAATTCAAACATTTTTCTTTCGGAATATTAGCCAATACGATTTTATAGTTTAACGCTTTTCGAGACGGTTTAAGGTTTTTTACATATATCAACAAATTTTTGTGTGTACATAAAGTAAGAATAAATTTAGTCTTTCAAGACTTTCTAAGTCGATACTCGATCACAGACGTCGAATAATATTTTACGTTGTTTTCATGTCAAGAATATAAAAAGTCTCCACCCAGTGCTATAATAGTATCTACGCATCTCGATAAATTTGGTAGGGTTTTATTATAGATATGGTAACTTTTACTGTTTTTTTCTTGAGATAATAAATACACTTTATGCACAAATATTCATATTAAAATATATAAAAAATTAATACTCTGGGAGAGGAGATAGAAGAGTTGCTGCGCATTTACTATGTTATATGCCATTCTAGGGGATTTTGAAGTCGAAAAATTCGAAAATTAGTTTATTTTTTCATTACTTTTCAATTTTAATCTAGAAAAGGGATAAAGGGGTGGTAGACGTTAAATGTTTCTACTTCCCTTGCTAACGGCAAATATTGTATTATTGAAAAAATCTCACGCCGAGATATTTGCAGATCTTCATGTCTTGGGATCTCGACATTACGAAAAACATAGTAACTCGCTTCTGCCTGTCTGCTAATCTGTATACTTGTTGGTTTGTCGGTCTGAGACACACTCGACCGAAATGTGATATCAATTTTAATTTCAGTACACATATAATACTTGACGGAAGAATAGAACCTATAGTGTTTTCTAAATATCGCTAAAGTGAAATGGAATAAATGAGGGTGGGAGTCAATAAATTTTATTCAGTTTTCTTAATAATTATAACACTTTTCCTTGGTTTTTGTTGATATAATATGGTAAACAAATTTTAAGTATGGTTATTTATAGTCAAACATAAAAGGAGTTAAAGGAGTAAAGGAGGGTATTAGACGAGTTATTTCGAATATTTTGTGTTACGGTCCTTTTCATGGTTCTCTAAATGGAGAATTCTTCTGTTATTTGTTTGTTATTTATACACAAATCTATAAGGATGTAATGAGATGGGGGAGGGTGTCAGAGAGGTCGCTGCGTATACTTTTTGTCACATGTCTTTTTCAGGGTTCTTGTAGTCAAGAATACTAAAAATAATTTTTTTTGTATATTTTTGATTATCTATGATCATACATATACGTGGTTAATGTGATACAGAGAGAGTTAGAAGGGTTATTTTGTACCTATCCTGCTGTAAATTCTTTTCCACGATTTTGGAGTCAAGGAACCTGAAAATTGTGTTATTTTTTTTTTATTATTTTCCATTTAATTGAACATGTAAGAAGTAAAATTAATGAGTGGGATTAGAGGTTTTCAAGATATTTGGACTCGACGAATTTGGAAATTGTGTTATTTTTTCAATATATTCCATTGATCAAAAACGTAAGTGGTTAATAAGAAAAAGAAGTGCCAGAAGTGTTGTTTCGTGTATATCGTATAGACGCCTTTTTCAGGGATCAGAGATATATCTTATTATAAGTTCTCTTTAGGTTTTTTTTCAGTAGAGGAATTTGAAGAATGTGTTATTGTATTGTATTATCTTGAATTTTAACAGAGACTCCGCTTGCCCAGTTTTTCAAAGATTCATTAATAATCCATTCTCCGCAAATATTCAGCAGAATGGGGAAGAGGATACAACTCTGCCTAACATCTTTTTCGATGCTGAAATCTGCGGAGTATTGCTCCTTTATTTTTTATCTCTGCTGAGATGTTGTCGTAGAGAGACTTTATGATGTTGATTAGGTGTTTCGGAACCCATCTCTCCCAGAATGTTCCAGAATCGTCCCCATTGTACTGAGTTAAACGCTTTGGTATAGTCAAGAAAGCAAAACATAGATAGCTAGAATCTTGTATTCATACACTTTTTCTACCATTCATCAGTAAGTATCGCGTTCCACATCCTAGTACAAATTCTGCTTGCTCCGAGGAGATCTGGAGAAGTATTATTTAGTCGTTTCTATGTGATTTGAAGAAGAACTTTACTGGCATGGCTAATAAGAGCAATGGTTCTATAATTACAGCATTCATCTTCAGCTCCATTTTTGTGCAAAACTTTAACAACCATCTGAAAACACACCAAGAATCACATCTTTGGTCGCATCGGATGACTTCTAACAAAACACAATATATCCTAAAAACCACATAGAACAATAGGATCATCAATGAGAAATCCGAAAAATGACATAAAGTTAGAAGACCAGAGCGTATAACAGCATTTTATGTGGCAATTCCATTGACGCCTATACAGGATAAACCAGTAGGTTATCTGCAAGGCGCAAAGGACACAAACTGAGCTGCTGTAACAAATAAACTGCATTAACCTCCTCCATCATTAACTAGAAACAGGCTGCAAAATCGATTATAATAGTTGGAGACAAATAGTCACTATACAACACTACAAAACAAGAATGATGTGAGAAGCCATCAAAATTCAGAAAAATGTCATCTTAAACAAAAGAGATGATGCCTTCGATCTTCTATCCTTATTTATTTACTATGTTGGAAATGTGGAATCTTTGGCACAATGACACTACTCAATATATATCACCACTACATGAAACACTTTATTTTTGCACTCTACGCGCGTTTCGCTAATCATGTTAGCTTCATCAGGAGCGATGATTGACTGTTAATCATCGCTCCTGATGAAGCTAACATGATTAGCGAAAAAGCGCGTAGAGTGAAAAAATAAAGTGTTTGGTGTAGTGGTGATATGTACTGGGTAGTGACTTATTTATTTATGTAAATATAAAGAAATAATAACAATTGAATATATAAAATTAACCTAGCGTAAACACTTTTTAAAGTTATTTTTAAGGTATTATAGCTTGCATATAAGCTGTTTGAGAAATGTATTTAGATATTAATTTATGTTGTTTTGTATGTTACTTTGATTAATGGATACTTGTAAATTATTTTTATTTCTGGTGTTATGACTATAAATGCTAACTCTCAATTAATTGTATTCTCTAAAATTCAGGTTTCTGTATTAAAATTGTCTTATGTATAAAACAAATTAGCGTTTATACTCTAGTTTTAGGTTATATTGATTTAAATATTGGTGATATATAATCATATTTTTTGATCCTTGTGGAAAATCTGACATAAGATTGTGGAATTGGTAGTTTTTGTTTGTCAATAAACGTGATTTTCTCTGGTAAATAATATCATGGTAAATTCCCCTCAAAATAATGGATTCTACATTTTATGTTTTGGTTCTATCAAGTTACGTAAAACTCTTAATTTAAAAAATGTATTTGTATTTCCTTGTTCAATATATTAGCGCAGCTAAACACACTCTGGCAGCATTATTAAACTAAATATTGAATATATACACATTGAAATCAGCTGAAATAATTTTTTTTTTTGTAATCAATAGCACACTTCAGTGAATGGGATGTATAGTCCTAAATTTTTCTATAAACAGAGAAAATTTGCGCACAATTTTCAAACAGTCAAGATTTTGGAAAATTATGGTTGTGAACATTGAATTCGCTGAAGGGAGCACAAATCACGTACTCACCGGTCTTCACCGAACCGTGACCCAGTGTAATATTCGTTTTTCATTTGTGATACAATAAATTTCGATTAATTTAATAAACTATCATTTGTAGAACTTCGAAAGTGAAGTAAGAATTTTGATTCGTTCCTTTTCTGATAAGGGAGATAGATATAAATTAATACTTTTGTTATGGAGAAGGGTTGACAGTATTCTTAATTGACTCTATGTTTCAGTGGAACAGCTTTGTAAGTTCCTTTTTCTTGCCTGTTTAGAAAAAACACTGAGGCTTAGGGGCTATATATATATATATATATATATATATATATATATATATATATATATATATATATATATATATATATATATATATATTATATATATATATATATATATATATATATATATATATATATATATATGTATATATATATATATACATATATATATATATATATATATATATATATATATATATATATATATATATATACATATACATATATATATATATATATATATATATATATATATATATATATATATATATATATATATATATATATATATATATATGAGGCTGGTTTGAAAAGTCCGTGCAAAGTCCGAGAGATGGCGCGTATCGAGGTCATGTTTAGTTAGTAGCATCTCTTGAATGAACGCACACCAAGTTTCAGCCATTGGTCTATTTCTTTGTGTTTGGCATTCGTGTGAATCAAGGAAGTCGAGTGATTTTCAAGAAATGGACGAAAAAGAATTTCGTGTGGTGATTAAACATTACTTTATGAAAGGCAAAACGCCTCAGGAGACTAAAGAGAAGCTTGATAAACATTATGGTGACTCTGCACCTTCGATTAGAATAGTTTATAAGTGGTTTCAAAATTTTCGGTCTGGCCATATGGGCACAAGTGACGCTGAACGTTCTGGACGGCCTGTGGAGGTTACGACTCCAGAAATCATTGCTCAAATCCATGATATGGTGATGGATGACAGAAGAGTTAAGGTGCGTGAGATTGCTAGTGCTGTGGGCATCTCGACTAAATGGGTACATAATATTTTGCATGAACATTTGGACATGAGAAAGCTATCCGCAAGATGGGTGCCGCGATTGCTCATGTTTGACCAAAAAACGGAATCGTGTGAAGTGTTGCAAGGATGGTTTGCAGCTGTTCCAGAAGAATCCGGAGGACTTTAAGCGTCGTTTCGTCACTGTGGATGAAACATGGATACATTACTATACTCCTGAGACCAAACAACAATCTAAACAATGGGTTACCAAGGGAGAATCTGCACCAAAAAAGGCGAAGACCGTTCCTTCGGCCGGAAAGGTTATGGCGACTGTCTTTCGGGATTCGCAAGGGATAATCCTCATCGACTATCTGGAAAAGGGTTAAAACTATTACAGGTGAATATTATTCATCGTTATTGGACCGTTTGAAAACCGAGCTGCAAGAAAAACGCCTGCGATTGGCCCACAAGAAAGTCCTTTTCCATCACGACAACGCACCAGCACACACCTCAGCAGTTGTGGTCGCAAAGTTCATGGAAATAGGATTCCAACTCGTTTCACATCCCCCCTATCTCTAGACTTGGCTCCCTCGGACTACTATTTGTTCCCCAATTTGAAGAAATGGCTGGCGGGACAAAGATTTTATTCAAACGAGGAGGTGATTGCAGACACTAATGGATATTTTGCAGACTTGGACAAGTCCTATTATTCGGAAGGGATCAACAAACTAGAACATCGTTGGACGAAGTGTATAAGCCTAAAAGGAGACTATGTTGAAAAATAAAAAAGGTTTACCCCAAACACATAAGTAGTTTTTATTTTTGCACGGACTTTTCAAGCCAGCCTCGTATATATATATATATATATATATATATATATATATATATATATATATATATATATATATATTCGCTTGTTTTGGCTATTAGAACATGTAAATTTTTAAATTTTTGTCCGAGAAACTAACGTTGACGTTGAAAAAAGTATTATAAAACTAAATGAACTCTAGCGAAAATTTTGAAAAATAATGGTTGTAGGATTCAAAAATTTTTTTTTCTCCCTCGGTCCAGTACACCAAGTCGGCATGAGGTAATTTTAGAATTGGCCGCGCCGCCTCAGTCTCGTACGTGGTCCAGCTTGATCTGTAATGACTTGTTTAGTTCCTATCGCGTATGAATATATTTGTACGTCCAATTAATTGATTTGCATTGCTGCAAATGTATACAACGTTGTTTGAGTATCCAGATAACAATGTTTGGAAACCAAAGTAATAAATGTCCTCTAAGTGAAAAAGAGCTGTAAACTATTTCTTGAAATATTGATCTGTCCGATAAAGAATCGAATTTTTTGGAATGTTTCGTAACAACGGAAGAGTTTTTTTGCAGACAGTTCTGTAAAGAATCCCGATTTTGGTAGTAATGAACACAGTTCTGATTCTGAATATGATGAAGAAAGAGGCATAAAAGATAAAAGGATTCTTTAGCCTCATTTCCTATATGGGCATTTTGAAAATGCCAGATATTTCATGTTATTGGAGAAAAGAAATAATGTTTAAAACTGCAATGCCCGCGAAACGCATAAGTCCCAAGCGTTTTGAACTTCTTCTTGGTATAGTCCATTTTACAGAGAAATATAATAGACAACCAAACACACTTTATAGATATACTCAAAAAAAACCGTAAGGATTTGACAACAGAAGTTATTAGCAAGAAATTGAAGAGTAGCAAGTGGGCTACGTAATATCAAGACCAAACCAAATGATCGTAGACTATAACTATGGAAAATCCGCTGTTGACATTTCAGATCAAACGACAGCATACTAATCGCCACCGAGGAAAGGAGGGAAATAATTTTGAATACTGCCAGTCATATCCTGAAGAACCTACTTTATGTCTGAAATGTTTTAACGCAACTCACAGGGTTTAGTATAAGATACGTTTATGTTCAAAAAGTTTCTACTGTTTATGTTACAATTTTTATCATTTTTAGTGTTCCGTACGGAACACTTACAAGATGACTTCGGTGTCTGTCTGTCTGTCACACCCGATTTTCTCCGAAACTATTTGTCACAGAAAGTTGAAATTTGGTAATAATATAGGAATTGATGGCCTCATCAGAGCCATGTAGTTTTGAAAGTTAAATTTTGACTTAAGGGGTCAGTTTTGGGGGGGGTGAAATCGGAAGTGAAAAAAGAAATTTTTTACTACGTCATCGAATATGGTGTCAAATGAAAGCCTGTGAAAACATGAACATAATATATATATATATATATATATATATATATATATATATATATATATATATATATATATATATATATATAATATAATACTTGCGCACGCTTTTCTTTTAAATAATCGCGAAAAAATGGCCGTCCCCTCCTTATCTCGAAACGTACTGATCAAAAAATTTTGAAAAAAAATTCTGGAATATTCTCCAAGGAGTGTAGATTGAATGAAAATTATCACGAGTGCATTATCTCTAATAATTTGTCTGGTATATATAAAATACAAAAATTTCAAGGTCATCAGTATTCAGTAAAGATTGGAAACAAACTTTGTTGAAAATTCATTTGGGATGTATTTTGTGAAGTCACTGATCATTTTATACTTCCGTAACAAAATTTTTTATTTTAAAAGCAATCAACGTACGGAACACTAATTGCGCAAGTTCAACTTGCACTTGTCAGGTTATTGGAATAAGTGTATATTTTTTTAATTTTGATATATAAACTTTTTTTGATTTCTTTAGAGGTTACTTCAGCTCTTTTATTAGAATATTTATTAAATTCATTCAGAAATGAATAACAAAAATCTGCAAAAAAATTGACTTTAGAAGCAAAGCGCACCGCAGCTCACTCGTAATTGAAGTAATGTGGAAACCAAATGGTGTGAACTTGCCTCACAGATCAGCTCGGTCTATTGCCAAGTTTATTCGCGCAATAGAATAGACAGGCGGCGCCGGCAAGGCGCTGGGAACCCTTAAATGCGCCCGGTCTTGTAGATCGAGTTGGCGTGTGGAATAAATTGTATCTCGGTCTATTTGACCGCGTTTTTAAAGTTGGAACACTTTCTTCTCGGTCCTATAGACCGTACGGCAGTCCACTTATTAAATTAAATTACATTTAATGTAAAAATTTTCATCTTGACCATATGCTCAAATACCTGAAAAAACTAGTACTGTTGGAGATAGATTGTACCGATGCACACAGTGGTATTTAACCTAAGAATCTGGCCAAAAATATTTGTTCGCCAAATTCTTATTTTACGACTCGCCATTACAGGGATTTTTATCCTTTTTCTAACTATATCTCGGATAAGACATATTGACGGGGATGACATAATATCCGTCAACGTTGCCCAGGTGGCGAAACACATACTTGTATTTCATGATACTTTTAAGACAACGCGGTAGTGCTACCACGGGCCTTATGTATTCCTTCATTAGCTACTACCTGAAAATACACACACTATTTTCAGAATCGAACTAGCGACCATCAGTTTATGTTGGCTCTTATGTCACTGCGCTACCGAGGCCGGTAATTGCTTACGATCGAATACTTATTATTTACTAATTTTTATAAATCTCAGTTCAGGTTACAATTTAGTTCCAGTTTTGTTCTGTTCTGATGTTTGTTAGTTTAAACACACAAAAAAGATTTGGATGGTTGTAGCTTCTACTTGATGGAAATTCATTATAAATATATTTTAAAAGACTATTTTTAGTCAATTTCCACTGGTTTATTTAAATTGCGATGACGCGTTTCCCTGTCGATGCAGCTTCTTCAGGTTAGAAGCTGCACCGACAGGGAAACCAGTGAAAATTGACTAAAAATAGTCTTTTATTATATATTTACAAAAAAAAAAATAAAACGATTTAATGCAATTATTATTATTGAATTATAATTAGAGGATATCATTCTTATTTTAAGTTTAATAGTCATGACTGTAGAAAGGTTCATTATTAGAATCTTTTCATTCTTTTTTTTTATCTTCTAACTCTAGGGTTTCGGTCAGATTTCAAAGTTTTTTTAAGAGAATGTTAAACTGATTGTCTTAAATGGTGGAGATAAACATAAAAATTGTGTATCTGAGGTAAGTAATAATCTATTTGTTACATCCATATTGTATGATATCTAGCAGGTCAGGTAACTTTATTTTAGCGCATGTATCTGTTACACGATACGATTCCAGTTGGGCATACTACTCAGTTTTTTTATTATACTATATTGCATGCGAGTTAAGTAGAATTTTACAAAAACTGAATCAACTTTCATTGGTTTTGGTCTTCCTAGAAAGTTGATTAACGCTTTTAAAATTGCAACTGCATCTATTTACTGACCAAAATTAAATTTCTTTGTATAATGATTAGAATTTAAAGCAATTCAAGACCAACATGAATCTCTTTTTAAGCATACGCGTCGTTCCCGTAGCAGTTTAGGGGTTTCCTAAATCAGTTCTGGGCAAATCACTCCAAAGATATGAAGAAGAAAACTCTCTTGAATAGGGCAGTATGTAGAGAATAGACTCAAGTCCTCAACCGTTCTTCGATATTTCAAGGAATCAAGGGGCTGGTTAATTCTGGGTATTCAACCAGGCGAACAGCTCTTTTCTGAAAAAAATTCAACAAATTCAGTGTATATTTGCAACAGAGTCCTAAAAATTGGAGCAGTGTTCTATCGTTGGCCGAATTTGAGCTTTGTAGAGGATTAAAAGTGGTGGAGTATCTCTAGAAAGAAATAATAATCCCAGCTTTTGAGAAGCTTTCTTTGTTATGTTTGTAACATGTTCATACCAAGATATATTTGCTCCCAAGTTAACGCCCAACAAATTGAGTGATAATCCCAAAACGAATCAAATGTCTGTTCTGTTTTTACAGGAAGTCTTGTCAGTTCATCGATAAACTAAATAAAGCCACATCATATTGATTCAGATTCACAGTCTTGTTCGGTGGCAGTATTAGAATACTTGAACCAGTTGATGTTGTGAACATTAAAGCGGCCTAGAATGGCAATTTAAGCTACTAACTAATATGTAAATGATTGATGGTGTCTGCAAGAGAAACGAAAAGTTTGTATAACTTGATGGTTAATAAAGGCAGCAAATGAACATTGTAGTTTATTAAGTTTTTATTTTTAACCACATACCATCAAAGTGCGATCGTTTCTGACGAAAAGACAGATTCCAAAATTACGCCTAAACCGGGAATAGAAGTCATATCCAAGATGAAGAAAATTAACTGTGCTGATCGATGAACTGATCTTAGTTTCTCAGAAAACGAGTATGTGAGGTATATTTGATTGATGTTGTTGATGCACTGAATTTATATTCGAGTTGAGTTTAAACTTCGGATATTACAATAATGCATTATAAAATTTCGATCTCCGCATGACCATTTACCAAACCATCTTCCACCCGGAGATCTACTTTTTTGTTCATAACAGGGTCATCATGTTATTCTTATCAGACAGCGAAGTCAGGAGACATCGGTAGATCCACGAAACACTCTCTGGTAAGAGCACTTTACGTAGGACAACCTATGCGACGGTATCATACCGTGCGATGCCTGGTGGGATTTGGGCATCGGCCATCTGATGCGTTCTTTTAGTTACCTTCTACAAGAGGTAGAATGTTTAGGGGCTGATATTCTGTCCCGCGCCCCCACCATTAATATATAACCAACTCTAATCATTAGGATTATAAATTAAACCAAGTTCTGTAGATTTTTTCTTTTAATACCTTGCTTGGAATTTTAAAGTTTACATTTGAGGATTAGATCTCTTTATCTCCTTGGTTGATTACATAGTCTAGACTAAGGAGTTCATAATTGTTTTGGTGCTTTGAGAGTATCTAACTTCCGTATAAACCAAAGTTGTGTAATATCAGTTAAAATTAACTTTCCAGCATGTGAGATAGGAATAGCAGAGTATCTGTGACTAATGCAGGCACAAATTTATTACCTACCTCCTAGAGTTTTGATTCAAAATGTTTCTTCTTCTTAATTTGCCATCTCTTGAAGAAGGTTGGCGATCCAAATGACTAACATAGTCCTGGAAACTGCAGCTCTAAAAATATCTATTGATGAGCAACAAATATCTTGAAGGATTGAACATTATTAGCGATCACCAATATGGCTTTCGTAAAAAAATAGATCAAGAGGAGATCTTTCGACTTATGTAACACCTGTCTGGAATAACGCAATTGAACACTTTGGAGAATCTCGAGTGGTTGCTCTTGACATATCCAAGGCATTCGACCGTTTTTGGCACGATGGGCTATTGGCTAAGCTATGTTCTTACGGTATGTCTGAAAAGTTCTGTTTGTGGCTCTCATATTTCCTCAGAAAGCGTTCTTTACGAGTGGCAGTCGACGGATTTCTTTCTAACACCTTCACTATCAACGCCGGTGTACCGCAAAACACCAAAGTGTCTCCTACTCTCTTTCTCATTTATATTACCGATCTCCTGGAAAAGACCGAGAATCCAATCTACAGCTTTGCAAATGACAGTACGCTTATCCCTTCATTCACTTTGAACGCTCGGACATCGGCTACGCAGACGAATATCCGCAGACAGCAGCAAGTCATTCAACTTAACAAAGACCTGACAGAAATTCTATCTTGGGGTGACAATAACCAAGTGGAATTTAACGCTACAAAAACCCAGGCGGCAGTTTTTTCTAAAAAAGTTAACGTTGCTGAACCCGACATAGTTATGTCGGGGGGCACTCCATTTTCTCTAACATCGTCACTCAATTTGTTGGGCGTTAATTTGGGAGCAAATATATCCTGGCATGAATATGTTGCAGGCACAGCAAGGAGAGCTTCTCAAACGTTGGGAATATTATTTCGAACCAGAAAGCTTTACACTCTACAACAACTGTTAATTCTTTACAAAGCTCAAATTCGACCAACTATGGAATACTGCTCCCATGTTTGGCGCTCCGCTCCCAAACATACACTGCATTTGTTGGATTCTATTCAGAGAAGAGCTGTTCGTCTGATCGGAGACCCGGAACTGACCGGCAGCCTTGATTTGCTGGAACATCGAAGAACGGTTGGCGACTTGAGCCTATTCTACAAGTATTTTCGTGGAAAATGTTGGAGGGATGTGGCCCGCTTAATTCCTCCCAGAGCGGTGCATGTTAGAAGTATACGTCGCGCTAATACTTCACATCCGTATGAGGTTCAGCTTGTTACTCCTCGTACAATGCTTTTCAAGCAGTCTTTTATATGGAGACCATCTTCCCTTTGGAATAATTTGCCCAGGACTGTGTTTCCACCGAGTACAATTTACAGCGATTCAAGAACAACGTGAATGGCTTTCTCCGCACACGTGTAGCTCCTGTAGCGCTTTAGGGACTTCCCTGTAGTACGTGTGCTAGGCCCATAAAAAAAACATCTTCTTTAACTAGGAGTTTTGAAGTCTCCCAGCTGATCTTCTTCCTTATATTTTACCTTCAAGGGCCAGTCTCAGCAAGTCATACTTTGCTCCCTTCATTATATGACCGATATAACTAATTTTTCTTTCCTTTATAGTCAGCAGCAGTTCTGTGAATTTGCTCATTCATCTAAGTACTTCAGCATTTGTTCCTCTATCCACCCATGATATCCGTAGATTCCTTCTAAAAAGATAAATTTCGAAAGTTTCGAGTCGTTTGTCTGTGCTGGGATCAAGAGTCCAGCCTTCACAGCTATATAGGGGTACCGAAAAATCATATGCACTCAAAGTTCTAGACTAAGGTCGGATCTAGTGACAAGATTTTTCATGTTCATGAAGGCCCCCCGAGCCTGCTCGATTCACGATCTAATCTCTATTTTAAGATTACGCTGGCTAATAATTAGTGTTCCCAGGTTTTTAAAAGACAAAACCTGCTAAAGTCTCTGTCTATTACCAACAAGATTCGCATCAACGTATGATTTTCAAAACACAACCAGCTTGGTCTTTGTTATATTTATATATAGTCCAAATTGCTCACTCTGACGAATTATGAGATTCATCATGGTCTCCAGATAGTGTAAATTATCAGCCACAATAACGCTTACGATCTGCATATCTTAAATTGTTAATCATAATGCCATTCACTTTAATTCTCGTTGTAATCTGGGCTAGAGTTTCTTTGAAAACAGCCTTCATATAGTATTTGAAGAGAAGCCGAGACAAAATACGTCCCTGTCACACTTCTTTTTTGATAGAAATGTCCTCCGATAGGCTTTGTTCGATTTTTTTTTACTTTCGATGTCTGATGTCAATACAAACCGGAAATGATGTTGATCTCTTGGCGGTCGACACCCGAGGCACATATGGTCTCTATCATTTTAGCGTATTTGACATAATAATAGTCCTTGCGATAAGCAATGAAACACGCAAATACATTTACGTTTACGTCCCTGCATCGTTGTGTTAGACCATTAAGAGCGAAAAGCGCCTCTCGCGTGCCAAAACCATTTCTGAAACCAAATTGTGCATCGTCCACCTGAGAATTACTTTTTCTATATATACATGTAAGAATTATCCGGAGTAAGATCTTTAGTAGGTGCGACATAAGATTGGTCATACGTAGGTCGTCATAATGCGAAGAATGGAACTTTTTTGGAATGGTGATAAACGTGGATTCCAGCCAATCAGATGGTATCGGGCCCTTGTTTTGCAGCGATCCTGATTAGTTCGACGTGAATGTTACCTAGGTCAGTAGTTTTTTTGTTCTTCTGAGCCCATATTGCATAAATAATTTCGCTTTTGGTAACAGAAGGCCCAGTTTCATTTATTTCATTAGCTGTGGACGCTGGTTCGTTTGGTTTATCATCGTTAAAAAGCACTTCGACATAATCCTTCTACCTACTAAGCTTGGCTTCGATTGCCATAATAATTTCATTATTAGTATCGCTTAAAACTGTTGTTGGATATTTTCGATTTCCGTTTGTTAGTTCTTTTACTTTCTTGTATAAATTATAGGTATCGTGCTTTACCTGTAGTAGTTCGTATTAGTTCAAAGTGCTGAATAAAGGATATTGTTACTAAATTGCAATGATAAATAAGAACTACTATAATTTTCGGTATTAATAACTACCAAAAAAAAAATATTTACATGAAAACAAAAAATATGTATATATCTTGCAAAGTAGGTACAGGGAATCTGTTTTAGAATACCTGATGTAAAAAGAGCTTCCAGGCATCATGTTGAGGGAATTAATCGCCTATAGTAAGAAAAAACAATATTCATTTGGTAATTATTTTTGCCGTAAACGCGCATTACACGGTGGATGACAGTACGTACGTAAATCCAAGAGGTAAGTTACTTTTTTACTTATTTACTAGGTGAAACTCACTTTATTACTTGTACTGATAAGAGGATAGAAGTACTAGATTTATCAATTAGTACAAAATTCAATATAAATATTACTAATGGTATTATAACAGAAGTATGGATAATAGTAGATTTCCTACAGTCCAGCATTAGGACAGAGTGACTACTGCCAACAACTATGGATTGCTACCAAAGACCGAAATACGTTCTTTTATCACGAGGAATGTCGACTGAGGAAAAAGAAGGATAATTGAAATTAACCTTAATAGAACAAATGACTAGAGTCCAAAGAAAAACTATAAAACAGAATTTCGAAAAGCGAAATTTGATTCTTGTAGGAGATTCTAGAAAAACATACTTGTGCTGAATGTTACTAGCACAACTAGAATTCATAAAAGTCTATCTAGACAACGGTTAACAAGGCGACTCCTTTACTAGGTTTGAGATCGAAACGTTAAAATTTCTAAAAAAAAAAACTACTTCCTATGTAGCCTAACTAGGACCATTCAGTTAGTCCTGTCTATACGGTAACATTATCTTTTCTAACCAGATTTTTTTAGAGCTAACCTAATTTGAAATTATCTAGGATATCATATAACCTACATACTCAAAAATCACATTCGAAGCCACAGACATTTTAGCCTGACCCTTTTTTGCCGAATAGCCTAGAACAGCTGCTAGATGGACATGTCAACGGTGGCCGTTTAGGTAACCATTCATTAACTCCTTCTGGCATACTTATCAAGCAGATAAATCAACAGAATTAGCACCAAACTATGTAGCATCAAGTCTCAAATAATAGACTTGACGACTTGAATAATGCACTACCAAAATCATTTTGTAAGGCTGCCTTACTTACAAAGATTAATCCAATAATTTAGTCATGATTTGAACTGAGCTTGAAAATATTGTGAGAATAAGAGATGGTCAAATTTGAGGTTACTAATGGGTGGGGGGGTGTCATTATGGTAAATGGTCCATTCGCCTCTACTCTAGTTGCTTTTAGGGTTCATTTCCCAAACTATTTATAAACTTTGGAACACTAATGACATATGAAGGAAGAAATCTCAGTTAATCCCTATAAGATTGCGAAAGTACTATTTACTAAGAAAACGAAGCTGGAGAATTTAAGATTTTCTTACAGAGCGATAATACTATACAAAACGATTAATTTGAAATCGTATTTAAAAAAACCGGTCAAGTGCAA
>CM032448.1:56065727-56170727 GCA_019049505.1 Pachyrhynchus sulphureomaculatus
AATAAAAAATCTATATCTATAATATGTATAAAATCCAATGTATCTCTGTCTGTTTGTCTGTCCGTTAGTGCGCTTATCCCTCGAGAACCACTTATCCGATTTACGTGATTTTTTTAATTCATACATATGTTCTCTGACCAGGTTATAGATATATATTTTATTACATCTATAATATATATATAATGCAACGTATTTCTGTCTGTCTATCTGTCCGTTAGTGAGGTTATCACTGGAGAACCACTTATCCGATTTACGTGCTTTTTTTTAAACATACATGTGTTCTCTGGCCAGGTTATAGGATATATTTTATTACGTTAGGTGACATAAGGAATAAGCAGTGACGATAATAGTGAATCAAGTCGGAGAAAAGTTTGCTGCTAGCGCGTTTTCTTGCAATACACTGCCTAAAGCATTAAATATGGAACAATATCATTTAGCAAAGAATATAATATATATAAAATGCAACGTCTCTCTCTCTGTCTGTCTGTCCGTTAGTGCGCTTATCACTCGAGAACCACTTATCCGATTTAGATGTTTTTTTTTTTTAATTCATACATTTGTTCTCTGATCAGGTTATCTATAATCTCCTATCTAGAATATATATAAAATGCAACATCTCTCTGTCTGTCTGTCTGCATGTCTGTCTGTTAGTGAGGTTATCAGTTGAGAACCACTTATCCGATTTACGTGTTTTTATATATTTATACATATGTTCTATATCATTCAATATAAGCCTAGATAATGGGAGATAAGGAAAAATACTGGGAGATAAGTCAAGATAAGCCTCGATAATGGGAGATAAGGTGAGATAATTGGAGATAAAAATAAATAATGGGAGACAAGGAAAAAATAATGGGAGATGAGCAGAGATAAGTCTAGATAATGGGAGTTATGGCGAGATAATGGGAGATAATGGAGAAATATTGCGATATAAGTCGAGACAAGTCTAGATAAGTCGAGATAAGCCTAGATAATGGGAGATTAGATGAACTACTGGGAGCTAAGGAGAAATAATGGAAGATAAGGAGAAATAATGGGGAGATGAGCGGAGATAAGCCTAGATAATGGAAATTATGTAGGGATAATGGGAGATAAGGAGAAATATTGGGAGATAAGGGGAAATAATGGGAGATATTTTATTACGTTGGGTAACATAAGGAATAAGCAGTGACGATAGTAGTGAATCAAGTCCACGCGAGCGGAGCCGCGGGCCCGGCTAGTATTATATATGTACCAAATTTGGAATTGATGTCTCTTTTCGTTCGAGAGTTATTGCCATCGACAGAGGGACAGATCAATAATAGACCAAGAGGGCGACCCGACATTTTGACCTGTCGACTAATCGTCTGCTTAGTTGTCAATCGAGCGAATCCAATAAAAACCTTTAACGTTAATTACGGCCCCGTGCCCTGGAATGCCCAAAATGCTACGTCCAAAAATGGATTGTCGTTTAACCACTTGAATCAAGTACCATAACATTTGTTGACACTAAAAAGTCGAGCGCCCAAAAGGGCAGACGCTGCCGCCGTTGAGATCGGATCCAGTTTTAGGATACAAAGAAAGTCGATCCCAAAAATGGGCTGTCATTTAGCCATATAAAATTAGTAAATTTAGTTTGTTCTCGATAAAGTAAGAGGGAATCTGCAAAAGACGGACGCCGCCAATACCGGCCAGCCAAAAACGACCGTTTTCGAGTTTTTGAACTCAGCAAATATTACGGTACTTGATTCAAGTGGTTAAACGACTGTGGTATTTCAGGGCATGGGGGCCACAAAATCAATGTTAAAGGCTTTTATTCAACTCGCTCAACAGAATAAACAACTAGACAGAACTAGTAAGGAAGTAAAAAAGCAGAAATGGTTCTAGCTCAGAAAATTTTGTATTTTAGGCTATGGTTAGTTATTTGTAGTAAAAAAGAAAATTAGTGGAGTGATTTACCCAGTATTTCTTTGTAGAGAGGCAGATCAAAAATTTGACTTTCTCATGCTAAATAATTACTTAATTTAAGCCCAACTTGAAAGTTTTCAGGATAGGTATTTTATGGTGAGATATTAATAAAAAAAAGTTAAACAATGGTAAAGTTTCTAATAAAGTTCTAAATAATAAGAAATTATATAATGTGTTCAGATTCCTAGACTCAAGAACCCTGACGTGGAGATAATATTACGGTATATATTCAGCCATCGGTCTAATCCCCTCCCGTATCCTTTTAATAAATAGTATAAATAATTGTGATCAAGTTTGTCCAACATTCCAAATAAAAACACGAAAAATTTCTCATAATACTATTGAAATTATGGAAAAAATATAAAATCTCCAACTCTGTCACCCTCCGCCTGTTACAATTAAAAAAAACAATAATGAAAAATGTACGTAAATAGACGTATCTACGATATGTAGGTATGACGGCACCCTTCTTCCCTCTTTCCTCACCCTTTTGGATGTTACATATTTTTGTTTCAAATTGGTCCTCTGTTCTAACCAAAACCAGCAAAAGTTCTTATATACTATACTAGCCGGGCCCGCGGCTCCGCTCACGTGGACTTGATTCACTACTATCGTCACTGCTTATTCCTTATGTTACCCAACGTAATAAAATATCTCCCATTATTTCTCCTTATCTCCCAATATTTCTCCTTATTTCCAATTATATCTACATAATTTCCATTATCTAGGCATATCTCTGCTCATCTCCCATTATTTCTCCTTATCTCCCATTATTTCTCCTTATCTCCCATTATCTCCCCTTATCTCCCATTATTTATACTTATCTCCCATTATCTCACCTTATCTTCCATTTTCGAGGCTTATCTCCACTTATCTCCCATTATTTCTCCTTATCTCCCATTATCTCACCTTATCTCCCATTATCTAGGCTTTTATCGAATTATATAGAACATATGTATAAATTTTATAAAAACACGTAAATCGGATAAGTGGTTCTCAGTGATAAGCGCACTAACGGACAGACAGACAGACAGAGAGACGTTGTATTCTTCGCTACATGATATTGTTCCATATTTAATGCTTTAGGGAGTGTATTGCAAGAGAACGCGCTAGCGGCAAACTTTCCTCCGACTTAACTCACTATTATCGTCACTGCTTATTCCTTATGTCACCTAATAAAATATAACCTATAACCTTTCCAGAGAACATACGTATGTTTAAAAAAAAGCACGTAAATCGGATAAAGTAGTTCTCCAGTGATAAGCACACTAACGGACGGACAGACAGACAGACAGACAGACGGACAGAGAGACATTGCATTTTATATATATTATAGATATTCTCTGCTACATAATATTGATCCATATTTAATGGTTTGGACTGTGTATTGCAAGAGAACGCGCTAGTCCGACTTCATTTACTATTATTGTCACTGCTCATTCCTTATGCTACCTATCGTAATAAAATATAGCCTATAACCTGGCCGGAGAACATATGTATGTTTTAAAAAAAAAAAGTAAGAAAATCGGATAAGTGGTTCTCCAGTGATAAGCGCACTAACGGACAGACAGAATACGTTGCATTTTATATATATTATAGATGTAATAAAATATATACCTATAACCTGGTCAGAGAACATATGTATGAATTTAAAAAATCACGTAAATCGGATAAGTGGTTCTCGAGGGATAAGCGCATTAACGGACAGACAGACAAACATTACATTTTATATATATTATAGATATAGATTATTATTATTATTATATAACCTGGCCAAAGAATATATGTATGAATTTAAAAAAAGACAGGTAAATCTGATAAGTGGTTCCCGCGTGATAAACGCACTAATGGACAGACAGACAGACAGAGAGACATTGCATTTTATATATATTATAGATTATACATTACAGATATTCTTTGCTACATAATATTGTTCCATATTTAATGGTTTAGGCTGTGTATTGCAAAGCCACGCGCTAGCGGCAAACTTATTTCCGACATCATTCACTATTTTACATCACTGCTCATTCCTTATGCTACCTATCTTAATAAAATATAGCCTATAACCTGGCCAGAGAACATATGTATGTTTTTAAAAAAAAGTACGTAAATCGGATAAGTGGTTTTTCAGTGATAGGCGCACTAACGGACAGACAGACAGACAGAGAGACGTTGCATTTTATATATATTATAGATAACATTTCATGATTCTCGCTGCTTTCATAATCTTCTCCTATTGAAATTAAAAATAGTAAAAAATAACCGGTCAAACATAAATTGAACTTGCGCAATTAAAATAAAAAATTTTGTTATGGATGTATAAAATGATCAATGACTTCATAAAACACACCCCAAATGAGTTTTCAACAAAGTTTGTTTCTGATGTTTACTGAAAAATGATGACCTTGATATTTTTGTTTTCTTTTTATATATCAGATAATGCTCTCGTGATAATTTTCATTCAATCTACTTTTCGAGATAAGGGGAGGAAAAGCGATTTTTCGCGATTTTTTTTTTAAAAATAATACAAAGAAAAGTGTGCGCAAGTATTACATTATTTTTTTTTGAATTCGTGTTTTTACAAGCTTTCACTTGACATCCCACTCGACGACCTAGTAAAAAAAAAAAATTTTCACTTCTGATGTAACCTTCAAAACTACACGGCTCTGATGAAGCCATCAACTATATTAGTACTAAACTTCAACTTTCTATGTTACATAGTTTCGGAACAAATCGGGTGTGACAGACAGACATCGAAGTGATCTTATGAGTGTTTCCTACGAAACACTAAACATTTGTTTTTCCACTTCCAGTTTCACCCCCCAAAACTAACCCCTTAAGTCAAAATTTAACTTTCAAAACTACACGGTTATGATGAGGCCATCAATTCCTATAGTAGTACCAAATATCAACTTTCTGTGTCAAATAGTTTCGAAGAAAATCGCGTGTGACAGACGGACGGAGGGACGGACGTAAGGATAGGCAGACACCGAAGTGATCTTATAGGTGTTCCCTACTGAACAGTAACCGTACTGTAACAGTGTTTACATTTGCTATCTGCGAGAGCCTAAAAAATACCCTTGCGATAAGTGCGAAATTGCTCTTTTAACACCGTTCCCCATCCTTTTAACCTCATATATGTTCTCATTTTTTTATGGGCATAGCACACGTGCGGCAGAGATATAAACGCGGTTGTTGCGTTGGTCTTGAATCGCTGTAAACTGTGCTAGGTGGAAAACCAAATCCGGAGTAAATTATTCCCAAGTGAAAAGGTTCTTCATACAAGAAACTGCTTGTAAAGGATTTTAGGAGGGGTGACAGCTGATCCGCTTTGGGAATGTATATTTGGGAGCAGAGCCCCAAACATGGGAGCAGCATTCTATTATCGGTCGAATTGGAGCTATGTACAGAATTAACAATTTTTATGGAGGCTAAAGTTTTCTAGTTGGAAATAATATTCCCAGCTTTTAAGAAACGCTTTTTGCTATGTATGCAACAGTTTCATGTCAAGTCACGTTTGCTCGCAAGTTGACACCTAGCAAATTGAGTGGTTATTGTCACCTCAAAATACAATTTCTTGCGGGTTTTTGTTAAGTCGAACGACTTCCCGCGGTATACGGATTTGTATAAATAGCTGATGTTGATGATGTTCGAGCATTTAAAGTGAGTAAAGAAATAAGCGAACTCTCATCTGCAAAGCTATAGATTGGATTCCTAGCCTTTACCAGAAGATCATTAATGTAAATGGGACTGAGAGTAGGAGACAGTTTGAAACCGGGGGGCATATCGGCCTTCATAGTAAAGATATTAAAAATAAATCCATTAACCTTTACTGGTAAAAAACTCCTTTTGGGGAAACAAGAGAGTAATGAAGAAAACCTTTCGGACATACCATTTATTTGTAAATTTTAGTGAGTAAAGTTTATGGATTATCCAATTAAACACATGAAAATACTCTCATAACACTACTATTACTATATTTACACACATTTCACCCCCCCACTGTGTTAAATTTAGTGAATTCTGAAAAGAAAATAATAACAAGGAGCAACTACCCTAACCTCTTCTAACTCCCCTTTAATCTCTTATTACTTTAAATAATTATGCATATAACTTATTTATTATTCAAGCAAAAACTAGGAAAATGTCCCATAATTCTATTAAATCCATATAAATTTCTTCACACCCACCATTTTCACCCCGCGTCCCTGAAAGTATATCGTCCAAGAACTACACATTTCATCCCTACTTTAAGTTATCGTGCCAACGGAGAATCCCTTATACCAAACTTTCTTTAAAAACTATTTATTTGCATTAATTTATTAAGAATATCTTTTTCAGTCCGATCTTTTATTAATCGATTTACTTTAAAATAAAGAAGAAAATTAATGCATTCATATTCGATTCGACTGATATATTTAATATAATTTTATTCAAAGTTCTTACTTTCCATTACCTTTTAATGTTGGTGGAAAACTGAGATCAAGAGATATGTATGTTCTTAACCTTTTTTATTTCGGAAATATGTAGAATTTTTTTAAGCGGGTAGAATGTTCTAGAAATCTGTGTAAATTGTCTAATGTAACTAATTTCTACGTTGATAGTTTTATGCCCTTATAAAAATCATTTTGTTACAAATAGAATGTTTTACAAGTTGAAAAAAATTTGATTCTGTTTACTCTATCCAGCGGTCATTATCCATTTGTGAACATACACCTCCTTCATTTTCCTCTATTTATTATGGACCTGTGCAACGTTCATCTATCTCCATCTTGTCCTTTCCATTGTTGCTACATGTCCTGCTTATATATATATATATATATATATATATATATATATATATATATATATATATATATATATATAATCTTTCAAATCTTTTTTGTTGGTATGTTCTCCCATATCCATTCTGTAGATTATTTATTATTCAGAATTAACATTAAGACTGTTCTGTCCATATGACATTGGATAATTTGCATTTTCCTCACTGTTTCCTTTGTTATCCACATTTTAGCCCTATATAGCAGGACTCTTACATCTTCGTTTTTTTTGGGCAACAAATGCTCTATTCTTCCTAAAGCTGTCTATCCGGGTCTCATTCTTCTATTTGGTGTATCGTTTGCGTTTTCTCCTCTATTTTTACGTTTTGTCCCAGTTCTATTTCTGGTAGTTTGTGTTCATTTCTTTTTTTTTGCGCATATTTATACCCGCCGTATTTTTTTTTCTAGCTCCTTTTACTATTTCCTGTATTTTTAGGTGATCTTCCATAATAAGCACAACATCGTCTGCGTATCCTAGTCCTTTAGTATTTGGCCTACAACGTATATTTATTGTTATAGTCTATGATGTATGTAATATGTTAAATTATTTTCTGAAATCTGCTGGTTCATTGTTTTGACATAATTTGCTAGTTTCATAGTTACTATAACTATATTTTTACAGTTATAAAAATTTGGTTACTAGATTAAATTTACAAATAAAATTGCTAGGAATCCTCAAAAATTTTCAATTTTAATTATTTTTCGTATACAATGTTCTAGACTTTAGAACTAATCAGAACTAATTTAAAATCCTAAAATTTTCTAAAAATCTCCCAGGAAAGTAATTTTTAGGTTATTATTAATTGATTTTAAAGATATAAATTTAAATTAAGAACATTTTGGAATATCGCAAATAATTTCATATAAGGTTTTTGAAAATATTTTGTGGTTTTTAAATATAGAAATTAGAATATATTTTTGGTTATTCTTGGAAGTAAACGTTCTAGAGTTGAATCTACATATGTCAACTAATTTATAAAAATCATTTGTGATAGAACTTTCGACATATTTCTGGCGCTGTCCATTATCGTTCTAGTTTTTATACGTTTTAAGAAAATTTACACATTCTGATAGGATCCTCTACCCGACTAATCGATTAACGGATTGTTGCAAACCGGGGCACCTGAATTGGCCAAGGGACATCATTATAATTAGTTTCCATGAAAGTGTTTTAATACCCTTTTTACTTTTCTTATGTAACTTTTATAAATTAATCCTCTTCCTATTTAAAATATTTACAAAAAAACCGTTAGTTGGAGTTACCGTTAATATAATTCTAGAATATACAGGATTCACAATTAAACTTGAGTTTTTTGTGGCGTTTCAAGAACTGTTTTCAAAAAATTAAATTCTCTCATTTAAGCCAGTGTAACCACACTTTTTCTCTGATAGTGAAATGAATCCAAAAAAATGTAGGATGGTATATCCGGTATCTATAAAGATTTTTTCGCAATTCTCACATTTAGGAATATAATAACATAAAATTGTGTGGAGATTGTTACAACTTACAAAGACATGTTGAAAAAAATTGCTTTTGTTGGTTCGTATTTTAATATTTGATAATACATATTTTATATTTTTATCTATTTTATATTTAGTTTTATGAAAATTCAGAAATTGTTAATGGATTCGCAAAAAAAAAAACAATTCTACGAGGCATGTTTTTTAAGTAAGTACCGTTTTGGAATTAAAAAAAAGACGTGAAAAGATATCGCTATAATTTTATTTTTACATGAAAGCCTGTACCTTAATCTACTTTTCTACATAATTTCCGTGAATATTGAGGCACTTGTCATAACGTGGCACCAGTTTTTGAATACCCTCCTCATAAAATTCTGCCGCCTGACTTGTTAACCACTGTATCACAAATGTTTTGACTTCGTTATCGTCTTGAAGACGCTGACCACCCAGGTGCTTCTTCAAGTGCAGGAACAAATGGTAGTCGCTGGGCGCCAGATCAGGGCTGTATGGAGGATGATCTAGAGTTTCCCATTTAAAACATTTGTTGAGATCTTTGGTCCGATTAGCCACATGTGGACGGGCATTGTCATGCAGCAAAACGATACCCTTACTCAACTTGCCACGTCTTTTGTTCTGGATTGCACGACGCAGATTGTTCAATGTCTCACAATAAGACGCTGCATTGATTGTCTCATTACGAGGCAGAAACTCCACTAGCAATACTCCTTTTCTGTCCCAAAAAACTGTGCACATGATTTTGCGGGCAGAAATTGTTTGCTTAAACTTCACTTTTTTGGGTGATGATGAATGTCGCCATTCCATGGATTGTTGTTTCGATTCTGGTGTGACGTAGGCCACCCATGTTTCGTCACCAGTAACAATTTGGTCTAAAAAATGTTCACCTTCATTGTGGTACCGCTCAAGGAAAGTCAATGCACTGCCTAAACGTTGGGTTTTGTGCAAATCCGTCAACATTTTTGGAACCCAACGTGAACACAATTTCCGGTAATTCAAGTTCTCGGTCACAATGCGATACAAAACACTACGAGAATATTGAGGAAAGCAGTCGCACAATGATGAAATTGTAAAGCGTCTGTTTTCTCTCACCTTTTCGTCCACTTTCTGCACCAAATCTTCATTAACGACCGAAGGACGCCCACTCCGTTCTTCATCATGCACATTTGTGCGGCCATCTTTAAATGCTCTCACCCATTTCCTTACCATTCCATCACTCATAATGTTTTGTCCGTAAACTTCACAGATCTCACGATGAATATCGATCGGTTTTTACGCCTTTAGCACTAAGAAATCGTATAACAGCCCGTACTTCACAATCGGCGGGACTCACGATTGTCGGAGGCATCTTAAACACTCAGTAAACAACGTATACAATGAAGAATCAGACTGTAATGGCGTCAGTGCGTAGACATGAGATGTAGGTTGCCAGCGCGCATGCGCGGAACGCCGACCGTATCGCTGCGGCGGCGGAATCGCAAAACGGTACTTACTTAAAAAACATGCCTCGTATAATTAAGTTTTGAAAGACCCAATGTGAATTAAACTCTGGGATAAATTGAAAAGAATATTACGAGAAAAAACATTGACTCAAAGTCATTTGGTGGCTTCCTTTTATTCCGTTATTACTTTACTTGCCAAAGGGGAGTATTGTATTCGTGAAAAAATTATATCCGAGACTTTTGGATCCCTATCACTGTTGGTCTGTCAGTCTATCTATCGAATTGTACAACTCTCGAATGAAATGATATATTGATTTCAAAAATGTCAAGTTTTAGATACTTGAAGAAGAAAAGAGAGCGAAGCGGATAAAAATGGGTGGGAGGTGGAAACATTCTGTAGCATTTGTGAGAATTTTTTCTAGTTTTTGATCGTGATAATGAATAATTTTTAAACCTCATTATTTAAAAATAAACAAAAAAAATACAGAGTTTAGAAAGAGAGTTAGAGGGGTTGTTTTGATTACATAACCTTTTTCAAGTTTCTTCAGTGAATCTAAAAATTATTTTCTTTTTTATAACAAAACTTTTTCCGCTATTTGGCCCTTCATTCATTAATATTTCACCAAAAAGTTCCAGATACAAAATAGCAAATTACAATGCATGGAGTAAGTTATTCTACATTATCATATTATTTAGCGTAAGAGAACCAAACCATTTATTTTATAAGTGATGTTTATAAAAGAAGTATCCCTAACCAATTTTTTAAAATATTAATATTTAACTATTAATAACCTGAACCTTCAAACACGCCAATAACTTAATATAATATTCTCTAATGATGGTTTTTCCCTTTTCAGCATAGCCGATGAAAATTATTCCATGCGCATCCCAAAATACAGAGGCAAAAACCTTTCCAGCCGACTGTTGTATCTTTGGTCGCTTCGGGCGGCTTTCACTGGCTGCTGTCTACTCAGCTGACTACTGATTTGATTCCAACATTGATACACGGTCACCGTAAATCCGCCGTTAGGTTCTTCCGACCATAAACTGCTTTCGACATCGAGTATCCTGCCAATCAGTAACAGAGAGGCGCCTAGGCCGCGCAAGATTTGGCACTACAAATCTGCTAAATGGGAAGATCTTATGGAATACTTTCGAACTTTCCCTTGGATGGACATTTGTTTTCGATCCGATAACCCATCTGACTGCGCCAGGGAGGTCTCCGATGTTATTTTGGCTGGTATGGCCAGCTTACATCCCTTTTTCGAAGAAATGCTCCTCCAACGGCAAGCCTTGGTTCGACCGAAAATGCAAAGAAGCTGTTGCTTCTAAACATATTGCCTATCGACAATGGCGTGAAAATCCTAACACCGTAAATCGTAACATCTTTGTTCATGCCCGGAACAGATGCAAGGGAATTATCGACGAAACCAAGGAGGCACACAATCAACGAATTAGAAACAAACTTCTCGCTTGTCCCAACAATTCCAGGTCCTTTTGGGCAGTCGCTAAGGCAGTTAGTTAAAATTTTACCAAATCCACCATACCACCACTCACACGGCCAGATAATTCCATTGCAACCACACCTGTGGAGAGAGCGAACTTGTTGGCTGAACTCTTTGCTTCACATTCTACTGTCGATTTCCAAGGAAAAACACCACCTACTATTCCCATATTGCAGTCAAGGATGCCCGATGTTGTCTTCAGACAGCGTATCATAAAGCGTATTTTAATGAAGCTAGACACCAAGAAGGCTTCTGGCGCTGACGGAATACCTGCCATAGTTCTCAAAAACTGTGCAAGGGAACTAACACCAGTTTTCTGTAGACTTTTTAACCTATCCTACAGAAAGGGAATATTTCCGTCCTACTGGAAATGTGCCACGGTTCAGCCGATACCTAAAAAAGGTAAGAAGACCTTGCCAAATAACTACCGACCAGTTGCACTGCTTTCAATAATATCGAAAGTCATGGAAAAGGTTATCAATGACCATCTTCTAAAATATCTTGAACGATTCAATATTATTAGCCATCACCAATATGGTTTTCGTAAACATAGATCAACAGGAGATCTTCTGACTTATGTAACACATGTTTGGAACAACGCAATTGAACACTTTGGAGAATCTCGAGCGGTTGCTCTTGACATATCCAAGGCATTCGACCGTGTTTGGCACGATGGACTGTTGGCTAAGTTACGCTCTTATGGTATGTCTGAAAGGTTCTGTTTGTGGCTCTCATGTTTCCTCAAAAAGCGTTCTTTACGAGTGGCGGTCGACGGATTTCTTTCTAACACCCTCACTATCAACGCCGGTGTGCCCCAGGGCTCCATACTGTCTCCTACTCTCTTTCTCATTTACATTAACGATCTGCTGGAAAAGACCGGGAATCCAATCTATAGCTTTGCAGATGACAGTACGCTTGTCTCTTCATTCACCTTGAACGCTCGGACATCGGCTGCTCAGGCGAATATCCGCAGACAGCAGGAGGTCGTTCAACTTAACAAAGACCTGGAAGAAATTCTATCTTAGGGTGACAGTAACCAAGTGGAATTTAACGCTACAAAAACCCAAGCGGCAGTTTTTTCTAAAAAAGTTAACGTTGCTGAACCCGACATAGTTATGTCGGGGCACTCCATTCCCCTAGCATCGTCGCTCAATTTGTTGGGCGTTAGTTTGGGAGCAAATATGTCTTGGCATGAACATGTTGCAGGCATAGCAAGGAGAGCTTCTCAAAAGTTGGGAATATTATTTAGAACCAGAAAGCTTTACACCCCACAGCAACTGTTAATTCTTTACAAAGCCCAAATTCGACCAACTATGGAATACTGCTCCCACGTTTGGGGCTCCGCTCCCAAACATACACTGCATTTGTTGGATTCTGTTCAGAGAAGAGCGGTCCGTCTGATTGGGGACCCGGAATTGACCGGCGGCCTTGATTCGCTGGAACATCGAAGAACGGTTGGCTACTTGAGTCTGTTCTACAAGTATTTTCATGGAAAGTGTTCGAAGGATGTAGCCCGCTTAATTCCTCCCAAAGCGGTGCATGTTAGAAATACACGTCGCGCTGGTGCTTCGCATCCGTATGAGGTTCAGCTTGTTACTCCGCGTACAACGCTTTTCAAGCAATCTTTTATATGGAGAACGTCATCCCTTTGGAATAATTTGCCCAGCGCTGTGTTTCCCACCGAGTACAATTTACATCGATTCAAGAACAACGTGAATCGCTTTTTCCGCACTCGTGCCGCTCCTGGAGCGTTTAAGGACTTCCCTGCAGCACGTGTGCTAGACCCATAAAAAAAAAATGTGTAGTGATGGATCCGTGTTTCTTCCATTGTCACATATCGCATGAAAAAAATCCTTTTTATTGCGCTTAAACAGGTCTAAACAGCGCTCAGAATCATCAACACGTTGTTGTTTTTGGTCCACTATGAGCAAATGCGGTATCCATTTCGAACAGAGCTTTTTCATGCCCAAATGTTTGTGCAAAACATGGCCAACACGTTCTTTTGATATCTTTAAGGTGTCAGCTATTTTACGCAATTTCACGTTACGGTCATCCAAAAAATTTTGTGAATTTTTTTGATGCTTTCCGGTGTAACCACATCATTTGGGTGTCCAGAGCGTTCAGCATCATTTGTATCTGTACGACCGCGTTTAAATTCAGCATACTAGTAAATGTTGAGTGATTTTCCAGGGCAGAGACCCCGTAACACTTAACAAGCCATTACTTTGCTTGAACGGTATTTTTTCCGATCAATAAACAGTGTTTAATCAATACACGAAATTCGATTTTTTCCATTGTTTTGAAAATATCAAAATTAGCGTCACTAAAACCACTGTAACTTGTAAACTAGTCGTCGACATGTCATAAAATTATGACACGTATCGTTTAAAGGTTGGTACTTCCTAAAAATCATATGAATTTTTTGAAATCTATGTGTCAGACTAAAAATTTTTCAGCCTACATGTTATATCCTTTATATATATATATATATATATATATATATATATATATATATATATATATATTATATATATATATATATATATATAAATATATATATATATATATATATATATATATATATATATATATATATATAATAAAATATATATATATATATATATATATATATATATATATATATATATATATATATATATATATATATGTATATATATATATATATATATATATATATATATATATATATATATATATATACACATATGTATATATAGTATATGTATATATATATATATATATATATATATATATATATATATATATATATATATATATGTATATATATATATATATATATATATATATATATATATATATATATATATATATATATATAATTTATTTCAATTCTCGTTGATAGCGACCGTAGTTATTGTAAAAAATAGTTAAAGTTTTATCTTTTATTTTCGGGGAATTCGGTCAATAAGAGAAAACTCATTTGTTGTTAAATTCTATATTTCGTTGGTAATTTCCAACTTTTTTAACCCCCTTACCCCATTAGGAATGTAAAAACTGAAAGTAGAAGAAAAAAAAACTGTATGTACTAAACAAGAATAAACAACATACTCACCAACATAGAGTATTACAAAATCAAAGGTAATGTTATCATTTGCCACACAGTACTAACAATTAAAAACACAAACAACATGACAAGGAACAATATAAAACTTTCTGTCCCGATCACTATAATTTAACTGATAATTATGAAGGTAATTTGCTTGAACAGTGGTTTGACTGTGTGAGTAGTAGTATCCTATGCCTAATTCTTAATAGTCTATCAGATTATACTGTAAATCTACAAAGTTAAAATGTTACAATAAATATTGCTTATGTGATTAATATCCGTTTTATAATTAATTGTCTTATCATCTTTAATAATATGGCACATCTCAAGGAATAACCGTTTATTATATACGTTCTCAAATTCAAGCATCTTAGTATTCGCATAGTCGAAATTAGGTCCCGTGTTCAAATGGTGACATGCCACAGCACACGAGTTTTTCCCAATGACGCAATCACTCCTGTGCTGTGTCAGCCGATTTTTCAACGTTTGGGTAACCATTGTTGACGAAAATGTTATAGAGTTTGTTTAGATTAGTTTGAAGGAATCTATCATCACTTATATGAGTTATTCTATTCTTCATGGCAAGCACTGTATTATATTTTTGACTCGTCGAATGATTTGACGAAAAGTTCAGATATCTGTTAGTTGCTGTGGGTTTTTGGTACCAATCTAATATAATTCTGTTCTGTCTATCTCTAATAACCTTGGTGTCAAGGAAGGAAACACCTGAATCACGTTCCATTTCAATAGTGAACTCTAATCTATCATGAAATGAATTAAACATATCCAACACAATTTATATATATATATATATATATATATATATATATATATATATATATATATATATATATATATATATATATATATCTTTAATAATCATAGTTTTAAGAACGTAATTATTTTATTTTTAGAAAAATTTATTACCTAGCCCATAACAAGCCACACGTTATTGTTAATTGAATAAAACGTTTTCATGCAATTTTATGAGTATCAACGTTCATATCGCGTGAGAGAAATAATTTTATAAAGATGAATATCAATTCTAGGCTGAAAATTTTTAATAAAAGAGACCAAATTTTCAGCAAATATTAAACATTATATTCACGATTATTTTCTAGTAGATTATTAAAAATATATATTTTTTGTTTTAATATGGAGATGTAAAATATATGCGATATGTATAAACTGATACAAGTAAAACAAAATAATAACATGAAAAGATATAATTAATTTGCACCTCTGACCGATCTAAGCCTAGTTTTGAAGATGTACCTGTCCCTGGGGAATGTCCAAGGCCACGGACCGATAGAGGAATTGTTCAGCAAGTTGCTAACAATTACCGCTTGCTGGCGCCTTATGGGGTTCTACCCCAAGTATGTAAAAATCGATATAAATTACTAAAAAAAGTCCACACGTTTAAAACTAGGCTTACATCAGCCAGAGGTGCAAAGTATTTGTATATTACTTATTCTTTACAGTTCTTGTTCTTCTTCTTCTTTTAGCAGCCTTTTGTCATTCACTCCTGGACATAGGCCGCCTCCTGTCTTTTCCAGTCCACTCTATCCTTGGCTATTGGTGGTCTTTCCACACTTCTCCTGTGTCTTCTAGGTCTTCACTGTATTAAGTGTTTCGTCCACTTCTTATCCGCCTCCTGTCCAGCGACGTGTCCTACCCAAGTCCATTTCCTCGTTATGCAAATGGTCCCTAAGCGTTACTCTCAGCATAGTTCATTCTATAGCCCTCTGGGTAGTTCGAAGTATAATAGCTGTTTTCGCAGTTAATGTTGCAATTTCTAATCCATACATCATCACAGAAAAAATGCACGCGTTAAAAACTTTGGTCTGCAGATTGATCGTGATATCAGAACTCCTTAAGACCTGACCCAGTTTTTCAGTGGCTGCCCATGACATTCTAATTCTCCCACTCGGCTTTTTAGTTCTCTTATCAAGTTTTATTTCATAACTTAGGTAAACATATTCTTTTACTTTTTCTATTTTACTGTCTCCAACATAGACTGGTGTTTCGACTGGAGTCAGGATTTTAGTTTTTGTTAAATTTATAGTCAGCCAACTTTTTGGACCATCTCTTGTAACTCTTATAAGTCGTTGCCGATCAAGACTACATCGTCAGCAAAACGGAGGTAGCTCAAGTATCTTCCATCAACATTTATTCCTCTCTCCTCCCAATCCAGTTGTTTAAAGACGTCCTCCAAAGACAATGTAAAAAGTTTCGGCGAGATAGTGTCGCCTTGTCTTATTCCGCGTTGTAGAGCTATTTCATCGGTTATTAGATCATCATTGATTTTAACTTGTAGTGTAGCCTTTGCGTATACGTATTTAAGAAGGTCTCGGTATCTTGAATCTGTTTTAGCATTATTCATATCTTGAAATGCTTTGTTGCCTTCTTGTAATCAATAAAAGCTAAATGAACTGGGACATTATACTCACTGCATTTTTCGATTAGAATTTTGATGTCTTGTATCTGCCCGATAGTACTGTAACCTTTGCTCTACGTTTGTATGCTAAAATTACTTTAAATTTATTCTCTTTTCCGTCGATTCTAGCTCAGTTAAAGAGCCGTGATACGGCGAAACGCCTCATGAAATAGACTGACAGATGAGAGAATAGTCAAAAACTGCTGGACAATGGACTTTGTCCAATTTTAGAGGTTTTTCTAAATATTTATACACGTGAAGTAGAACCCTATAAAGCGCTGCTAAGCAGTAATTTTTTTATGAGTCTAGCACACGTGCTGCAGGGAAGTCCCTAAAGCGCTACAGGAGCGACACATGTAGGGAAAAAGCGATTCACGTTGTTCTTGAAGGTGTTAGGAAGAAATCCGTCGACTGCCACTCGTAAACAACGCTCTCTGAGGGAACACGAGGACCACAAACAGAACTTTTCAGACATACCATAAGAACGTAGCTTAGCCAACAGTCCATCGTGCCAAACACGGTCGAATGCCTTGGATATGTCAAGAGCAACCGCTCGAGATTCTCCAAAGTGTTCAATTGCGTTGTTCCAAACATCTGTTACATAAGTCAGAAGATCTCCTGTTGAGCTATGTTTACGAAAGCCATATTGGTGATCGCTAATAATGTTGAATCCTTCAAGATGTTTTAGAAGATAGCCTTTTCCATGACTTTCGATATTATTGAAAGCAGCGCGATTGGTCGGTAGTTATTTGGCAAGGTGTTCTTGCCTTTTTTAGGTATCGGCTGAACTGTGGCACATTTCCAGCAGAAAGGAAATATTCCCTTTCTGTAGGATAGGTTGAAAAGTCTACAGAAAACTGGAGTTAGTTCCCTCGCACAGTTTTTGAGCACTATTCCGTCAGCGCCAGAAGCTTTTTGGTGTCTAGCTTCATTAAAATATGTTTAATGATACGCTGTCTGAAGACAATATCGGGCATCCTTGACTGCACTATGGGAATAGTAGGTGGTGTTTTTCCTTGGAAATCGACAGTAGAATGTGAAGCAAAGAGTTCAGCCAACAAGTTCGCTTTTTCAACAGGTGTCTTTGCAATAGAATTATCTGGCCGTGTGGGTGGTGGTATGCTGGATTTCGGAAATTTTGACTAACTGCCTTAGCGACTGACCAAAAGGACCTGGAATTGTTGGGAAAAGCGAGAAGTTTGTTTCTAATTCGTTGATTGTGTGCCGCCTTGGTTTGGTCGATAATTTCTTTGCATCTCTTCCGGGCACGAACAAAGGTGTTACAATTTATGGTGTTAGGATTTACACGCCATTGTCGGTACGCAACATGTTTAGAGGCAACAGCTTCCTTGCATTTTCGGTCAAACCAAGGCTTGCCGTTGGAAGCGCATTTCTTAGAAAAAGGAATGTAAGTCTCCATACCAACTAAAATACCATCGGAGACCTCCCTGGCGCAGTCAGATGGGTCATCAGATCGAAAACAAACGTCCAACTAACGGAAAGTTCGAAAGCATTCTTTGAGATCTTCCCATTTAGCAGATCTGTACTGCTAATTCTTGCGCGGTTTAGGCGCCTCTCTGTCACCGATTGGTAGGATACTCGATGTCGAAAGCAGTTTATGGTTGGAAGACCTAACGGCGGATTTACGGTTGTTAGCAACTTGCTGATCAAGTCCTCTGTGGCCTTGACGAGCCTCCGACAGAGGGCAGGTACGTCTTCAAAACTAGGCTTATATCAGCCAGAAAGGCAAAGTTTTTGTATCTTACCTATTTTTGACGCTTGTACTGCGATGGATTGATGAATGAGAAAACAGTTAAAAAGTGCCGAAAAATGGATTTTGTTCAATTCTACTAGTTTATATTGAATTTTCTTGGTTTAGTGAAAACAGAGCATATAAAATAAGGGTCTTAAGTAGGACACGTTTACGTATTTTTAATATATTCTTTTTGAATTTCGAATTCGATTGTTTAGTCCCACTTAACAATAAATTATATAGATAGTTTCTAAATTGAATGTGGAATTAGTAGAAATCAATCAACTCTATAGTGCTGTTAATTTACATTAATCCAGTAATGAATGGAATTTAACTTTAGATAATAGCAGATTCATTTAGGATAAGTAATAATATATTATATAATGAGTATGCATAGATGGCTATTACTCAAAAAGACGCAGTTAATATCATAATCAGGTGACAAGGAGTTTATTTAATAGGAAACAGATTTTCGCTACTCTAATATTTTAACTGATACAATCAGAAGCAGCTTGAAAAATTTTTCTTTATCTTCGTTCTTTTACAGAATATTGATGCAACAGACTCAACTATTTTAGCAGTGGCATGCTTAAGTAGATTTTAACTGCTGCAAAGAAAAACGGTTTTTTTATAGCATGCTAATATTTGTGTGTATTCTGATTAACACGATTTTCTTTATACTTTACTCCTTATGGTACTTGATTCTCTCTCTAGGATGCTTGATTTCATAGAAATTAGACGAATTCAAGAAATACTCCAGAAACAGGTTTTTAGAGTTTCTGAAATAGATTCCAGTTATTGATTTCTCTATGAATATCTTCAAAATTTGGTTTCTGCTTTCCTGCCACGAACAAAAGCAGATTGTGGTCACCTAACGGCAAATACAGAAGATAGGGATACCCTGTCAAAAATGCATCTTTAAGCAATTTATGAACACACTGTATAATATTTCTATAATATTTTAGGAAGTATCTACGAAATATTAAAGGATATTTTTGACTGTTATTTGTGTTAAAGGTTATTGTGTCGTATTTTATAATAATAGTAGTATGCCACGTTTATACCCGTAACATAAAACCTTTTAAAAATCTGATTAGATTTTATAGGATATTATAAGATAAATACTTTTATATTTTTTGACGTATTGTAAACAATATTGAAATATGAGTTTCTGACTTACCAGTAAATAAAATTTAAAATCTAACGTACCATTAAGGCAGAGGTGCTCAAACGGACGATCGCGATCGACAAGTCGATCGCGAGTGCTTTTTGAGTCGATCTCGAGCAAAAAATTCCGATATAGAACTATTCACAGATTTTGTTTTAGGTAACTAAAACAAAATGTAATAAATAAACTACTAAAATTTATTCGATCCACAATTAGGCCAGAATAACCCCCTCATCGCTTTCTTTTATCGTAATAACCCCCTGCTAGCGGCAAAAGGCGGCTTTATCAAAGGAACGCGCGGTACTTGTCAAAGAAAAGCCGCGTTTTTGATTCCCGCCGATTTTTCTAGAAACTTCGGGCGGCGTGTTTGACGGGAACATTCGAGATTTCGTTCGCGCCGATATAAATGTTGCGCCTTCAGGAATAGGAGTAAGTCTGAGTTGTAACTTGAAGGCGATACATCGATACATAGTCCAAAATGAGTGCGGCGAAGAAAAGTAAAACTTATCATTTTAATAACGATTGGGAGGAAGAATTTTTCTTTTGTATGGTAAAGGATAAGTGCATTTGTCTCATTTGCCGTGCGTCAGTTGCAATACCTAAGCGTGGGAACTTAGAGAGGCATCATAAAACGGTTCATAAAAACTATGAAAAGGATTTTCCCTCACAGAGTGAATTAAGAAAACGAAATACGTCATTTGATAACTTGTTTGAAAAAAGAACAAACCATGTTCACAAGACCAGCCAAACAAACAAAAGCTGCAACGATCGCGTCATTTAAAATATCGCATATATTGGCGAAACACAAGAAACCATTTGATGATGGATTGGTTGTGAAGGAAGCATTTATTGAAGCGGGTGAGACTTTATTTGGAGATTTTAAAAATAAAACAGAGATTATGTCTGCTATTAGAAAACTTCAGTTATCTCGTCCGACTGTCAGAAAGCGTGTTGAAGTCATGAGTCAGGACATGGCAGATAAACTAAAACATGATATCATGGAATGTACATACTTTTCTTTACAGTTCGACGAATCCACCGATATGACAGACACTGCCGAGCTGTGTATTTTTATTCGAATGGTATTCAATGACATGTCGGCTAAGGAAGAATTTTTGACAATGATTCCTCTGAAAGGAAAGACCCGTGGCGAAGATATACTAGTATATGACGTTTTCTTCAGTTTTGTAACAAACTACAAGCTACCAATATATAAACTAGTGTGCATTACAACCGATGGAGCACCAGCAATGACTGGAAACAAAAACGGTTTTGTGGCATTGTGTCGAGCTAATAATGATTTCCCTTCATTTTTCTCCTTCCATTGCATTATACATCAACAAGTTTTGTGTTCAAAAGTTCTAAACATGGAGGAGATTATGGGCATTGCAATAAAAATTGTGAATTCTATCCGTGCACGTAGCTTGCAACGACGGCTCTTTAAATTGCAGTTGGAAGATAGTGAGTTAGCTGAACACACTGATTTAGTTTTTCACACGGACTTCAGGTGGTTGAGTCGCGGAAAATTCCTAGAAAGATTTCAAGAATTATTGCCCGAAATAACAGCTTTTCTGGACGAAAGAGGTGATGACACTCAGATGCTGAAAAACGGAAAATGGCGGGAAGAGATTTAGCATTTTTGACATACATCACAATGCATTTAAACACCATTAATTTGGAGCTTCAAGATAAAGGAAAAACTATTATTGAGATGATTAGCGCAATAAACGCATTCAAAAGTAAATTGCAACTTATGATAGATCAACTGAAAAGAAAGGATCTGAAAAATTGTCCGTCTTTGAAAGCAAGGATTCCTCAGTTGAATTATGATATTTATGAGGCAGAATTATCAAATATTTTGGGCCAATTCGAAATACGTTTTTATGATTTCAGTAAATTGGCAAATATCGCATCATTTATGAGTTATCCTTTTTCGTGTAAAAACATTGAGGAATTAGCTACTGAAATAGTCAGTTTAACATGGACTCATGTTCTGTTGAAAATGAGTTAGTGCAGATTATATCAGATATACATCTCAAAGCCACAGCATCTGAAACAAAATTCTGGTGTTTTATATCTGAAGATAAATATCCGAATCTAAGGCAAATCGCCCTTCAACTGACGGCAATGTTTGGGTCAACTTACTTGTGCGAGTATGCATTTTCTGAAATGAAGATAATTAAGTCAAAATATCGCAATGGACTAACTGACGAACATATGTCATCATGCCATCTTATGAAAAGTATGCTGAGGACATGCAGTGCCACATCCAAAGTCACTCTTTAGTTAAGTTTAGACACTAGAACTCGTTTGTTTTGTAAGAACCAATAAACTCGCAATTTTGAATAATTATGCGTTTTTTCATTGACATTTTAGAGCAGACCTACACTTACCTTCACTAAAAAATATGCATATGGTGCGGAAAACTAATATTTATGCCACGATACACCCTACCTAGACGACAATCCTGCATCACACTTACTTGCAGCCTCTCAGAGTCGCTCGATCGTAGTCTAACAATATTGAGGTAGATCGCCAGCAGTTCAAGTTTGAGCACCCCTGCATTAAGGTATTAACATTTTTTTTAAAGCATCTATAAAACTTTACGGGATATTTTTTGGTAATATTCTCGTAATTGCGGAGTATTTTATAATACCGGCAATAAGCTAACTTTTACAATAATAGATCTTTAAAAACCTTATAGGAATATAAAAGGCATTATAAGATAAACACTTTTACAATTATTTTAATGTATTGTCGACATCATTGACAATATTTGTATAATAACTTAAGAGTTAATAACTTACAAAATCAAACGTACTAATAAATAAGAATTTATAGTTTATTCCCTCCTAAGTTTATAAATTGTAGAACAAGTTGAGAAAATATTTCATGATCGTCTATTTATATAAGGTTTGTAGCCTTCTACAAGTATATAAAACTAAACTGTTATAATTTTTTTTGTACATTATTAAGAAAATTTAAATAAAAAAACTGCCAAGTGCAAGTCGGACTTGCGCAATTAGTGTTCCTAACGGTGACTGCTTTTGATTAATTTAATTTAATAAAAATTTGTGTTATGGAAGGATAAAATGATCAGTGACTTCACAAAACATATCCCAAACGATTTTTGAACAAAGTTTCCGATCTTTGTTGAAACTGATGACTTTGAAAAAATTGTTTTTTCTTATATACCAGATAAATTATTAAAGATAATGCACTAGTAATAATTTTTATTCAATCTACACCTTATGAAGAATATTCTTGAATTTTTTCGAAATTTTCTGATTAGTATTCTTAGAGATAGGGTGGGGGTACAACGATTTTTCGTGTTTTTTTTTTAAATAATATAAGGAAAAGTTTGCGAGAGTGTTATATCATATATATTTTTGTACTCATGTACTTTCATTTGACACCCCACTTGATGACCTTTAAATTTTTTTTTCACTTCCGATTTCATCCCCCAAAACTAACCCCTTAAGTCAAAATTTAACTTTCAAAACTACGCTGCTTCGATTAGGACATCAATTCCTATATTCCAATTTGTGACAAATTTAAACTTTCTATGTCAAATACTTTCGCGGAAAATCGGCTGCCACAGATGGACAGACGGATACCCATATGATCCCATAAGTGCTCTGTACGGAACATTAAAAATATTTTAGAAGCTGTTATGTATTAATAAATTACAAACTTCTGAATTTTATGGCTGGGTCTATTAAAATATTAAAAATAAATAATAATAAATATTTAGTATGTATATAAGATTTGATATTTTATTTGATACGTGATTAATACGAGTAAAAAATTTTATAGTTAAGTACTGAAAAAGATATAAGATATAATGTTTTGAATAATTATAAGAAATTCTAGAAAAAACTGGTAAAATATTTTAGAACATTTATATATTTACGAATTATTAAGTAATATAACCGTAAATACCAGAATCAACTATTAGTCTATTAGTACACTATTAATATACATACATCAGTGGTCGAACAAATACTATATGTAGTGTGCAGTTGATATGAACTTTTATGCGTTTTGAAGCCTATGTAGGAGTGTAGACTATGAACTATAGGCACAATTTTTGTGGCCACGGCAATTCCTTTGAAAATGTACGTGGTTATTTTATGACCTCTCACTTTTAAGGTCATTAATAAGCCAACTTTCATATTACATAATATTCTGGAATACTCGCCGAGTTTTCGAAAATATACAAATATTTAAAAAGTCTTTTTATATTGTCAACAAGATTTAGAAAATTTGAACATTTTTCTTTCGGAATATTAGCCAATACGATTTTATAGTTTAACGCTTTTCGAGACGGTTTAAGGTTTTACATATATCAACAAATTTTTGTATGTACATAAAGTAAGAATAAATTTAGTCTTTCAAGACTTTCTAAGTCGATACTCGATCACAGACGTCGAATAATATTTTACGTTGTTTTCATGTCAAGAATATAAAAAGTCTCCACCCAGTGCTATAATAGTATCTACGCATCTCGATAAATTTGGTAGGGTTATATTATAGATAATGGTAACTTTTACTGGTTTTTTCTTGAGATAATAAATACACTTTATGCACAAATATTCATATTAAAATATATAAAAAATTAATACTCTGGGAGAGGAGATAGAAGAGTTGCTGCGCATTTACTATGTTATATGCCATTCTAGGGGATTTTGAAGTCGAAAAATTGGAAAATTAGTTTATTTTTTCATTACTTTCAATTTTAATCTAGGAAGGGGATAAAGGGGTGGGAGACGTTAAATGTTGTATAGTTTCAATAATATTTTAAGCATTTTTTCAAGTTTCTACTTCCCTTGCTAACGGCAAATATTGTATTATTGAAAAAATCTCACGCCGAGATATTTGCAGATCTTCATGTCTTGGGATCTCGACATTACGAAAAACATAGTAACTCGCTTCTGCCTATCTGCTAATCTGTATACTTGTTGGTTTGTCGGTCTGAGACACACCCGACCGAAATGTGATATCAATTTTAATTTCAGTACACATATAATACTTGACGGAAGAATAGAACCTATAGTTTTTTCTAAATATCGCTAAAGTGGAATGGAATAAATGAGGGTGGGAGTCAATAAATTTTATTCAGTTTTCTGAGTCATTATAACACTTTTTCTTGGTTTTTGTTGATATAATAAACAAATTTTAAGTATGGTTATTTATAGTCAAACCTAAAAGGAGTTAAGGAGTAAAGCAGGGTATTAGACGAGTTATTTCGAATATTTTGTATTACGGTCCTTTTCATGGTTCTCTAAATGTAAATTCTTTTGTTATTTGTTCGTTATTTATGAACAAATCTATAAGGATGGAATGAGATGGGAGATGGTGTCAGAGAGGTCGCTGCGTATACTTTTTGTCACATGTCTTTTTCAGGGTTCTTGTAGTCAAGAATACTAAAAATAATTTATTTTTTGTATATTTTTAATTATCTATGATCGTACATATACGTGGTTAATGTGATACAGAGAGAGTTAGAAGGGTTATTTCGTATCTATCCTGCTGTAAATTCTTTTCAACGGTTTTGGAGTCAAGGAACCTGAAAATTGTGTTATTTTTTCAATATGTTCCATTGATAAAAAACGTAAGGGGTTAATAAGAGAAAGAAGTGCCAGAAGTGTTGTTTCGTGTATATCGTATAGACGCCTTTTTCAGGGATCAGAGATATATCTTATTATAAGTTCTCTTTAGGTTTTTTTTTTTTCAGTGGAGGAATTTGAAGAATGTGTTATTTTTGTATTATTTTGAATTTAAACAGAGACTCCGCTTGCCCATTTTTCCAAAGATTCATTAATAATCCATTCTCCGTAAATATTCAGCAGAATGGGGAAGAGGATACAACTCTGCCTAACATCTTTTTCGATGCTGAAATCTGCGGAGTATTGCTCCTTTATTTTTTATCTCTGCTGAGATGTTGTCGTAGAGAGACTCTATGATGTTGATTAGGTGTTTCGGAACCCATCTCTCCCAGAATGTTCCAGAATCGTCCCCATTGTACTGAGTTAAATGCTTTGGTATAGTCAAGAAAGCAAAACATAGATAGCTAGAACCTTGTATTCATACACTTTTTCTACCATTCATCAGTAAGTATCGCGTTCCACATCCTAGTACAAATTCTGCTTGCTCCGAGGAGATCTGGAGAAGTATTATTTAGTCGTTTCTATGAGATTTGAAGAAGAACTTTACTGGCATGGCTAATAAGAGCAATGGTTCTATAATTACAGCATTCATCTTCAGTTCCATTTTTGTGCAAAACTTTAACAACCATCTGAAAACACACCAAGAATCACATCTTTGGTCGCATCGGATGACTTCTACCAAAACACAATATATCCTAAAAACCACATAGAACAATAGGATCATCAATGAGAAATCCGAAGAATGACATAAAGTTAGAAGACCAGAGCGTATAACAGCATTTTATATGGCAATTCCATTGACGCCTATACAGGATAAACCGGTAGGTTATCTCCAATGCGCAAAGGACACAAACTGAGCTGCTGTAACAAATAAACTGCATTAACCTCCTCCACCATTAACTAGAAACAGGCTGCAAAATCGATTATAATAGTTGGAGACAAATAGTCACTATACAACACTACAAAACAAGAATGATGTGAGAAGCCATCAAAATTCAGAAAAATGTCATCTTAAACAAAAGAGATGATGCCTTCAATCCTCTATCCTTATTTATTTACTATGTTGGAAATGTGGAATCTTTGGCACAATGACACTACTCAATATATATCACCACTACATCAAACACTTTATTTTTGCACTCTACGCGCGTTTCGCTAACCATGTTAGCTTCATCAGGAGCGATGATTGACTGTTAATCATCGCTCCTGATGAAGCTAACATGGTTAGCGAAAAGCGCGTAGAGTACAAAAATAAAGTGTTTGGTGTAGTGGTGATATGTACTGGGTAGTGACTTATTTATTTATGTAAATATAAAGAAATACTAACAATTGAATATATAAAATTAACCTAGCGTAAGCACTTTTTAAAGTTATTTTTAAGGTATTATAGCTTGCATATAAACTGTTTGAAAAATGTATTTAGATATTGATTTATGTTGTTTTGTATGTTACTTTGATTAATGGATACTTGTAAATTATTGGTGTTATGACTATAAATGCTAATACTCAATTAATTGTATTCTCTAAAATTCAGGTTTCTGTATTAAAATTGTCTTATGTATAAAACAAATTAGGTGCTCTTTGCGTTTATACTCTAGTTTTAGGTTATATTGATTTAAATATTGGTGATATATAACAATATTTTTTGATCCTTGTGGAAAATCTGACATAAGATTGTGGAATTTGTAGTTTTTTTTGTCAATAAACGTGATTTTTTTCTGGTAAATAATATCATGGTAAATTCCCCTCAAAATAATGGATTCTACATTTTATGTTTTGGTTCTATCAAGTTACATAAAATTCTTAATTTAAAAAATGTATTTGTATTTCCTTGTTCAATATATTAGCGCAGCTAAACACACTCTGGCAGCATTATTAAACTAAATATTGAATATATACACATTGAAATCAGCTGAAATAATTAATTTTTTTTTAATCAATAGCACACTTCAGTGAATGGGATGTATAGTCCTAAATTTTTCTATAAACAGAGAAAATTTGCGCTCAATTTTCAACAGTCAAGATTTTGGAAAATTATGGTTGTGAACATTGAATTCGCTGAAGGGAGCACAAATCACGTACTCACCGGTCTTCACCGAACCGTGACCCAGTGTAATATTCGTTTTTCATTTGTGATACAATAAATTTCGATTAATTTACTAAACTATCATTTGTAGAACTTCGAAACTGAAGTAAGAATTTTGATTCGTTCTTTTTCTGATAAGGGAGATAGATATAAATTAATACCTTTATTATGGAGAAGGGTTGACAGTATTCTTAATTGACTCTATGTTTCAGTGGAAACAGCTTTGTAAGTTCCTTTTTCCTGCCTGTTTAGAAAAACACTGAGACTTAGGGGCTATATATATATATATATATATATATATATATATATATATATATAATATATATATATATATATATATATATATGTATATATATATATATACAATATATATATATAAATATATATATATATATATATATATATATATATATATATATATATGTATGTATATGTATATGTATATATATATATATATATATATATATATATATATATATATATATATATATATATATATATATATATATATACGAGGCTGGTTTGAAAAGTCCGTGCAAAAATAAAAACTACTTATGTGTTTGGGGTAAACCTTTTTTATTTTTCGACATAGTCTCCTTATACACTTCGTCCAACGATGTTCTAGTTTGTTGATCCCTTCCGAATAATAGGATTTGTCCAAGTCTGCAAAAATATCCATTAGTGTCTGCAATCACCTCCACGTTTGAATAAAATCTTTGTCCCGCTAGCCATTTCTTCAAATTGGGGAACAAATAGTAGTCAGAAGGAGCCAAGTCTGGAGAATAGGGGGATGTGAAACGAGTTGGAATCCTATTTCCATTAATTTTGCGACCACAACTGCTGAGGTGTGTGCTGGTGCGTTGTCGTGATGGAAAAGGACTTTCTTGTGGGCCAATCGCGGGCGTTTTTCTTGCAGCTCGGTTTTCAAACGGTCCAATAACGATGAATAATATTCACCTGTAATAGTTTTACCCTTTTCCAGATAGTCGTTGAGGATTATCCCTTGCGAATCTCAAAAGGCAGTCGCCATAACCTTTCCGGCCGAAGGAACGGTCTTCGCCTTTTTTGGTGCAGATTCCCCCTTGGTAACCCATTGTTTAGATTGTTGTTTGGTCTCAGGAGTATAGTAATGTATCCATGTTTCATCCACAGTGACGAAACGACGCTTAAAGTCCTCCGGATTCTTCTGGAACAGCTGCAAACCATCCTTGCAACACTTCACACGATTCCGTTTTTGGTCAAGCGTGAGCAATCGCGGCACCCATCTTGCGGATAGCTTTCTCATGTCCAAATGTTTATGCAAAATATTATGTACCCGTTCAGTCGAGATGCCCACAGCACTAGCAATCTCACGCACCTTAACTCTTCTGTCATCCATCACCATATCATGGATTTGATCAATGATTTCTGGAATCGTAACCTCCACAGACCGTCCAGAACGTTCAGCGTCACTTGTGCCCATATGGCCAGTCCGAAAATTTTGAAACCACTTATTCTAATCGAAGGTGCAGAGTCACCATAATGTTTATCAAGCTTCTCTTTAATCTCCTGAGGCGTTTTGCCTTTCATAAAGTAATGTTTAATCACCACACGAAATTCTTTTTCGTCCATTTCTTGAAAATCATTCGACTTCCGTGATTCACACGAATGCCAAACACAAAGAAATAGACCAATATGGCTGAAGCTTGGTGTGCGTTCATTCAAGAGATGCTACTAACTAAACATGACCTCGATACGCGCCGGTGGTGCAATCTCTCGGACTTTGCACGGACTTTTCAAACCAGCCTCGTATATATATATATATATATATATATATATATATATATATATATATATATATATATATATATATATATTCGCTTGTTTTAGCTATTAGGACATGTGAATTTTTAAATTTTTGTCCGAGAAACTAACGCTGACGTTGAAAAAAGTATTATAAAACTAAATGAACTCTAGCGAAAATTTTGAAAAATAATGGTTGTAGGATTCAAAATTTTTTTTTTCTCCCTCGGTCCAGTACCCCAAGTCGGCATGAGGTAGTTTTAGAATTGGTCCGCGCCGCCTCAGTCTCGTACGTGGTCCAGCTTGATCTGCAATGACTTGTTTAGTGCCTATCGCGTATATTTGTACGTCCAATTACTTGATTTGCATTGCTGCAAATGTATACAACGTCGTTTGAGTATCCAGATAACAATGTTTGGAAACCAAAGTAATAAATATCCTCTAAGTGAAAAAGAGCTGTAAACTATTTCTTGAAATATTGATCTGTCCGATAAAGGATCGAATTTTTTGGAATGTTTCGTGACAACGGAAGAGTTTTTTTGCAGACAGTTCTATAAAGAATCCCGATTTTGGTAGTAATGAACACAGTTCTGATTCTGAATATGATGAAGAAAGAGCCATAAAAGATAAAATGATTTTTTAGCCTCATTTCCTATATGGGCATTTTGAAAATGCCAGATATTTCATGTTATTGGAGAAAAGAAATAATGTTTAAAACTAGAATGCCCGCGGAACGCATAAGTCTCAAGCGTTTTGAACTTCTTCTTGGTATAGTCCATTTTACAGAGAAATATAATAGACAACCAAACACACTTTATAGATATACTCAGAAAAAACCGTAAGGATTTGACAACAGAAGTTATTAGCAAGAAATTGAAGAGTAGCAAGTGGGCTACGTAATATCAAGACCAAACCAAATGATCGTAGACTATAACTATGGAAAATCCGCTGTTGACATTTCAGATCGAACGACAGCATACTAATCGCCACCGAGGAAAGGAGGGAAATAATTTTGAATACTGCCAGTCGTATCCTGAAGAACCTACTTTATGTCTGAAATGTTTTAACGTAACTCACAGGGTTTAGTATAAGATACGTTTATGTTCAAAAAGTTTCTACTGTTTATGTTACACTTTTTATCATTTTTAGTGTTCCGTACGGAACACTTACAAGATGACTTCGGTGTCTGTCTGTCACACCCGATTTTCTCCGAAACTATTTGTCACAGAAAGTTGAAATTTGGTAATAATATAGGAATTGATAGCCTCATCAGAGCCATGTAGTTTTGAAAGTTAAATTTTGACTTAAGGGGTCAGTTTTGGGGGGTGAAATCGGAAGTGAAAAAAGAAATTTTTTACTACGTCATCGAATATGGTGTCAAATGAAAGCTTGTGAAAACATAAGTAAAATATATATATATATATATATATATATATATATATATATATATATATATATATATATTATTTATATATATATATATATATATATATATATATATATATATATAATGTAATACTTGCGCACACTTTTCTTTGTATTATTTGTAAATAATCACGAAAAATGGCCGTCCCCCCCTTATCTCGAAAAGTACTGATCAAAAAATTTTGAAAAAATTCTGGAATATTCTCCAAGGGGTGTAGATTGAATGAAAATTATCACGAGTGCATTATCTCTAATAATTTGTCTGGTATATATAAAATACAAAAATTTCAAGGTCATCAGTTTTCAGTAAAGATTGGAAACAAACTTTGTTGAAAACTCATTTGGGGTGTATTTTGTGAACGCACTGATCATTTTATACTTCCGTAACAAAATTTTTTATTTTAAAAGCAATCAACGTACGGAACACGCAAGTTCAACTTGCACTTGACCGGTTATTGGAATAAGTGTATATTTTTTTAATTTTGATATATAAACTTTTTTTGATTTCTTTAGAGGTTACTTCAGCTGTTTTATTGGAATATTTATTAAATTCATTCAGAAATGAATAACAAAAATCTGCAAAAAAATTGACTTTAGAAGCACAGCGCACCGCAGCTCACTCGTAATTGAAGTAATGTGGAAACCAAATGGTGTGAACTTGCCTCACAGATCAGCCCAGTCTATTGCCAAGTTTATTCGCGCAATAGAATAGACAGGCGGCGCCGGCAAGGCGCTGGGAACCCTTAAATGCGCTCGGTCTTGTAGATCGAGTTGGCGTGTAGAATAAATTGTATCTCGGTCTATTTACCCGAGTTTTTAAAGTTGGAACACTTTCTTCTCGGTCCTATAGACCGTACGGCAGTCAACATGTTAAATTAAATTACATTTCATGTAAAAATTTTCATCTTGACCATATGTTCAAATACCTGAAAAAACTAGCACTGTTGGAGATAGATTGTACCGATGCACATAGTGGTATTTAGCCTAAGAATCTGGCCAAAAATATTTTTTCGCCAAATTCTTATTTCACGACTCGCCACTACAGGGATTTTTATCCTTTTTCTAACGATATCTCGGATAAGACATATTGACGGGGATGACATAATATCCGTCAACGTTGCCCAGGTGGCGAAACACATACTTGTATTTCATGATACTTTTAAGACAACGCGGTAGTGTTACCACGGGCCTTATTGTATTCCTTCATTATCTACTACCTGAAAATACACACAGAATGCACAGCCTATTGTCAGATTCGAACTAGCGACCATCAGTTTATGTTGGCTCTTAAGTCACTGCGATACCGAGGCTGGCAATTCGATTGGAAATGATTTTTTCTAAACATCAGACCCTATACTAGATTGCTTACGATCGAATACTTATTATTTACTAATTTTTATAAATCTCAGTTCAGGTTACAATTTAGTTCCAGTTCTGTTCTGTTCTGATGTTTGTTAGTTTAAACACAAAAAAAAAAATTTGGATGGTTTTAGCTTCTACTTAATGGAAATTCATTATAAATATATTATAAAAGACTATTTTTAGTCAATTTCCACTGGTTTATTTAAATTGCGATGATTCGTTTCCCTGTCGATGCAGCTTCTTCAGGTTAGAAGCTGCATCGACAGCGAAACGCGTCATCGCAATTTAAATAAACCAGTGGAAATTGACTAAAAATAGTCTTTTATAATATATTTATAATGAATTTCCATCAAGTAGAAGCTACAACCATCCAAATTTTTTTTTTGGGTTTAAACTCACAAACATCAGAACAGAACAGAACTGGAACTAAATTGTAACCTGAACAGGTTAGAAGCTGCATCGACAGCGAAACGCGTCATCGTAATTTAAATAAACCAGTGGAAATTGACTAAAAATAGTCTTTTATTATGTATTTACAAAAAAAAATAAAACAATTTAATGCAATTATTGTTATTGAATTATAATTAGAGGATATCATTCTTATTTTAAGTTTAATAGTCATGACTGTAGAAAGGTTCATTATTAGAATCTTTTCATTCTTTTTTTTATCTTCTAACTCTAGGGTTTCGGTCAGATTTCAAAATTTTTTAAGAGAATGTTAAGCTGATTGTCTTAAATGGTGGAGATAAACATAAAAATTGTGTATCTGAGGTAAGTAATAATCTATTTATTACATCCATATTGTATGATATCTAGCAGTTCATGTAACTTTATTTTAGCGCATGTATCTGTTACACGATACGATTCCAGTTGGGCATACTACTCAGTTTTTTTTTATTATATTATATTGCATGCGAGTTAAGTAGAATTTTACAAAAACTTAATCCACTTTCATTGGTTTTGGTCTTCCTAGAAAGTTGATTAACGCTTTTAAAATTGCAACTGCATCTATTTACTGATCAAAATTAAATTTATTTGTATAATGATTAGAATTTAAAGCAATTCAAGACCAGTATGAATCTCTTTTTAAGCATACGCGTCGTTCCCGTAGCAGTTTAGGGGTTTCCTAAATCAGTTCTGGGCAAATCACTCCAAAGATATGAAGAAGAAAACTCTCTTGAATAGGGCAGTATGTAGAGAATAGACTCAAGTCCCCAACCGTTCTTCGATATTTCAAGGAATCAAGGGGCTGGTTAATTCTGGGTATCCAACCAGGCGAACAGCTCTTTTCTGAAAAAAATTCAACAAATTCAGTGTATATTTGCAACAGAGCCCTAAAAATTGGAGCAGTGTTCTATCGTTGGCCGAATTTGAGCTTTGTAGAGGATTAAAAGTGGTGGAGTATTTCTAAAAAGAAATAATAATCCCAGCTTTTGAGAAGCTTTCTTTGTTATGTTTGTAACATGTTCATACCAAGATATATTTACTCCCAAGTTAACGCCCAACAAATTGAGTGATAATCCCAAACGAATCAAATGTCTGTTCTGTTTTTACAGGAAGTCTTGTCAGTTCATCGATAAACTAAGTAAAGCCACATCATATTGATTCAGATTCACTGTCTTGTTCGGTGGCAGTATTAGAATACTTGAACCAGTTGATGTTGTGAACATTAAAGCGGCTAGAATGGCAATTTAAGCTACTAACTAATATGTAAATGATTGATGGTGTCTGCAAGAGAAACGAAAAGTTAGTATAACTTGATGGTTAATAAAGGCAGCAAATGAACATTGTGGTTTATTAAGTTTTTATTTTTAACCACATACCATCAAAGTGCGATCGTTTCTGACGAAAAGACAGATTCCAAAATTACGCCTAAACCGGGAATAGAAGTCATATCCAAGAAGAAGCAAATTAACTGTGCTAATCGATGAACTGATCTTAGTTTCTCAGAAAACGAGTATGTGAGGTATATTTGATTGATGTTGTTGATGCACTGAATTTATATTCGAGTTGAGTTTAAACTTCGCATATTACAATAATGCATTATAAAATTTCGATCTCCGCATGACCACTCGCCAAACCATCTTCCACCCGGAGATCTACTTTTTTGTTCATAACAGGGTGATCATCATTCTTATCAGACAGCGAAGTCAGGAGACATCGGTAGATCCACGAAACACTCTCTGGTAAGAGCACTTTACGTAGGACAACCTATGCGACGGTATCATACCGGGCGATGCCTGGTGGAATTTGGGCATCGGCCATCTGATGCGTTCTTTTAGTTACCTTCTACAAGAGGTAGAATGTTTAGGGGCTGATATTCTGTCCCGCGCCCCCACCATCAATATATAACCAACTCTAATCATTAGGATTATAAATTAAACCAAGTTCTGTAGATTTTTTCTTTTTAATACCTTGCTTGGAATTTTAAAGTTTACATTTGAGGATTAGATCTCTTTATCTCCTTGGTTGATTACATAGTCTAGACTAAGGAGTTTCATACTTGTTTTGGTGCTTTGGGAGTATCTAACTTCCGTATAAACCAAAGTTGTGTAATGTCAGTTAAAATTAACTTTCTATCATGTGAGATAGGAATAGCAGAGTATCTGTGACTAATGCAGGCACAAATTTATTACCTACCTTCTAGAGTTTTGATTCAAAATGTTTCTTCTTCTTAATTTGCCATCTCCTGAAGAAGGTTGGCGATCCAAATGACTAACATAGTCCTGGAAACTGCAGCTCTAAAAATATCTATTGATGAGCAACAAATATCTTGAAGGATTGAACATTATTAGCGATCACCAATATGGCTTTCGTAAAAATAGATCAACAGGAGATCTTTTGACTTATGTAACACCTGTCTGGAATAACGCAATTGAACACTTTGGAGAATCTCGAGTGGTTGTTCTTGACATATCCAAGGCATTCGACCGTTTTTGGCACGATGGGCTCTTGGCTAAGCTATGTTCTTACGGTTTGTCTGAAAAGTTCTGTTTGTGGCTCTCATATTTCCTCAGAAAGCGTTCTTTACGAGTAGCAGTCGACGGATTTCTTTCTAACACCTTCACTATCAACGCCGGTGTACCGCAAGGCACCAAAGTGTCTCCTACTCTCTTTCTCATTTATATTAACGATCTGCTGGAAAAGACCGAGAATCCAATCTACGGCTTTGCAAATGACAGTACACTTATCTTCATTCACTTTGAACGCTCGGACATCGGCTACGCAGACGAATATCTGCAGACAGCAGGAAGTCATTCAACTTAATAAAGACCTGACAGAAATTCTATCTTGGGGTGACAGTAACCAAGTGGAATTTAACGCTACAAAAACCCAGGCGGCAGTTTTTTTCTAAAAAAGTTAACGTTGCTGAACCCGACATAGTTATGTCGGGGCACTCCATTCCCCTAATATCGTCACTCAATTTGTTGGGCGTTAATTTGGGAGCAAATATATTCTGGCATGAATATGTTGCAGGCACAGCAAGGAGAGCTTCTCAAACGTTGGGAATACTATTTCGAACCAGAAAGCTTTACACTCTACAACAACTGTTAATTCTTTACAAAGCTCAAATTCGACCAACTATGGAATACTGCTCCCATGTTTGGCGCTTCGCTCCCAAACATACACTGCATTTGTTGGATTCTATTGAGAGAAGAGCTGTTCGTCTGATCGGAGACCCGGAACTGACCGGCAGCCTTGATTCGCTGGAACATCGAAGAACAGTTGGCGACTTAAGCCTATTCTACAAGTATTTTCATGGCAAATGTTCGAGGGATGTGGCCCGCTTAATTCCTCCCAGAGCGGTGCATGTTAGAAGTATACGTCGCGCTAATACTTCACATTCGTATGAGGTTCAGCTTGTTACTCCTCGTACAACGCTTTTCAAGCAGTCTTTTATATGGAGACTATCATTCCTTTGGAATAATTTGCCCAGGACTGTGTGTCCCACCAAGTACAATTTACAGCGATTCAAGAACAACGTGAATGGCTTTCTCCGCACACGTGTCGCTCCTGTAGCGCTTTAGGGACTTCCCTGTAGTACGTGTGCTAGGCCCATAAAAAAAACATCTTGGAATCTTCTTTAACTAGGAGTTTTGAAGTCTCCCAGCCGATCTTCTTCCTTATATTTTACCTTCGATGGCCAGTCTCAGCAAGTCATACTTTGCTCCCTTCATTATATGACCGATATAACTAATTTTTCTTTCCTTTATAATCAGCAGCAGTTCTGTGGATTTGCTCATTCATCTAAGTACTTCAGCATTTGTTCCTCTATCCACCCATGATATCCGTAGATTCCTTCTATAAAGATACATTTCGAAAGTTTCGAGTCGTTTGTCTGTGCTGGGATCAAGAGTCCAGCCTTCACAGCTATATAGAGGTACCGAAAAATCATATGCACTCAAAGTTCTAGACTAAGGTCGGATCTAGTGACAAGATATTTCATGTTCATGAAGGCGCCCCGAGCCTGCTCGATTCACGATCTAATCTCTATTTTCAGATTACGCTGGCTATTAATTAGTGTTCCCAGGTTTTTAAAAGACTAAACCTGCTAAAGTCTCTGTCTATTACCAACAAGATTCGCATCAACGTATGATTTTGAAAACACAACCAGCTTGGTCTTTGTTATATTTACATATAGTCCAAATTGCTCACTCTGACGAATTATGAGATTCATCATGGTCTCCAGTTAGGGTAAATTATCAGTCACAATAGCGCTACGATCTGCATATCTTAAATTGTTAATCATAATGCCATTCACTTTAATTCTCGTTGTAATCTGGGCTAGAGTTTCTTTGAAAACAGCCTCCCAATAGAGTTTGAAGAGAAGCCGAGACAAAATACGTCCCTGCCACACTTCTTTTTTGATAGAAATGTCCTCCGATAGGCTTTGTTCGATTTTTTACTTTCGATGTCTGATGCCAATACAAACCGGAAATGATGTTGATCTCTTGGCGGTCGATACCCGAGGCATATATGGTCTCTATCATTTTAGCGTATTTGACATAATAATAGTCCTTGCGATAAGCAATGAAACACGCAAATACATTTACGTTTACGTCCCTGCATCGTTGTGTTAGAACATTAAGAGCGAAAAGCGCCTCTCGCGTGCCAAAACCATTTCTGAAACCAAATTGTGCATCATCCACCTGAGAATTACTTTTTCTATATATACGTGTAAGAATTATCCGGAGTAAGATCTTTAGTACCTGCGACTTAAGACTGGTCATGCGTAGGTCGTCATAATGCGAAGAATGGAACTTTTTTGGAATGGTGATAAACGTGGATTCCAGCCAATCAGATGGTATCCGGCCCTTGTTTTGCAGCGATCCTGATTAGTTCGACGTGAATGTTATCTAGGCCAGTAGTTTTTTTGTTCTTCTGAGCTCGTATTGCATGAATAATTTCGCTTTTGGTAACATTTGGTTTCATTTATTTCATTAGCTGTGGACGCTGGTTCGTTTGGTTTATCGTCGTTAAAAAACACTTCGACATAATCCTTCTACCTACTAAGCTTGGCTTCGATTCCCATAATAATTTCATTATTAGTATCTCTTAAAACTGTTGTTGGATATTTTCGATTTCCGTTTGTTAGTTCTTTTACTTTCTTGTATAAATTATAGGTATCGTGCTTTACCTGCAGTAGTTCGTAGTAGTTCAAAGTGCTGAATAAAGGATATTGTTACTAAATTGCAATGATAAATAAGAACTACTATAATTTTCGGTATTAATAACTACCAAAAAAAAATATTTTACATTTACATAAAAACAAAAAATATGTATATATTTTGCAAAGTAGGTACAGGGAATTAATAATCTGTTTAGAATACCTGATGTAAAAGAGCTTCCAGGCATCATGTTGAGGGAATTAATCGCCTATAGTAAGAAAAACAATATTCATTTGGTAATTATTTTTGCCGTAAACGCGCATTACACGGTGGATGACAGTACGTACGTAAATCCCCAAGAGGTAAGTTACTTTTTTACTTATTTACTAGGTGAACTCACTTTATTACTTGTACTAATAAGAGGATAGAAGTACTAGATTTATCAGTTAGTACAAATTCAATATAAATATTACTAATGGTATTATAACAGAAGTATGGATAATAGTAGATTTCCTATAGTCCAGCATTAGGACAGAGTGACTACTGCCAACAACTATGGATTGCTATCAAAGACCGAAATACATTCTTCTTATCACGGGGAATGTCGACTGAGGAAAAAGAAGGATAACTGAAATTAACCTTAATAGAACAAATGACTAGAGTCCAAAGAAAAACTATAATACAGAATTTCGAAAAGCGAAATCTGATTCTTGTAGGAGGTTTTAGAAAAACATACTTATGCGGAATGTAACTAGCACAACTAGAATTCATAAAAGTCTATCTAGACAACCGGTTATCGAGGCGACTCCTTCACTAGGTTTGAGACCGAAACGTTAAAATTTCTAAAAAAAAAACGACTTCCTATGTAGCCTAACTAGGACCATTCAGTTAGTCCTGTCTATACGGTAACATTATCTTTTCTAACCAGTTTTTTAGAGCTAACCTAATTTGAAATTATCTAGGATATCATATAACCTACATACTCAAAAATCACATTCGAAGCCACAGACATTTTAGCCTGATCTTTTTTTGCCGAATAGCCTAGAACAGCTGCTAGATGTACATGTCAACGGTGGCCGTTTAGGTAACCATTCCATTAACTCCTTCTGACATACTTATCAAGCAGATAAATCAACAAAATTAGCACCAAACTATGTAGCATCAAGTCCCAAATAATAGACTTGAAGAATTGAATAATGCACTACCAAAATCATTTTGTAAGGCTGCCTTACTTACAAAGATTAATCCAATAATTTAGTCATGATTTGAACTGAGCTTGAAAATATTGTGAGAATAAGAGATGGTCAAATTTGAGGTTACTAATGGGTGGGGGTATCATTATGGTAAAGGTCCATTCGCCTCTACTCTAGCTGCTTTTAGGGTTCATTTCCCACACTATTTATAAACTTTGGAACACCAATGACATATGAAGGAAGAAATCTCAGTTAATCCCTATAAGATTGCTAAAGTACTATTTACTAAGAAAACGAAGCTGGAGAATTTAAGATTTTCTTACAGGGCGATAATACTATACAAAACGATTAATTTGAAATCGTATTTAAAAAAAACCGGTCAAGTGCAAGTTGAACTTGCACAATTAGTGTTCCGTACGTTGATTGTTTTTAAAATAAAAATTTTTGTTAGGGTGGTATAAACTCATCAGTGACTTCACAAAACACACCCCAAATGAGTTTTCAAGAAAGTTTGTTTTCAATCTTTACTGAAAACTGGTGACCTTGAAACCTTGGTTTTTTTCTATAACAAATAAATTATTAAAGGTAATGATAATTTTCGTTCAATCTATACCCCGTGGAGAATATTCCAGGATTTTTTCAAAATTTTTTGATCCGTACCTTTCGAGATAAGGTGGGGGACAGCGATTTTTCACGATTTTTTAAAAGTAATACGAAGAAAAGTGTGCTCAAGTATTACATTATATATATATATATATATATATATATATATATATATATATATATATATATTTTACTCGTGTTTTCACAAGCTTTCATTTGACACCACACTCGATGACCTAGTAAAAATTTTTTTTTTTTCACTTTCGATTTCACCCCTCAAAACGAATCCCTTAAGTCAAAATTTAACTTTCAAAACTACATGGCTTTGATGAGGCCATCAATTCCTATATTACTACCAAATTTCAACTTTCTATGACAAATAGTTTCGGAGAAAATCGGGTGTGACAGACGGACAGACGGACAGACGGACAGACGGACAGACGGACAGACGGACAGACGGACAGACGGACAGACGGACAGACGGACAGACGGACAGACGGACAGACGGACAGACGGACAGACGGACAGACAGACAGACAGACGGACAGATAGACGGACAGACACCGAAGTGATCTTATAAGTGTTCCGTACGGAACACTAAAAACTGCATATAGAAACTTCATCGTGATGAACCTGTAGAAGAATTTACGATATGTTATCTTGACTAAACGTGTCGGCAATAAGATCTATAATCCATATCTCTACCTGGATGGAAAAGGGAGCACTAGAGATTAGTCCTAAACAGATTATTAAGGCCTAAAATGTCAGGTGTCACTGCCACCACATCGATGACATCCGTGGAGGCTCTATTAGCACTTACTCCTATCCATTTTTTTGTTAGGAGAAAATATAAAATGAGCCATATCGTTATTAGTATGCCGCAGACTAGTATCAGATAGAACACCTGCTTGTGTATCTCTGGTATAATACATCATTGCCTTGGCTCCGTAACCTATTTGGGGAAACAGAAAAAAAATCACCTTGGTCTGGAAATTAATTGTTCAAGAACCGGCACCTGTTGACCACTATGCAAATTTGGCTTGGGTAAAAAATACATGGCTGAACTAATAATCAAAGTTAACAGACTTGGCGCACTCTATACAAAAATAAGCCTTTTTCACAACAGCTAACAGTATTTGTTTATATTTAATAAAATACACCCTGAGAGGCTTGCTTCCCATCCTCTGCCCATTAAGGCGTAACATAGGATCGATCTGGCATTTGGTGCGAAGTACTAGCTGCGAATGGACGATATTAAATCCTTATAGCACATTTTATGCTGATATTTATTCCACTATTCCAGAAAGTTTAAAATATGGCTCTCCTAACTTAATAATTAGCTAGCCAATGCTAGATTCAAGTAAGCATCATCATAACAGGGTGCCCCCTATGTATGGAATAATGATTCCGCAGCATTTATTAATCAGCGGATCAAAAAAATATTTAAACAAAAGTTATAGGGTGTTATACGGCACATAATATGCTGACGTTGACAATAAAATGTTTTGAACTGTCAGTGCGAAGAAATTACGCCATCTTGATTTTTTTTTAATAGAAAACCCTGCATATTATTTTATTTTTGAGTCCTATTAAAAATTCTAGATACTATTAGTCTAACGTACCATGTGTCTAAATTGAACTGTTTTGAAATTATTCTCATTTGAAATTTAAAAGAAAAAAAAGAGAGGTTTATTTTTAAGGTTACGATTGCTTAAAAAGGTGTACCGTTAATAGCAAGGCAGAGAATCTGGGGTGATCTGTGCTATTTCATATTGAATTCCTTGTTGTAAATCTGCTACAGTTTCAGACCGACTTCGGTAAACTTTGGTTTTGAACTCCTTGCACGCCATTCTACAGCACTTCTTCTGCCTATCCATCGATTAGGAAATATCGCATCCAAATATCTACGAACATTGATTTCATACTGAGAAGGTACTCCGTCCTGTTGATACTATAGATTCCCGTTACGGGTATCCAAATTATTTTCTCCGGGAAAAAGACCTGCACAAGTTGGAATAACTTGCTCTTGCCTATAAATACCGCTGTCCTGTAAGATTTCCATCGATAAAAAAGGGACCAATGATTTGAGGTCCACAAATCCCTGCCTACACGTTTATCTTTTGTCGTCTTTGAGAATGACTGTCGATTATCCAGTGGGGATTCTCAGTAGACCAATACCGGCAGTTATGCCTGTTAACTCTTCCGTTAAGGCAAAATGTGGCCTCGTTAGAAAAAACAATATCATGAATTAGGTTAGGATCATTATCGATTCGGTCCATTATGATCTCGCAAAATTCAACGCGTCTATCGTAGTCATCTTCAGATAATTCTTGCAATAGAATGTGTTTGTATGGATGCAATTTTTCTTTATTCAGTATACGACTTAAGGTACCTTCACTTATGTTGTGGTCTAGGCAAAGCTGGCTGTGTGGGGATTTTCTATAATTTTGCAAAACAACTTTTTTTCCTCGCTTGTTTTAACTTTTGTAAGTCCAGATTTAGAATGATCTTTAACATGACCCGAGTACCTAAATCGTTTTAATATATTTCTAACTACGGATTGGCTAACAGGTTCTCGATTCGGATATTCTACGTTAAAAAGATCACACTCCTCCTGTTGCGTTCTCCTACGGTCTCCGTAATCAACCATCATTCAGTGATTCTTTCAGTTTCTGTTAAATATACCATCATGATATTACGCTCAAATTGCAGTTTCACGAAATGCAGCGATAAACATTTTCGTCAATAAATCATTCTTTGATGCGTTAAGTCGTTACCTGACAGTAAATGCTTGACACAAGCCAGCTTAAAATATACATTTTTTAATTTGATCTTCTTAATTTCAAATATCAATAATTCCAAAATAGTTTAATTTAGACATATGGTATATTAAACAAATAATATCTAGAATTTCTAGTAGGACTCAAAAATAAAATAATATACAGGGCTTTCCATTTTAAAAAATTTAAGATGTAATTTCTTCGAACTGACATTTCAAAACATTTTACTGTCGACGTCAGCATATGCGCCGTATAATACCCTGTAACTTTTATTTAAATATTTTTTTGATACACTGATTATTAAATGCTGTGGAATCATCATTCCATACATATGAGGCACCCTGTATATACATATATATATATATATATATATATATATATATATATATATATATATATATATATATATATATATATATATATTATATATATATATATATATATATATATATAAATATATATATATATATATATATATATATATATATATATATATATATATATATATATATATATATATATATATATATATATATATATATATATATATATATATGGAATCCGCTTATTATGACTTTGGATACAAGGACGAACCGCTTATAGCGACTTAAGGGTGAAGATTTGTTTGGTTTCTTATAAAATAGTATTACCATAGACACGCTTATAACGACTCCGGAAAAAACGACCAAGAGCTTAAAGTGACGTAATTAGGCTGTGATTTGTCCGGTTATAACCACGCTTCAGGTTTATAAACAATAATTCTTTTTCCCCGTATTCTGAGCGGTACTTCTGCTGCTCCGTGCAGTTGTTGATTGCTCGCGACTCGCTCATTCATTTTTTTGTAATCGTCACGCGCTAGGTGTAATAATTTTGAAAATTTACGCGCGCAAATTTGGGAACCCGTAAATGTCATACATTATATATATATATATATATATATATATATATATATATATATATATATAGTATATATAGTTAGTATATATATATATATATATATATATATATATATATATATATATATATATATATATATATATATATAGAATCCGCTTATTACGACTTTGGATACAACGACCAGCCGCTTATAGCAAATTAAGGGTGAAGATTTGTTTGGTGTCTTATAAAATAGTATTACGATAGATTCGCTTATAACGACTCCGGAAAGAGCGACCAACAGCTTGAGGCGACATAATTACGCTGTGATTTGTCCGGTTATAACAACGCGACAGGTTTATAAACAATAATTCTTTTTCCCCGTATTCTGAGCGGTACTTCTGCTGCTCCGTGCACTTGTTGATCACTCGCGATCTGCTCATTCATTTTTTTTGTAATCGTCACGCGCTTTGTGTAATAATTTTGAAAATTTACGCGCGCAAATTTGGGAACTCCTAAATGTCGAAAGTGTTTCTGTATTGAAGAAAAACGTGCAGTAATTCAACGTGTGAGAGCAGACGAATCAAATGTAACGCTCGCGAAGGAGTTTAGTGTATCTAATTCCACCATTTCGACAAGAAAGAAGAGCAAAAGCACCATTGAAGACTTACTTAATGCTGGTGTTTTGAATTCTAAACGGATTAAGAAATCTACTCAGGAAAAAGGGGAACAAACATTATTACAGTGGTTTAAAGTGTAACGAAATCGAGGAATACCCGTAAATGGTCCTACTTTATAGGAAAAAGCCCATTTCTTTATTTCACAGTTTAATGTTCCGAATTTCACATGTATACCAAATTAAATCCACCGATTTAAAACTAGACACAATATTGTCGGAGGCGTGATTAAAAAAAAAGTTGATTATCGGTAAATTGCAACGTCCAAGATGTTTCAGAGATATGCAGTCATTACCAGTAGATTACGAGAATAATTGGAAAGCTTGGATTACATCTGATATATTTACAAGATGAGAACATTCCTGGGATCGTGAGTTGAAGCAAACACCAATGGCAGTAATAATGTTACTAAGATTACTTTACTGGACGCCATCTTGATGATTTATGATTAGACTTACACAAAGTAAAATAAAGACTTATTTTAGACACCCCAGATTTACAGCAGGAATCGATCAAAGTTCAACAACTCTTCTGTAGACTTCAACGACGAAGACGACATACCGCTTTCTGCTTGGACAGCTGCCAATAACAAGCCAAGAGTTTGACCAATATCGGATGTCGATAATAATGTCACCTGTGAGGACCTCTCCAATCAGTTCATTGTGCAGGATATTATTGCCGAAGAACACGAAAGTGGCGACTACGCCGATGATGAGAACAGGTGATACAATCGACTTCGAGCGTCGTCGAGGCCCCGAAAGCTGCAAAAATTCTAAATGTCTTCATATATTCTGATTACGAGGATGACAATATAAAAAGTATAATGTCTAGTTTAATACGTTATTTCTAATATATGTGTAATTTTACTACATAGGCCGCTATCCCGATATTTTTCACCTCATAGCATATATATATATATATATATATATATATATATATATATATATATATATATATATATATATATATATATATACCAGGTGTACAAGTATGAAATGCGGAATTCAGACAACAGATTGTGCACCAATACAGTTTGTGCTATCAAGATTTGACACTGCACCATTTTGTTGTGTCATCAACAAGTGTCAGACGCGCACGAGTAATAAATTGGAAAAGTGTGTGCATAGTGTTGTGTTGTTGTGCTCAATATGTCGAAATTTATACCGAACAAAGAGCATTTGCGGACAGCATTAATTTTTTGTTTTCATTTAAAGAAAACTGTTGTTGAATCATACCGATTCCTTCGAGAAGCTTATGGTAAACATGCTCCATCGCAAGATACGTGTGAACGATGGTTTCGGCGTTTCAAAAGTGGTGACTTTGATGTTGCAGACAAGGAACATGGAAAACCGCCAAAAAAATACGAAGATGTGGAATTACAAGCATTGTTGGACGAAGATGATTTGCAAACACAAAAACAACTAGCCGAGCAATTGGGCGTTAGTCAACAAGCTGTTTCCAATCGGCTACGAGAGATGAGAAAGATTCAGAAGACGGCAAAAACCAGTCCGCGACACGTTGGAAATGCGGATTTTTTTTTCTAAAAACATGTTAAATTCGGAAGAATGATAAAAAGTGCTTTATTCAAAGTATGCTCTATCGCTTTTTATACATTTCTTCCATCTTTCGGGCAATTTGTGAATACCACGCCAGTAAAAATCTTCCCCTTTTGCTGCGAACCATTCATCGAGACATTTTTTCACATCTTCGTATGAACCAAAGCGCTGCTCAGAAAGTGCGTGACCCATCGATGCAAACAAGTGATAATCGGAAGGAGCCAAGTCTGGTGAGTAAGCCGCATGGGGTAGAACTTCCCAGCTGAGTGCTTCCAACGTGTTGCGAACTGGTTTTGCCATATGTGATGGAGCATTCTCATGAAGAAAAATGACTTTGTGTTGCCTCTTTCGGTATTCTCGCCTTTTTTCAAGCAGCGAACGGTTTAAAATCGGTCAATTGTTGTTGATAACGTTTAGTATTAACCGTTTTTTTCCCCAGGTTTTAACCGCTCATAATAGACCATGCCCCTCTGGTCCCACCAAACACAGAGCATCGTCTTTCTGCCAAATCGATTCGGTCTTGCAGTCGATGTGGATGGTGCGTCTGGGTCCACCCATGATTTTTTGCGCTTGGGATTCTCAAAATAAATCCACTTTTCATCCATATATATATTTATATATATATATATATATATATATATATATATATATATATATATATATATATATATATACTATGAGGTGAAAAATATCGGGATAGCGGTCTTTGTAATAAAATTACACATATATTAGAAATAACGTATTAAACTAGACATTATACTTTTTATATTGTCATCCTCGTAATCAGAATATACGAAAACATTTGGAATTTTTGCAGCTTTCAGGGCCTCGATGACGCTCGAAGTCGATTGTATCACCTGTTCTCATCATTGGCGTAGTCGCCACTTTCGTGTTCTTCGGCGATAATATCCTGCACAATGAGCTCATTGGAGGGGTCCTTACAGGTGACATTACTCTCGACATCCGATATTGGTCAAACTCTTGGCTTGTTATTGGCAGCTGCCCAAGCAGAAAGCGGTATGTCGTCTTCGTCGTCGAACTCTACAGAAGAGTTGCTGAACTTTGATCGATTCCTGCTGTAAATCTGGGGTGTCTAAAATAAGTCTTTATTTTACTTTGTGTAAGTCTAATCATAAATCATCAAGATGGCGTCCAGTAAAGTAATCTTAGTAACATTATTACTGCCATTGGTGTTTGCTTCAACTCACGATCCCAGGAATGTTCTCATCTTGTAAATATATCAGATGTCATCCAAGCTTTCCGATTATTCTCGTAATCTACTGGTAATGACTGCACCGGACAAATCACAGCGTAATTACGTCGCTTTAAGCTATTGCTCGCTTTTTCTGGAATCGTTATAAGCGAATCTATCGTAATACTATTTTATAAGACACCAAACAAATCTTCACCCTTAATTCGCTATAAGCGGCTGGTCGTTGTATCCAAAGTCGTAATAAACAGATTCTATACATATATATATATATATATATATATATATATATATATATATATATATATATATATATATATACATATATATATATATATATATATATATATATATATATATATATATATATATATATATATGTATGTATGGAATACTGATTCCACAGCATTTATTAATCAGTGTATCAAAAAATATTTAAATAAAATTTAAAAATTTATAGGGTGTTATACGGCGCATGTGCTGACGTTGACAGTAAAATGTTTTGAAATGTCAGTTCGAAGAAATTATGCCATTTTAATTTTTTTTAAATGGAAAGCCCTGTATATTATTTTTATTATTCAGTCCTACTAAAAATTCTAGATATTATTTATTTAACATACCATATGTCTAAATGGAACTATTATGGAATTATTGATATTTGAAATGAAGGAGATCAAATTAAAAAATATATATTTTAAGATGGCTTGTGACAAATATTTACTGTCAGGTAACGACGCGTCAATAAATGATTTATTGACGAAAACGTTTATTGCTGCATTTTGTGAAACTGCAATTTGAGCGTAATATCATGATAGTACATTTAACAGAAACTGAAAGAATCACTGAATGATGGTTGGTTACGGAGACTGTAGGACATCTCAACAGGGGGAGTGTGATCTTTTTAACGTAGAATATCCGAATCGAGAACCTATTAGCCAATTCGTAGTTAGCAAGACATTAAAACAATTTAGATAATCAGGTCATGTTAAAGATCATTCTAAATCTGGACCTCCAAAAGTTAAAACAAGCGATGAAAAAAAGTTGTTTTGGAAAATTACAATATATATATATATATATATATATATATATATATATATATATATATATATATATATATATATATATATATATATTATGAGGTGAAAAGTATCGGGATAGCGGTCTATGTAGTAAAATTATTCTTTTGTTGTTTAAAACTCCATATTTCGCCAATCTAAATTAAAATGTTTTTGAATAACAGAAATAACTTTTTTTAAAATTTTGTAGTTAGAATAGTAGATTACAACATGTAACATACTGTCATATTAGCTATAGCAGAAGCGCCTAGAACCAAAAATATATATTCTTAACTTAATTTAAAATTATTTATATAAACTTTTTTTCAAAATTTTTAGATTATATACTTCTATCTTCTAAAATGGAGTATAATTTACAATAATTGTATTTCTAGTGTCTAGATTAGGCTAAAAAATGTTTCAAAATATTTCCAATTCACGTTCCAAAATACACAAAAAATATTTACGTATCACAGCAGGCATTTTATTTCAAGCATTTGAACACACCGAATTCTTTACACTGACTGAGACGAATTAAATTCCATCCAAATACGACTTTCGTGTTATTGCTTTCCATTTCAAAGCTTCTCCGGTTTTTGTGACATTCAAATTAACTCGAAATTGTTTTGTAAGTAAACAAACCCTTCTATACATTTAATTTTGTACTTATTTAAATAAACTGTGTATTTTCTCAAAATGATAATTAAATTTATTAATTATTTGCGCATTTAAACCTATAAATCTACTACTACAGATATTTGAAAAACCCGTCTGTCGATACCTATTTAACTATTGTAATTGTTAAGTCTTACATCCCTACTATTTTTTTTGTACCAGAGAAACTTGCATACTAGAGCAAGTAAATGAAGATTTTTTCTTATGGGTACATTTTTCTACTTACTTTAATTGATTACATTTTAATAAACGAAAAAAATCCTGGTAAACTTTTCAATGTTATTTGGCTAGTAAAGCATAACAAGGACTTGACTTTCTTAACCCAAAAACTTCAATAAAAACAACTTTAATTTCTTGTTAATTGCATATTTGCATGTTGTTTTAATAATTTTTTTTGATAATTAGTCAAGGCAATATGTAAAATAAACCTATTTTTTAAATTCAATGTGAAAAAACATCTAATATGAGAGCGTATGCCACAATATGGTTATTTTAAAATCAACTAAAATAGCAATAATTTATTGTCCATTTTATCAAAGTTTTAGACATACACAATAAATTGTAACCAGATTTATATTTAAATTAAAAATTTTAAGTTATGACTAGGTGGGAAAAATCAATATAAAGATATTAAATATAGGAAACACACACACATACAGCCTTGTATAATAGATAACACATTAAAGGCAACCAAGATGTTCCTTAAACTTTCTTACTATACATCATACAATGACTCATTTTAATTAATTACAGAGTCCGCAAATTGTAGAGTAAAATATTTTGTTCAAATAGACATCAATCCATAAGTTTTGAAAGCTGAAATGAAACAAGATGAACGAATGAGTCGAAATACTTCTTCAGTATAGTCTCCCTTAAGCTCAATATATTTTTTCAGCGATTTTCCAAATTATTTACCTCATCTCTGAAGTGATTTTCCAGAAGACCTTCAAAATACCCACCTACGGACTTTATCCCCTCATCATTTGTTGAAAAACGCTTCCCACATAGGAATCATTTGATGTCGAGAACAGATGGAAGTCAGACGGAGCCAGATCTGACGAATATGGTGGATGTTCCAACAATTCGTACTTTAATCCGGCCAGTTTTGCCGTTTGCAAAGCACCTCTGTGAGCAGGTGCATTGTCATAATGAAAGATGATTTTTTCTTCTGCAAACCCGGCGTTTTCCCACAAATTTTCTCATTCAACTCATCCAAGAGGTTGCAGTAATGCTCTCCTAAGATTGTTTTACCGGTTTGAAGGTAATTAATTAACAAAATTCCTTTTGCTTCCTAGAAAACTGATGCCATAAATTTTTTGGACGACTTTGATCACTTTGGCTGCTTTGGAGCTATGGTTTATTGTCGCAGCTCAGGATTATAGTGGTAAACCTAGGTCTTATCCGTAGTTACAAATCGACGAACAAAATCAGTTTTATTCTTTGTGAAACGAGCCAAATGTTGTTTAGAAAGTTTTTCTCGAGTTCATTTTTGTTCCGATGATAGCAAATGTGACCCATCTTGTGAATAGCTTGCTCATACTCAAAACATTAGTTAAGATCTCATGTACTGATCCATGTGAGATGCCTATAGCCTCAGCTAATCATCCACGGTTAATCGAGGGTCTTTCATTACCATATAATGTACTTGCACAACAGTTTCGTCAGTTGTGGCAGACTCCTGCACGACAACATTTAAACTCGAGTCCATCTATGAACAGAGGGAACTGAAGAAGCAGACTTCTTTAACACTTTCCTAACTTTACATGGATTTCAGCTGGCGATAAACCTTCCAAAACAAAGAATTTTATCACCGCAGGATATTCGATTTTTTCCTTTTTTAAAAAATACTCAAGCACGTCTACTTTAACTAGCTGATAAACAATGAGTGACTTGACAGATTAACATGAAATTTAGGATATGTTCATATGAGAGATGAAGTTTCAATATGGTGTTCAAAATTTGGTTCAAGTGATGCTCCACAGGTGTCGCTTTCAAAATTTATTGACTGACCTGACCCTAGTTGTTAGAGCAAGGGATAGAATCTCTATGTGCGTTTTAATAAAGTTTAAAATTATTTCGTTATTACCAACTTAGTTACCAATTTTTAATAAAAAAATTAAATCTTTCATTTTCACTCTTTAAGGAAAAAAAACCGTTATTTCCAGAATCTGGTTGTGGTAATGGCAAGTTATAAACATTAAAATTGTTTGTTAAATTGATGAAAAAAAATTACTAGCAATTATTAGCAATTTTTACTTTGTTAATGATTTTTTGATCACGCATAGCAATTTTACGCTGATCACTTTTCTAATTGTTTTTTAGATCAGTTTTTTATTAAGACTGGAGGGAATAGAATGGTGCCTAGGAAAACAAGTAGATACAGTGAGAAACAATAGCGGTGAACAAATAATACAAATAAGTTTGAAAAACGAATTAAAGATTGGTAATACACATTTCAGGAAAAAATAAATTCACAAAATAACCAGTAAAGTGATCTCGAGAAATGAAAAATCGATTATAGACTACTTTTTAATACATAAGAAAATTTGGGATAGAGTAAAGGGTATTGAGGTCAAGAGATGCCCGGAGACAGGAAGCGATCACTTCCTTTTAAAAATGGTACTAAAATTAGGAAAAGACAGTGTAAAGGAAAATAAATGCAAGATAATAAATTCAAAAATTAAGATGTAGTGAAATAAGAGAACAATACAAAAGAATGGGTGAAGAAAAACTAAATAAAAATAATAGAGGAATGGGAGTGGAGGAAAGGTGGAAAGAACTTAAAAATACTATTTAAAGAAGAATTAAAAAAAATACTTTTTGATAGCAGCAGAAAGTACCTGTGGCTCATCAAAAATAGTAAATAGAAATATTAAAAAGACAAACTGGTGGACGAGTGGGGTCAAGGAAGAGATTAAAAATAAAAAGAAAAAATGGAAAAAATATCTACAAACAAAAAATCGTGGAAACAATTTGGAGAGCGAATAAAAACAGCCTATAAAGATAATCAGAAGCTATTTTTCGGTAGGATTAAGAACATGAGAAGGAAAAAGGTAGAAACAATAACAAATATAAAAGACAAAGAAGGAAATGTCATAAAGGAAGGAGACAAAATTATGGAAAGATGGAGAGAATATCATAAAGAATTATTAGAAGAGAATGATATAGCATATAAAAATCAATATAGAGACATTATACCAGAACAAGATATAGTACTCGCACAAAGAGAAGAGATTAATATAGAAGAAATAAAAGAGGCAATCGGCAAATTAAAATTAGGAAAGGCACCTGGACATGATAAAATCACAACAGATATGATTAAAGCGTTCCCTGAGGTAGCATTAGAAGAACTTAAAAATATAAGGAACAACGTAATAAAGAACAATGCACCTACGGACTGGACAACAGCTATCATAATCCTAATATATAAGAAAGGAGACACTAAAGATTATAATAACTACAGAGGGATAACCGTAACTAGCAATGTGTCAAAAAATATATACTAGGATACTAGAACAAACGCTGAGAAAGAAACTTGGGCATATATTAGAAGAAACGCAGTTTGGTTTTCGGCCAGGTAGAGGAGTGAATGATGCAATATTTATAATAAGGCAGTATGAAAAAACACTAGTAGAAGATAGGGAAATTTACTTGGGTTTTATAGACCTACAAAAGGCTTTCGACAAGATTAAGAGAGAAGACATGTGGGAAACAATGAGAAAAGAGAAATACCAGAAAAAAAATAATAAAGGGCGTACAGAGTTTATACAAAGAATCAACAAATTATATAAGAACAAGACAAGACAGATCTGATATATTTAAAACAACTAGGGCCTTAGACAGGGATGCATCCTGAGCCCCATGCTTTTCTCAATAGTTCTGGATGGAGCAATAAAAGAAGTAAAGAAGAAAGGAAAATGAAAAAGATAGAAATATCAGAACCATGTTATGCAGATGATATGGTTATTATAGCAAGAGAAGAGGAAACGCTTAATAAAAACATACGGATAAATGAAGAAAGATTGAATTAATTAAGAGAAGACAAAGATTATGCTAATAGAAAAACAAAAACGACAGCACTAAATAAAGAGAGGTAAGGTTGGGCCAAGTGGAGAAATTTCAATATTTTGGGATCAATAATATCAGAGGATGGAGGAATGGAAGAGAAGATCAAGGAGAGAATGATAACAGGAGGATGGTTATTTAATAGTATAAAGAATACATTTCTAGGAAAGAAAGAGATACCAAAAAATATTAAAGCCTAAGTATTTGAGAAGGTTGCAACCAAAATACTTCTATATGGAGGAGAAACATGGATAATGACAGAAAGACAGAAGAAAAAGATAACGGAACAGAAATGAGATTCATAAGGAAAATAGAGGACCAAACAAGGATGGACAGGGTTAGGAATATACAACTCAGAAAGAATTTGAACCTGAAACCAATGTTGGAAAAAGTTGAGGAAGCACAACTAAGATGGTATGGACATGTTGAAAGGATGCCTGAACAAAGAATAGTTAGACAAGTGTTTGAAGCCAAAGTAAGCAGGAAAAGAACAAGAGGTCAACCGAGAAGGGCATGGTTGGGGGATGTTAGAGAGGCAGTGGCCAGAAGAGAAATAGAGTGGGAATACGCAAGACGAGCCACGCAGGATAAAAAGAGGTGGAAGGAAATATGGAAAAGACAAATATAGAATAACTCAACTTCACGGGCCTTACAGTACTAAAAAAGAGGTAGAAAGGCATAAGGATTAAGTAAGTAAGTAAATATTAAGACTGGGATTGGGATTATTTTATAAAAGGGTCAATGTGCTAACAGGATTGTTTAATATCTGATGTTACCCAGGCTTTTGATTTAGACACTTGTAGAAACAAGAAACATGTATTATTTATCAGGTCTGTCATAAAAATAGTTAAACTTTCCTTAAAAGTATGGTCTAATCGACAAAGTTTGTATAAGCTCCACTATTTTTAAGATTTTTGTTTGATTTTTTTTTAAATAAACGCTTATAAAATATGTCGTCTACCAAAATATGATATTAAATTTCGCTGACAAATTTAGTTCGTTTTTACATACTCAAATTAGGACCCTCATCTGCGTTTTTTACTAGACATGTCCTGTCAGTCGTTCAGATGTCAATTTGACTTACATCAAAGGACAGAAATCTAACTAATTTGCTACTTACAATAATTAGTATGTTTACAATTAAAATAAAAATCATCAAGCTTATTCCATCCATAGTCGGGTGTAAGCCTCCCCAAGTTGACTCTAATTAGCTATGTTGTTTACTTCTTGCATCCAGTCGTGTCCCGCTAATCTTTTTATGTCGTCCGCCGTCTTGTCTGTGGCCTACTGCTGCATCTTTTATGTTCTCTAGACCTACATACAACCATACAGCGCACAATGGAGCTATTTGTCCGATTCGCGGCAAAAATTATATTACTTCTTAAATATGCAATGAATGATCACATAAACTATTTGTGTGGCATTATAATAATTAAAAAATAATATATTTGTGTCAAATTCACATAATACGAACACATATATTTAACCTTTTCAGTCACGTAATTCGGGGAACAGACGGATCTTCACATCATGCATGTTATTATATGTTTTTAGGGTCGCTGAATTCAAATACGCTGTCAGATTTCAAAATAGCGGATTTAATATGGCGATGGAATTTTCGAAAATTGACATGTATGCTTTCAAATTTAGAAAATGTAAAGGTTTCAAAAGGTATAAATTATAGAAATATCATAATTAATTAAAATAATCAAAATGGCGGCTCAAATTTGCGGACAAAATTTCGCAATCAAAAGATTGCATAATAATCATTTGTTTCATGCTTAGACGACATATGTTCGTAAAGACATTATATAGTTAGGTAATAATTCAAATATATTACGAGAGTAGTCTGAAAAGTTTTGAGTTTCAACATAAAGATGGTCTTATTCGTCAAAACCATTATTTTCAGACAACTCTCGTATATTGATTGTGAATTAAGACATTTATATACACGCCTTCCGCATATGAATGACTCTTTCTCAGGGCTTACTATATACGCTAGAGTTCATAAAAAAACTAGTGCACTATATCTATCCTTATATAATTTAATTTCTCTATATTTCAAGTTATATTTAGCATTTAGAATATTTAACTCTCTCCTAAAAGGAAATTGTATAAAACAGGCAATTTTTCGTCTACTGATAGAACTTTAACGCAGTGTGGCGAAAATGAGATTATATATCCCTTTTTTCACCTAGTCAAATTGTACGTTCGTGGATATATGATTTAGTTGTACTCGTAATCGCACTTGATCGCACTTAAAACCATTTGGATATGATAAACAACAATGTAATCTTCTAATAAAAATTAATTTTATAATGTAGGAAAGTGTAGATAAATATTTACGCCTAAATAAAGATACAATTTTATGAAGATTTTTGGTTCTGTGGCATTATTTAATTTGGTAAGTAAATATTCGCATCAGAAACGAAACCAATACGTGTTAATGCAGCTATTATATCAAACTTTGAATTAAAAAATGTATATAGCATAGTGTTCTTAAAAAATTGTGGGCAGCATATGAAATAAAAACGTAAGAATGTAATGTGTTAGAGGTAATTTATTTGAGTGATCTATATAAGGAATATACTCTATTCAGATAGGTAAACATAATAAATTACACTTGATTCTTTGAATTTAGACATTGCTCTTCAAATTTTTGTGTTTATTATCCTTCTCCACATACTTTTATAAAATCGACTTTTCGCCGCCTCGGTTCCACTGTGCGGCGTGTCCATCTGTTATCAGTCATCCTTGCGATATGCCCCGCCCAATTCCACGTTAATATGCATATTCCATGTACTACATCTGTCGTTTTTGATTTTCTTCGTATCTCGATGTTAGGAATATCATCTTGGAGTCTAATATTTAGCATTCTCCTCTCCATTGGTCTTTGGGTTACCTGAAGTTTAATTATTATACTTTTATTTATAGCCCACGTTTCAGTGCCATATGTTATTACTGGCAGTACGAATTGATCTCTGGCTTTTATTATATTTGGGATGTCCAATTTAAAGGTAGATTTTAACCTTCTGAACGAAGACCAAGCTAACGAGATTCTTCTGTCCAAACCAGCCTTTAAATTATTTTCTGATATTTCGATATCTTCTCCTAAATATATGAATGGTTCCTGGGTGTTATCTACACTTTCGTTCTTCAAATATTTGATTTTGGTGAAGTTTATTTTTAGACCTATTTCTCGAGACTTGTTATTTAATTCTATCAGCATTTTCTTGTAATTCTTCTTTTGTGTTGGCGATCAGAGTGACATCATCTGTGGGGGTATTGAGTCGCCATATCTAATTCCTCTTTTAATTTTTATTTTTTTTTGTTTTTTCTTCAAGCATTATTTCTGATGTGGCATTTTTATATATATATTCAAGAAGAGTTGTGTATCTTTCGTCAAATGCTTTTTCGTAGTCAACCATTGATATCCACAAAGTGACTTCATCTGCTTTTTCCACTAGTAATCTAATTGTTTGAAGATAGTCCAAAGTGATGTATCCCCGTCTAAATCTCGCTTGTTCACGTGGTTGATAACTGCTAATTTGTTCATTAATTGATATGTTATGATTCTAGTAAGAATTTTGTGTAGTACCGATATCAGACTGATGGGTCTGTAATTCTCCAATTTAAATTTGTTCCCCATTTCAAAAATAAGTACAATCAAGGAGTTTACCCAAGGTACTATACTTTCTACAAGGCATCTGTTTATATCTATAATATATATAAAATGCAACGTCTCTCTGTCTGTCCGTCTGTCTGTCTGCCCGTTAGTGCGCTTATCACTGGAGAACCACTTATTCGATTTACGTACTTTTTTTTAAAACATACATATGTTCTCTGGCCAGGTTATAGGCTATATTTTATTACGATAGGTAGCATAGGGAATGAGCAGTGACGATAATAGTGAATGAAGTCGGAAAAAAGTTTGCCGTTAGCGCGTTCCCTTGCAGTATACAGCCTAAACCATTAAATTTGGAACAATATTATGTAGCAGAGAATATCTATAATCTATAATCTATAATATGTATAAAATGCAATGTCTCTCTGTCTGTCCATTAGTGCGTTTAACAGGCGAGAACCACTTATCCGATTTACGTGTCTTTTTTTAAATTCATACATATATTCTTTGGCCAAGTTATATAGTAATAATAATAATTTATATCTGTAAAATATCTGAAATACAACGCCTCTCTGTCTGCCTGTCTATCCATTATCTTATCCCTCGAGAACCACTTATCCGATTTACCTGATTTTTTAAAGTTATACATATGTTCTCTGACCAGGTTATATAATAATAATAATAATAGTCTATATAATATATATAAAACGCAACGTCTCTCTGTCTGTCTGTCCGTTAGTGTGCTTATCATTCGAGAACCACTCATCCAATTTACGTGATTTTTTTTAATTCTCAATTTAATATATGTCAAAAAAATCTATAATATATATAAAACGTAACGTCTCTCTGTCTGTCTGTCTATCCATTACTGCACTTAGCACTCAAGAACCACTTATCCGATTTACGTGTTTTTTTTTATAAAAAAGGGGATAAACACAGACAAACTGCTAATATGTAGGAAAAAAGATGGAAGTTTAGCAGTAAGCTTCGCAGAAAGACTGAATAGATGGGGGGGGAATACTTTAAAGAAACACTAAATGGAGATGAAAATGAGTTGAATGAGAAATAGGAAGCAAAATTAACTGAAGGGGAGGAGGGGACAAATAAACCCTGCAAAGAAGAAATAAGAGAAATACTCAGAACCCAAAAAAAATAAGGCCCCGGGTGAACTAAGCTCATTTCAGAGAAGCATATGACTCTGTAAATAGAGAAGGACTCTACAAGATAATGGAAGAACTAAAAATTCCAAATAAATTGATTCGCATGGTGAATGACACAGAAAATAGAGTGTTGGTTGAGGGCAAAGTATCAAACAAGTTTAAGGTGAGGAGACGATTAAGACGGGGGAACCAGTGTCGACATGTTTATTTAATTTGGTACTAGAGAAGATAATCCGGGAGTCAGAAATAAAAACAAATGGAACGATATACCAACAATCCTGCCAATGCTTGGCCTATACGGATGATGTAGCAGTGATTGCAAGAGCAAAAGAGAACCTCAAAAAAGCCATAAGTAGGATAGAAGAAAGGGGACGGATGAGAGGACTAAAGATAAATGAGGAAAAAACAAAATATTTGGAAATTACAAGGAAGAAGGATAATAAAAACAACAAAAGTTTGGATATAATAAACAACTTAGGGAAAAGATATATGTCTGAAAAAGTAGACAAATTTAATTATCTGGGAGTAACAATAATAGAGAGTGGACAAGAAAGGATTGAGATACAAGAAAGAATAGCGAAAGGACAGAGATGTTTGGGGGCAATGAGTCCAATATTGAAATCAAAGAATATATCAAGAAAAGCAAAAGAAAGAATATATACGGCAGTTGTCAGACCCACGGTGACATATGGATGCGAAACGTGGAAACTGAATGCAAGAGAAAAGGAGACGTTGGAGGTGTGGGAAGAGAGACTGTGGAGAAGAAGAACAAACTACGAATTAAAATTCCTATATACGAAATTTCTTATAAGCCAAATCATAAGAAGCCAGCGATTAAGATGGTTGGGACACGTGGCAAGGATGAAGGAAGAAAGACAGGCAAAGCAAGCTCTAATAAGAGGAATGGTTGGAAGAAGAGGCAAGGGTAGACCTCGATCTACATGGATTCAGGCAGTAAAGCAAGATCCGGAGTTAATGAGAATCCCGCACTGGGAAAAGCTAACAGGAGGCAAAAAGAAGTGGAGACAAGTATGCAACCAATCCATGAGCCTCTAAGGCCCCTTGAGCTATATAATAATATAAACATAACGAATAAGCAGTGACGATAAAGGTGTATCAAGTCCACGCGAGCAGAGCCGCGCGGGCACGGCTAGTGTATATATAAAATGAAAACATAAAAATTTTAATATATATATATATATATATATATATATATATATATATATATATATATATATACATATATATATACATATATATATATATATATATATATATATATATATATATATATATATATATATATATATATATATATATATATATATATATATATATATATATATATATATATATATATATATATATGTAATATATATATATATATATATATATGTATTATATATTACATACATATATATATATATATATATATATATATATATATATATATATATATATTATATGTCATTATTCGTGAAACGGTCCCACGAAAAATTGAAAATTGCTTTTTTATATTAAAAGTATAATTAATTGATAGCTATAGTCATGTATATTTATAGTAGAAAATATTTCTTTAAAATCATTATTATTCACCGAGTTATAAACAACTGAATTTCAAAGCAGTCTTTAATTATAAAATGAATATCCCAAAATTGAATAAATACAATTTAATGTTGTTCATTTTATTTATATGGTAAAACAACGTATTTTTTAAGAAAAATTAACAAAACTACAAAGTTGTTTGAATTTATCAATTTTTATTGCAAACTTAAATAAAAATGTATGTTCTGCGCTAAATAGAAATTACAGACAAAATTTTTTTAAAATAACATTTATTTAAGATGTTTATAGCGTTGGAAAATTTTAGGTTTCGCATTTATTTAAAGAGTTATCAAATTTTTTGCGGCGCCCTGTACCCGCTCGGCGTGTTGCGTGTCATACAAGCTTTGACATTTAATGGTCCGTGGAACGACAGGTACTTTGTTTAGCATCTGGGCAAATTTTAGCATTGCATCTTCATAAAAACAATTTTGCAGGGGTTGCACAAATTTTAAATATTATTAAACTTTTACTAATGGTGTTATTTACAATAAATATATTTCAACTGTGTTTTTAAAATAATATATTCTAGTGAATTTAAAAAGCAAAATGTAAGTAAATTTGGTATAAATATCATTTTATAAGTGTATAACTGTATATACTATTTATGTTTTTAATTTAATGTAAAACGTATTGATTTTTTTCTTGTTATATGGGAAGAAAAGATGAAATAAGAAAACAAAGAACATCAAGAGCTAAATTGCCTACAACGAAAAAACTAAGAAATTTATTGGTTAGAAATAAAGAGGACACGAGAAAAAATAAAGAAAAACATGAAGGGGTACAGTATCAATCAAACTATGGACTGCAGATGGATGTTTATCATACTGGTGACATTATTAATCTACAATCGTTAACTAATATATTGAATAATGTTTTCAATTATATCCGAGGGCTGTGGCTTAGTGTATTTCGATTTATATGATATATATATATATATATATATATATATATATATATATATATATATATATATATATATATATATATATATATATATAGAACATTCAATATTTATATTAGGCCTACGCAACCGATTAATTACCACGCTTTCAAAGTTACGGGCTTAGAAAATATTAATGGCGACTTGTATATGGGAAACCTGTCAAAACAACCACTGAAGGACGCATTCATTTTATTCCAAGAGTTTTGGAATTTTTTCTCCAAAATCTTGCATACTTGTTGCCCATACTGCACGTTTTGATTCGTCCCATTTAATTCAAGCTATAATTAATTTGTTGCTTAACGTTTCGTGGCTGTGCCGATGTCCCGGACTGTGGGACCAAATAGCATGATGAGGCACCTGGATACAAAAAATTCCGGAGGTAAAATAGCCCCCCGTTCGGATCTCCGGGTGGGGGCTGATTCAGGGGCGTCGACATGCAGAGATCAGAATTTCAATATGGATTTTTGTAACATACGAGGTTTAAACACGAACATAAATTCAGCGCAATCAAATAAACCTCATGTACTCGCTTTCTGTGAAACTAAGGTCAGTTCATCGACCAGCACAGTAAACTATCTTTATCCTGGGTACGACTTCTATTCCCGATTTAGGCGTAACTTTGGAATCTGTCTTTATGTCAGAAGCGACCTCTCTTGCCAACGAGAAGATGATGATGTGGTGTTATGTGGTTAAAAATAACGACTGAACCAACAACAAGGTTCATGAGTATCCTCTATCGACCACCAAGTGATACTAACTTTAGAACACTTTTCGCTTCCCTTGCAGACACCATCGATCATTTACAAATTGTCTATCCAAATGCCGAAATTGCCATCCTGGGCGACTTTAATATCCACAACACCAACTGGCTTAAATATTCAAATACTACCGACGAACAAGGTCGTGAAGCCGATCCATTTTCAACAAATTGTGGCTTAACTCAGCTTATTGACGAACCAACACGGATCCCTGATCGAGACGGAGAATTTGCCAGTCTTCTTGATGTCTTTTTAACCACCAATCCGGAGATTTACACGGACAGCGTAAATCCGCCGTTAGGTTCTTCTGACCATGAACTACTTTCGACATCGCCTAAACCGCGCAAGATTTGGCACTACAAGTCTGCTAAATGGGAAGATCTCATGGAATATTTTCGAACTTTCCCTTGGTTAGACGTTTGTTTTCGATCCGACGACCCATCTGACTGCGCCAGGGAGGTTTCCGATGTTATTTTGGCTGGTATGAAGGCTTACATCCCTTTTTCGAAGAAATGCCCTTCCAACGGCAAGCCTTGGTTTGACCGAAAATGCAAAGAAGCTGTTGCTTCTAAACATCTTGCATACCGACAATGGCGTGAAAATCCTAATGTCATAACTCGTAACATATTTGTTTGTGCACGGAATTAGCGAATTAGAAACAAACTTCTTGCTTGCTCCATAAATCGTAACACATTTGTTCGTGCCAGGAACAGATGCAAAGAAATTATCGACGAAACCAAGGAGGTACACAATCAACGGATTAGAAACAAACTTCTCGCTTGTCCCGACAATTCAAGGTCCTTTTGGTCGGTCGCTAAGGCAGTTAGTCAAAATTTCACCAAATCCACCATACCACCACTCACACGGCCAGATAATTCTATTGCAACGATACCTGTTGAGAAAGCGAACTTGTTGGCTGAACTCTTTGCTTCACATTCTACTGTCGATTTCCAAGGAAAAACACCACCTACTATTCCCATAGTGCAGTCAAGGATGCCCAATGTAATCTTCAGACAGCGTATGATAAAACGTATTCTGATGAAGCTAGACACCAAAAAGGCTTCTGGCGCTGACGGAATACCTGCTATAGTTCTTAAAAACTGTGCGAGGGAACTAACACCAGTTTTCTGTAGACTTTTCAACCTATCCTACGGAAAGGGAATATTTCCTTCCTACTGGAAATGTGCTACAGTTCAGCCGATACCTAAAAAAGGCAAGAAGACCTTGCCAAATAACTACCGACCAATCGCACTGCTTTCAATAATACCGAAAGTCATGGAAAAGGCTATCAAGCAGCATCTTCTAAAATATCTTGAAGGATTCAACATTATCAGCGACCACCAATATGGCTTTCCTAAAAATAGATCAACAGGAGATCTTCTGACTTATGTAACACATATTTGGAACAATGCAATTGAACACTTTGGAGAATCTCGAGCTGTTGCTCTTGACATATCCAAGGCATTCGACCGTGTTTGGCACAATGGGCTGTTGGCTAAGCTACGTTCTCATGGTATGTCGGAAAAGTTCTGTTTGTGGCTCTCATGTTTCCTCAGAGAGCGTTCTTTACGAGTGGCAGTCGACGGATTTCTTTCTAACACCTTCACTATCAACGCCGGTGTACCCCAAGGCTCCATACTGTCTCCTACTCTCTTTCTCATTTACATTAACGATCTGCTGGAAAAGACCGAGAATCCAATCTACAGCTTTGCAGATGACAGTACACTTATCTCTTCATTCACTTTGAACGCTCGGACATCGGCTCAGACGAATATCCACAGACAGCAGGAAGTCATTCAACTTAGAATTAAGAAGAAGAAGAAAGAAGAAGAAATTCTATCTTCGGGTGACAGTAACCAAGTGGAATTTAACGCTGCAAAAACCCAGGCGGCAGTTTTTTCTAAAAAAGTTAGAGTTGGTGAACCCGACATAGTTATGTCGGGGCACTCCATTCCTCTAACATCGTCACTCAATTTGTTGGGCGTTAATTTGGGAGCAAATATGTCCTGGCATGAACATGTTGCAGACATATCAAGGAGAGCTTCTCAAAAGTTGGGAATATTATTTCGAACTAGAAAGCTTTACAGTCCACAACAACTGTTAATTCTTTACAAAGCTCAAATTCGACCAACTATGGAATACTGCTCCCATGTTTGGAGCTCCGCTCCCAAACATACACTGCATTTGTTGGATTCTATTCAGAGAAGAGCTGTCCCTCTGATTGGAGACCCGGAACTGACCGTCGGCCTTGATTCGCTGGAACATCGAAGAACGGTTGGCAACTTGAGCCTATTCTACAAGTACTTTCATGGAAAGTGTTCGAAGGATGTGACCCGCTTAATTCCTCCCAGAGCGGTGCATGTTAGAAGTACGCTAATTCTTCACATCCCTATGAGGTTCAGCTTGTTACTTCTCGTACAACGCTTTTCAAGCAGTCTTTTATATGGAGAACATCATCCCTTTGGAATAATTTGCCCAGGACTGTGTTTCCCACCAAGTAAAATCTACAGCGATTCAAGAACAACGTGAATCGCTTTCTCCCCACACGTGTCGCTCCTGTAGCGCTTTAGGGACTTCCCTGTAGCACGTGTGCTAGACCCAAAAAAAAAATTGCAATGATCGAGGATTTTATAAATATTTCTGTTTTTTCCGGACACAGTAAGTCTTTTTAAAAAACGCTTTCCCGACCGAAAAGGTTCAGAAATGTTTAAGCTCGGAAAGTTAGCGCATGATATATTGCAAATAACACCCAATGAAAAATTCCATCAGGCGATATATGACGTTGAAATCCTTGAGAATTTGGCAAATGAGTTTTTGAAGTGAGAAGATTTAATTACAAATTACATATCGTATAAAAAGTGCGTCATGAAAAAATTGATACAGCCCTCTTTAATGCCTTTAAAACGTTTTATTTCCAATTTTATGAATAAAAGAATTGCATCTGAATGCATAACTTTGGAAGATCTGAAAAGGTCTTATGATAAATTGGGTTCTACAGAATAGTGCAATCTAGTCGAAAAGTCAATGGCAAACCACGTGTAACCAAAGATACCCGAGTAGTAAATAAAGTAATTAATTACTTTACATATAGTTTATAATACTTTATTTATTTATCATTAGTATCATTAATTATTTATTTATTATTGTTATTATTATATTATTAGGTATTTAAAACAGTTTTTTTAATATATATTTAATATTGTTATCAACTGATATGTAACAATATTGATAAATAAACATAATATTACCTTAAAGTATTAAAAAAATATTGAACCTACAAACATATTTTTTATTAAATATAAATCTTTTAAATAATAAAGAAAAAAATAATAAATATCAAGATACATATTCAAATTTTTAATTAATACATTTAATATTTTTATTTATAAATGCTGTTTGAATGTTGGCGCGTAAAATATGACGACATACAGCATTGCCAGATGGTGATATCTGTCCCTCACTACATGGTTATTCTTTTAAAAAATATATAACTTTAATTATTTATACCTTTTTAACAAATCGATAAAAAAAAATTTTATTTTAAAATTTTTCTAATTTTTTTTTTTTTACTAAATACTAGTTTTTTAAAAAATTCGTATGAAAAGTTTTCAAGATATACACGAAACTATGCCTTTTTAGTGTTCAGTACGGAACACTTATAAGATCACTTCTGTGTCTGTCTGTCTGTCTGTGACAACCCGATTCTCTCGAAACTATTTGACATAGAAAGTTGAAATTTGGTACTAATATAGGAATTGATGGCCTCATCAGAGCCGTGTAGTTTTGAAAGTTAAATTTTGACTTAAGGGGTTAGTTTTGGGGGATGAAATCGTCTGTCTGTCCGTCTGTCTGTCTGTCCGTCTGTCTATCCGTCTGTCTGTCCGTCTGTCTGCCCGCCTGCCTGTCTGTCTGTCTGTCCATCTGTCAAACCCGATTTTCTCCGAACCTATTTGAAGTAGAAATTTGAAAATTGGTACTAATATAGGATTGATGGCCTCATGACAGCCGTGTAGATTTGAAAGTTAAATTTTGATTTAAGGGGTTAGTTTTGGGGGGTGAAATCGGAAGTGAAAAAAACAATTGTTTACTAGGTCATCGAGTAGGGTGTCAAATGCTTGTAAAAACACGTACTCAAAAATATATATAATGTCTCTCTGTAATGTTTCTTAGCATTATGTTGAAAAAATCACGAAAAATCGCTGTCCCCCCTCTATCTCGAAAAGTACTGATCCAAAAATTTCAAGGTCGTCAGTTTTTAGTACAGACTGGAAACAAATTTGTTGAAAACTCCTTTGGGGTGTGTTTTGTCAAGTCACTAATCATTTTATACCACCGTAACAAAATTTTTTATTTTAAAAGCAATCAACGTACGGAACACTAATTGCGCAAGTTCAACTTGCACTTGACCGGTTATTTAATACTTCATTGGCCTATTGCATCTTAATTGTGTGCCCTTTAATTATGAATATTTCGCTTCACATCGGTCAATTTTTTTTTTCTTTTTAATTAAATGAAAAACATATAATTTAACATCATATTTCAATTTCATCAAATTCTTAAGAAAAGTGGATTTACGAGTGAACTAACTTAAATAAATGTTATTTTAAAAACATTTTGTCTGTTATTTCTACCTAGCGCAGAACATACTTTTTTTCATATTGCATTTTAAATTTTCAATAAAATTGGTAAATTTAAACCAATTTTGTGATTTTGTTTCTTTCTTTAAAAAATACATTGTTTTACCATATAAATAAAATGAACAACATTAAATTTTATCCATTTAATTTTGAGATATTCATTTTTTAATTAAAGGCTGCATTATAATTCAATTGCTTATAACTCGGTGAATAATAATGATTTTAAAAAAATATTTTCTTCTATAAATGCACATGACTACAGCTATCATTTAATTATATTTTTAATGTAAAAAAAGCACTTTTTGGTGGGACCGTTTCAAGAATAATGACTCAACAAAAGAAAATCAAATTGGTATATCTTCGAAAATCTGAATCCGTTATTACAGAAAAATTCCCTAATTGTGTAAAAATTTAGTTTTAAGTAAAAATTAATTTAAACTTCTATTTTACATTATTGTGCCGTCAACGTAGTCAAGAAGTTGATAAAAAAATAGATTATACATCTTAACAAATATAGAAAATAATTTTTCTGTAGTAAGACGTATCTAAAAATTCAGTGCAACAACTTCTTATGAAGAACTATTTTATATCCTTACTTGCAAACTATGTGTTTACAACATATGGAGAGCTTCTCAGAAATCCAACTTTTTAAAATACACTTTTCGCTATAAAATAATATATGTTTGCTATTTTATTTTCATAATAACCGGTCAAGTGCAAGTTGAATTTGTACAATTAGTGTTCTGTACGTTGAATGCTTTTAAAATAAAAAATTTTGTTACGGTGGTATAAAATGATTAGTGACTTGACAAAACACACCCCAAAGGAGTTTTCAACAAAGTTTGTTTCCAGTCTGTACTAAAAACTGATGACCTTGAAATTTTTGTTTTTTTATATCCAAATAAATTATTAAAGGTAATGCACTCGTGATAATTTTCGTTCAATCTACACCTCGTGGAGAGCATTCTAGAATATTTTCAAAATTTTTTGATCAGTACTTTTCGAGATAAGGAGGGGGAGCAACGATTTTTCGCGACTTTTTAAAAATAATACAAAGAAAAGTGAGTCCAAGTACTACATTATATATATTTTTTACTTGTATTTTCATAAGCTTTCATTTGGCACCACACTCGATGACCTAGTAAAAAAAAATTTTTTTCACTTCGGATTTCACCCCCCAAAACTAACCCCTTAAGCCAAAATTTAACTTTCAAAACTACACTGCTTTGATGAGGCCATCAATTCCTATATAATTACCAAATTTCAACTTTCTATCACAAATAGTTTCGGAGAAAATCGGGTGTGACAGACAGGCAGACACCGAAGTCATCTTATAATTGTTCCGTACGGAACACTAAAAATTAATAAAAAAACATCTAGAAAAATGTTCACCAATATATTTGTTTACGTCATAGAAAAAAAAGATGGAAACTTCGCAATGATATATTTTGGTCATTTCACCTTTAAATCTCTTTGAGTTATCCACGTTGATGACGTGACAGTTACAGTTAATTAGAACCAAAAAGTTAATTTTTAAAAACGTTCCTGATTGTATTGATATAAATATAAGCCCGATAAAATAAGTAAAAAAGTGATTTCTATTCATCAAAAAAAGATTTTTTTTTCTTATCTTTATTTTCCTAATCAATCTTTTTTATAGGAACTTTGCGCTTATTTATAGTAGGTTTTTTTTAACCTATATGATCTAATTCTTTCTCATAATATGTACCTTTTTTTTATTAATGTCATATAGGTTAAAAAGGCCTACTATAAATTAGGAGAAACGTTTCCTCAGAGAAAAATTTATTTTTAATATAAAAATGATAAAGAAAAAAATTTTTTACTAATTAACTGAAATTATATTTTGAAACATAATATTTATAAAAGTTAAGTAAATCTATAATATATATAAAATGCAACGTCTCTCTGTTTGTCTGTCTGTCTGTCTGTCCGTTAGTGCGCTTATCACTGGAGAACCACTTATCCGATTTACGTGCTTTTTTTTAAAAAAACATACATATGTTCTCTGGCCAAATTATAGGCTATATTTTATTGCGTTACATAACATAAGGAATAAGCAGTGACGATAATAGTGAATCAGGTCGGAAAAAAGTTGGTCGCTAGCGCGTTCTCTTGCAATACACTGCCTAAACCATTAAATATGGAACAATATCATGTAGCAAAGAATATCTGTAATATATAAAACGCAACGTCTCTCTGTCTGTCTGTCTGTCCGCTAGCGCGCTTATCTCTCTCGAGAACCACTTATACGATTTACGTGTCTTTTTTTAAATTTATACATTTGTTCTCTGGCCAGGTTATCTATAATCTTCTATAATATATATTAAATGCAACGTCTCTCTGTCTGTCTGTCCGTTAATGCGCTTATCACTCGAGAACTACTTATCCGATTTACGATTTTTTTTTTAATTCATACATATGTTCTCGGGCCAGGTTGTATAATAATAATAATAATAATAATAATCTGTGAAAAAATTTCCAAATACACAGACCTTGCAACGGAAATAAAAAGGCTATGGAAACAAGAAAAAGTCATCATTGTCCCCTCATTATATCAGCCACAGGCCTTACACCAATAACATTCACACAACATTTAGTACAATTAGGACTCAACACAAACATACACAAAAACATTCAGAAGTCAGTGATTTTGAAAACATGTAACATTGTCAGGTCATTCCTTAATACACAATGGTAATGCGTTTGTGCTGACTTGGTTTGCGCCCGTCAGCCAAACATGGAACCACATTGACCAAATGTGAGAAAGAAGAACTTTTTTGTAATAATAATCTGTGTAATATATATAAAACGTAACGTTTCTCTGCCTGTCTGTCCATTAGTGCGCTTAGCACTCAAGAACCACTTATCCGATTTACGTGTTTTTTTTTTTTTTATAAAATACAAAGGGAATAAGCAGAGACAAAATGATAATATGTAGGAAAAAAGATGGAAGTTTAGCAGTAAGCTTGGCAGAAAGACTGAATAGATGGGCGGAATATTTTAAAGAAAAATGGAATGGGGATGAAAATGAGGAGTTAAATGAGAAGTAGGAAGCAACATTAACTGAAAGGCAGGAGGGGACAAATAAACCCTACAAAGAAGACATAACAGACATAATCAGAACAAAAAAAAATGGGCCCAGGGTGGAAATTTTATAACAGCAGAAACGATAAAAGTTGGAGGAGTAGATCTGGAAATTCAAATATGACGGTTGGTGCAAGAAATATGGGAAACAGAAAAGATGCCAGTGAGTTGGAGAGAGTAGCTCATTTGTCCAATATAAAAAAGGAGAAAAAACTGTATGTGCTAATTATAGACCAATAGCCTTACTGGATGTCGTTTACAAGATAGTGGTGGTGACTATCAAAAACATACTAGAAGAGAAAGAAATTCTGGGAGAGTACCAGTGTGGATTCAGGAAAAATAGATCGGTTACAGACCAGATATTTTTGATTAAGCAAATCCAAGATAATAGCTTAGAACAAAGTTTGGCACTACACTTGGTCTTTGTGGATTTCAGAAAAGCATATGACTCTGTAAATAGAGAAGGACTCTACAAGATAATGGAAGAACTAAAAATTCTAAGTAAATTGATTCGCATGGTGAGAATGACCTGGAATGACACAGAAAATAGGGTTTGGTTGATGGCAAAGTATCAGACAAGTTTAAGGTAAAGAAAGGATTACGACAGGGGAATCCAGTGTCGACATGTCTATTTAATTTGGTACTAGAGAAGATAATCCGGGAGTCAGAAATAAAAACAAATGGAACGATATACCAACAAACCTGCCAATGCTTGGCCTATGCGGATGATGTAGCAGTGAATGCAAGAGCAAAAGAGAACCTTAAAAAAGCCATAAGTAGGATAGAAGAAAGGGGAAGGATGAGAGGACTAAAGATAAATGAGGAAATAACAAAATACATGGAAATTACAAAGAAGAAGGATAATAAAAACAACAAAAGTTTAGATATAATAAACAACTTAGGGAAAAGATATATGTTTGAAAAAGTAGACAAATTTAATTATTTGGGAGTAACAATAACAGAGAGTGGACAAACAAGAAAGGACGTAGATATAAGAAAGAATAGCGAAAGCACAGAGATGTTTGGGGGCAATGAATCCAATATGGAAATCAAAGAATGTATCAAGAAAAGCAAAAGAAAGAATATATACGACAGTTGTCAGACCCACGGTGACATATGGATGCGAAACGTGGAAACCGAATGCAAGAGAAAAGGAGACGTTGGAGGTGTGGGAAGAGAGACTGTGGAGAAGAAGAGCAAACTACGAATTAAAATGCCTATATATGAACCCCTTATAAGCCAAATCATAAGAAACCAGCGATTAAGATTGTCGGGACAAATGGCAAGGCAAAACAAGCCCTAATAAGAGGAGTGGTTGGAAGAAGAGGCAAGGGTACACCTCGATCTACATGGATTCGGGCAATAAAGCAAGATCTGGAGTTGATGGGAATCCCGTACTGGAAAAAGCTAACAGGAGACAAAAAGAAGTGGAGACAAGTATGCAACCAAGCCATGGTCCTCTAAGGCCCCTCAAGCTATATAATAATATAAACATAACGAATAAGCAGTAACGATAAAGGTGAATCAAGTCCATACGAGCGGAGCCGCGGGCACGGCTAGTAATATATAAATCTCTAATACGTAAAGAAGAAAAAAGATGACACATACTATCCGTATAAATGTAATTAATGGTATAGGTGGCTAGTTTTGAAATTTACCCAAGTTTCAAAAATTGATTTCTACTATTTGCTCCGAAATTATACAAACTTCGTATCATTTTTGAAATCGTCGATTTACCTACTAACTAATGTAATGAAAGACTAATATTGTCAAATTTCCACTTTATTTAGTTTCACTGAAACTGTATGACGCGTTTCGCTATAATATAACTTCTTCTGATACAAAATGATATTTGAGTATTAGTGTTGTTATATTTATATAAATACCCTAAGGTAAATAGGTAATAAAATTAATACTATATGCTAATGAATATTGCTGGAAATCCATTCTGAATATTAATTGTATAAATTGAGTAAAGGGGAGTTACCATGGGCCAGACAGGTATCTTTTTGTTCGTTTAAGATGATGTCTGAATTTTTAATTCTATTTATTTCTAAATTTTTTAATAGGTTTAATTTTACGCCTTTGTTTTGTATGTGTAGAATTTTAAATTTATCGTCAAAAAGATGATTTGATTCTGTTAAATGATTACTGTACGCTGAGTCAGTTTTGTTTTTTAAATAACTTCTTTTATGTTCTAAAATCCGAGTTTCGAAGGAGCGACCTGTCTGACCTATGTAACTTTTATGACAAGAACCACAATTTAACTGATACACTCCAGATTTTTTTGATCTATTTTGTTTCCCTTTGCGTTTTTAATGAATTTTCCTAACGAGTTATTTGTTCTAAAAGCTATGTTGATATTATATTTGTTTAAGTGGTTTTTAATTTTCTCTGACATGTTACCAAAATAGGTTAAAACATTAAATTTTTTTTCCCTGTGTTTTCTTTCTTGGGGTATACTAAAGAAATAGCTTTATTTTTTAATTTTTTGTTTAGAATTGAGTCTACGGTGTCAGGAGAATAGTCGTTGTTAACAGCAATTTGTTTTATTAGATTTAATTCTTTATTAAAATCATCTACAGATAAGGGGACACTTACAAATCTATGCAACATACTGTGGGAAGCTGCCAATTTGTGTTGTAGGGGGTGAGCTGATTTTATGTTTATTGTAGTATCTGTATGTGAGGGTTTGTGAAAAATAGAGAATTTGTGTTTGTTGTAATGTCTGGTTATCGTTAAGTCAAGAAAATTAATTTTATTGTCGACTTCTAGTTCCATAGTGAATTTAATATTTTTATGTATTGAGTTTTTATAGTTAAAAACATTGTCAAGTTGACGCTCTGTACCATTAAAACAAGCAAAGATGTCGTCTACATTTCGGTACCAATACAAAAAATTATTTGCTAAATTCTTGTCGATGTATTTGTTTTTCTAGGTTATCCATAAATATTTCTGCTAAAAGCGGGCTAAGTGGACTACCCATTATGAGACCTTCAGAACTATTATGTTATTAATTATTTATTTATAATTATTATTTATAATTATTAAAGTAAAAATAATTTTGATTGAGGCTCGTGTTTAATAAATTTAGTATGTCTTGTTGTATAACGATATTAACTTTTTTTTTTGATTAGAAACGTTTTTTATGATTTTTACTGTTTCATCGGGGGGTATGCTAGGGAAAAGGTTTTGGACGTCAAATGATACTAGTTTTGAATTATCTGGTAGAAAGACGTTGGAAAATTTTTTCCGTTAATTCTAACGAATTTTTTATTGTGTAAGTTGGGGTGAAGTTAATGTTCGTTTTAATGATATCTATGAGAAATTTTGAGAGTGTGTAAGCTGGGGCCGATATGTAGGAGGCTACAGGTCTAATAGAATGATTTTCTTTATGTAATTTGACTAATGAATAAAGTAGAGGGGGCTGATGATTCATGACTGTTAATTTTGATATTTGGTTATCTGATATAATTTATTTATTAAAGCTACTTCTGTGTCTACAGCCAAGATTTCAGATTCTTTTAAATCAAATTTATTATTTATATTATGTTTAAAACCTTTGTTTAAGGGCTTACAAACTCTCAAAAATTCTCATAGATATCATTAAAACGAACATTAACTTACACAATAAAAAATTCGTTAGAATTAACGGAAAAAATTTCCAACGACTTTCTACCAGATAATTCAAAACTAGTATCATTTGACGTCCAAAACCTTTTCCCTATCACCCCCGGATGAAACAGTAAAAATCCTAAAAACGTTTCTAATCAAAAATAAAGTTAATATAGTTATACAACAAGACATACTAAATTTATTAAACACGAGCCTCAATCAAAATTATTTTTACTTTAATAATACGTTTTATAATAGTTCTGAGGGTCTCATAATGGGTAGTCCCCTTAGCCCGCTTTTAGCAGAAATATTTATGGATAACCTAGAAAAAGAAATACATCGACAAGAATTTAGCAAATCATTTTTGTTATTGGTACCGATATGTAGACGACATCTTTGATTGTTTTAATGCTACAGAGCGTCCACTTGACAATGTTTTTAACTATATAAACTCAATACATAAAAATATTAAATTCACTACGGAACTAGAAGTCGACAATAAAATTAATTTTCTTGAGTTAACGATAACCAGACATTACAACAAACACAAATTCTCTATTTTTCACAAACCCTCACATACAGATACTACAATAAACATAAAATCAGCTCACCCCCTACAACACAAATTGGCACCTTACCATAGTATGTTGCATAAACTTGTAAGTGTCCCCTTATCTGTAGATGATTTTAATAAAGAATTAAATCTAATAAAACAAATTGCTGTTAACAACGGATATTCTCCTGACACCATAGACTCAATTCTAAACAAAAAATTAAAAAATAAGAAAGAAAACACAGGGAAAAAATTTAATGTTTTAACCTATTTTGGTAACACGTCAGAGAAAATTAAAAACCACTTAAACAAATATAATATCAATATAGCTTTTAGAACAAATAACTCGTTAGGAAAATTCATTAAAAACGCAAAGGGAAAACAAAATAGATCAAAAAAATCTGGAGTGTATCAGTTAAATTGTGGTTCTTGTCATAAAAGTTACATAGGTCAGACAGGTCGCTCCTTCGAAACTCGGATTTTAGAACATAAAAGAAGCTATTTAAAAAACAAAACTGACTCAGCGTACAGTAATCATTTAACAGAATCAAATCATCTTTTTGACGATAAATTTAAAATTCTACACATACAAAACAAAGGCGTAAAATTAAACCTATTAAAAAATTTAGAAATAAATAGAATTAAAAATTCAGACATTATCTTCTCTAGTACCAAATTAAATAGACATGTCGACACTGGATTCCCCTGTCGTAATCCTTTCTTTACCTTAAACTTGTCTGATACTTTGCCATCAACCAAACCCTATTTTCTGTGTCATTCAAGGTCATTCTCACCATGCGAATCAATTTACTTAGAATTTTTAGTTCTTCCATTATCTTGTAGAGTCCTTCTCTATTTACAGAGTCATATGCTTCTCTGAAATCCACAAAGACCAAGTGTAGTGCCAAACTTTGTTCTAAGCTATTATCTTGGATTTGCTTAATCAAAAATATCTGGTCTGTAACCGATCTATTTTTCCTGAATCCACACTGGTACTCTCCCAGAATTTCTTTCTCTTCTAGTATGTTTTTGATAGTCACCACCACTATCTTGTAAACGACATCCAGTAAGGCTATTGGTCTATAATTAGCACATACAGTTTTTTCTCCTTTTTTATATTGGACAAATGAGCTACTCTCTCCAACTCACTGGCATCTTTTCTGTTTCTGGAGTGTATCAGTTAAATTGTGGTTCTTGTCATAAAAGTTACATAGGTCAGACAGGTCGCTCATTCGAAACTCGGATTTTAGAACATAAAGGAAGCTATTTAAAAAACAAAACTGACTCAGCGTACAGTAATCATTTAACAGAATCAAATCATCTTTTTGACGATAAATTTAAAATTCTACACATACAAAACAAAGGGCGTAAAATTAAACCTATTAGAAAATTTAGAAATAAATAGAATTAAAAATTCAGACATCATCTTAAACGAACAAAAACACACCTGCCTGGCCCATGGTAACTCCCCTTTACTCAATTTATACAATTAATATTCAGAATGGATTTCCCACCAATATTCATTAGCATATAGTATTAATTTTATTACCTATCTACCTTAGGGTATTTATATAAATGTAACAACAGTAATACTCAAATATCATTTTGTTTCAGAAGAAGCTATAGTATAGCTAAACGCGTCATACAGTTTCAGTGAAACTAAATAAAGTGGAAATTTGACAATATTAGTCTTTCATTACATTCGTTATGAATTTCCATCAAGTAACAGCCACAATTCAACGTCAAAAAAAAAAAATACCTACTAACTATTCGTGACAAAAGATGTGATGACTATTTTTTCGAAAAAGTAAAAGTTAGATATATTTCAATATACAGTGTGTCCCAAAAAGTTTTATACAAATGGAGAAAAAGTTTATATTACATATTATAAAAAAAATTATTCTTGATGAAAAGTTTTGCATCATATGGAAATCCATAATTGAGTACCAAGAGTTTGAAATATTTGATGGTATACAGGGAAAATAAAAAATAATGATTTATAATGAAGAGTAAAGTGTGTTTAAATTTAAGTTCAAAGCAAAATATTAATTGAATGTGTTAATAGGAACTAACAAATTATGATCACGTTTAGATTTGTGGCCTTCCTAGTTAGAAATTCAAAAAAAAAAACTCCAGTAAGCAGGTCAGTAATTGTCGGATTATTTATTGAATAAAACGAAATTAACTAAAAACTAGTGCATTGATTTCGATTGTATCATATTTTTCTTAAAAATTTGATAACTTTTTATCTGCTGTGCAACAGTTATATCCATAATAAATTTGTGCTAATATCATTTTATTTTGAAATTGCAATATTACTTAATTACTACGTACATAACATAACAACTAACAAATAGATTAATTCTAACTTTATTGCAAAAGTGCTTCAATGTATCCACCGTCTCTTCCTAAACAGGTGATTGTTCTTCGAGAAAAATCTTTTATTACATCTCTAATTACGTCAGAAGTTATAGCTTCACATGTTTCCCTAATGACTCTTTCAAGATGATCAACATTTTGAAATGGCCTTTTAAAATAAACCTTTAATTTTAAGTAGACCCATACAAAAAAATTCTAGAGGAGTGAGGTCCGGAGACCTTAGGGGCCAAGTAAACTGCAGATACCTCCCTATTACTCTACTGTTAAAAATGTAGAGGAGATAATCTCGAACATTTCTCGTACTGTGACATGATGCACCATCATGTTGGTACCATATACGTTGTCTTTCAATTATTGGTATGCGATTAAAAAACTCAGGGAACTCATTATTTAAAAATTCTAGGTAACGTTCAGCATTCATATTATTTGGAAAAAAGAATGGTCCAACTATTCTATCTTTAAAAATTCCACACCATACATTTTAAACGAGTCTTGATCTCGAGTTTGGATATTAAAGTTAAGATTAACATCGCTCCAGCAGCGATAGTTTTGAGAACTTACTGTCCCATTAGACGTAAATGTCGCTCCGTCAGAGAAAAGTATTTTTCATAAACCTGTTTATCTTCCCACTCTCCTTGAAACCAAGCACAAAATTCGAATCTTCGTTCAAAATTTCCTGCTTTTAAAGTATGGGTAATTTGGAGTTTGTATGGTTTAAATTTATTTGATCTTAAATCTGATCTTTTCCGAAGTGAATCTTTTGGCTTTTCTACTGCCGACAGCATTACTTGATTGTGATTGTCTTCATTTGAAACCCATGCCATGTTTGTTTTTAAATTTATTTTCAACACTCCCATAAATCTTGAATTTATTTACTAGATATCCTACAGTTGTTAAGTATATAGTTTTATCAAGGTCTCTATAATTAAAGATTTCTGCTGATTCTCTAAAAGTTTTATAATTATCTCGAACTATGAAAACAATTTCAGTTTTATCTCAACACTCAATTTTACTGGCATTTCTAATTATTGCAAATACAGACTGACGTTAGCTTTGAAGTTTATTGACAGTTGTTAGGTATTTCCAAAGATATGTTCATTTATTTTCAGCCTAAAATTTGTAGTGATTTCGTTTTCCTTTATTCTGTAAATAATCCAACAATTTCTGACCAGTTTTTTTAAAATTTTTAACTAGGTAGGCCACAAATCTAAACGTGAGCATAATTTTTTAGTTTCTATTAACATTTTCAATTAATATTTTGCTCTGTATTTAAATTTAAACACACTTTACTCTTCGTCATAAATCATTATTTTTATTTTCCCCAAATATTTTAAACTTTTGATGCTTGATTGTAGATTTCCATGTGATGCTGAACTTTTTATCAAGAATAAAATTTTTTGTAATATGTAAGATAAACTTTTTCTCCATTTGTTTAAAACTTTTTGGGACACACTGTATAGAGACCATTTTTGTCTGTTTGTTTCAGTATCCTACCAAAATGGACGAACAGGTTTTATTTAATTTTCCATGCAGATAAAATAGGGTCAGGATGAAGTTATATCTACAGTTCATTCGGAAATTTCATATGTTTGTCCCAAAATAGATACTCACTTTTTATTGACAGACAACTTTTACTTATATGAGAGCTATAGAATAACTTAGTTACTAAGATGCTACTATATTTAATTATTATAGAGGGCTTGTAACAGTAATTAACCATTATATTTATTGAATTGATTTGAATTTCTTCTTTTGCAGGCAAGCTTTTAATTATATGACTAATACAGAATAGAATATGGTAAGTACTATTGTCATTCTTAAAAGTCATATGCTGGTTATGTGTAAAAAATAGGTAATGGTTTTGTTGCCATCATCACCCAAGAAATTTAAAAATTCTTTTAAGGGTGCGATAGTCTGTATCTAAAAGAAAAATGAACTTTGTTCCCATTGTGTGAAATCTATGCTATCGGAAGTAACATAAAATTATTTTATTTCTTTATAAATTTTACTTGTGTTAAAGCAAATGTCAATATCCGTATTGAAACGACGCAAAATAAGGCGTATAAGCAAAAAAATATACTCATATGACAAACAGTTACAGAAAATGATACAAGGTATATAAAATAGCGAGCGAAGCCGGGGCTAGAAGCTAGTTTTTGAAAAATGCTGTTGTTTTGAAATGATTTGATTTCTCTATATGCTTATATATTGAGCTGTTTTTAAACAAGAATTCTTTCTTTTAGATATTACTTTCATAAATCAATATATTTATGGGAGCCTTAGAAGGTCACGTATATTCATAAAATAAAATCGGGCTTTAGGATATGTAGGGTTATAAATTAAATTTTTTATTTCGCTACAATTTATATTGCTCTAAAAGTTTAACTTCTTATAGTACATTTCTTAGGTAACTATTAATTAATTGTTCATAGAATAAAATCTGGGTAGTAAACATTATATCAGTTTTTATCATTTTGTGGACATTCTTACAGAGTATTATAATTATTAATGTATTTTTGGCTTTAATTTCATTTAAAACTTTTTTACTGTGTCACGTCCCCACGTTTTCAAATATATGATTTGGAAAATACATTCAAATATTTATTAATATACTTTATTTCGTATACACATAGTCAGTTATCACTTAAGAAAGAGAGGCTCCAATACGGAATGGCTAGAACACTATATTAAACTTTTGTTATTCTTCCTGGCAACTCTTAACCAACAAACATTTTTTCAATATATTTATTTTTTTTTCAAAAATGTCAATGCAATTTCTTGGGAGTTTATAAGTCACTTTAAATAACGCTATATGATCATATTTAAGGCTAAGTATATTTAATTTTAACTGAACAAAAAGTAATTGCAGAGAATACAGAAATTTGTGTGGTGGAAAATAGAAAATAAACCATAGTTCTAGAAAATTAATAGTCAGGTGTACAGGGTGAGTCAAAGATAGAGTAAAGTTCATTATCTCATTTGTTTCAGAAATGACAAAAATATGTTAAATACAATAGTTTCAGATAATGTTAAGGTACATAGTTTAAAATTATTTTTGAGTATACAGGGTACTTAAAAAAAGTGTGGCCGTTATAACATATGTTTTTTAAATGTAACATCCTATTTTCTAATTTATTTTTAAATTTTGCGTGAAATTTTATAACTTTTTTATTGATAATGTTATATACCTGAACCTAGTAGTTTTTCTAATATATCATTTTTTTTTTAATTCTAGTTTTCAGTTTTGTAAAAAATTGCCAGTAGCGCCATTGTTTCTGAAGGTGGAATTTTCATAATTGGTACGATCGTTCTATAAAGATGAAAAAAAAGATATATGTAAAGAAATTTGAGTTAGATGCTACAAGGTGTTCAAAATAAATTTATGCGTTTCGACTATTTTAAATTGAAAAATCTCAAATTTTTTAAATGGCACACCCTATATATTATTATTTTTTCTGATAGATTTTATAAAACCCTCCAACTTTTATTTAGTATGTGATACACCTATTTCTAATAGTTTTCGAGTTATTTTGAATTTTTCAATTTTTACCCTTGTTTTTAATACACTTGCGCTATAACATCATAGTTGCCAACACAAAACAAAAATATAGGCATTGTCAAATTTTGACATGTCTATTAAGCAAGTAAAAATAGTTTTATTTGTTGTAGTAAGTGACGTATAACGTATAGTTATGGATTTTCCTAAAAATGAATTAATTTATATGGTTTATATACTGGGCGAGGGGGAAAAAATTGTTTTTGGTAGTAAGGATTTATGGAGCGAAGTACCCTAATAGACGCATACCATTTAGAAAATTTTTTCAGTGTTTAATGGAACGGTTTGATGGTAGTGGTAGCGTTGAGTATACGAAACGGAAAGTGCCACCAATGAGGAAAAAGAAATGGAGATTTTACTTCATTTGAAGATAATCCCCAGGTCAGCAGCTGTCAACTAGCTGACTTATCTGACACATCCCAAACTATGGCTAATCGCACCACGAGAAATTACAAGTATCATCCCTTTCATATGGAACTACACCAAGACCGTGATTTTGAACGACGAGTAAACTTTTGTACCACCAAGAATGGAGCAATAGAGGACGATCCCAAGTTTTTATCCAAAATAATCGTTTCTGATGAAGCTACTTTTCACAGTAATGGAGCAGTTAGCAGCCATAACATGCATTATTATTCAGCAGTTAATCAATTTTGGGTCCGAGAAGTTTAAAACCAAAACCATTTTTCGCTTAATGAATCGTGTGGAATATTAAATTTTTGAATTATTGGTCCATATTTTTTCCGCAAACCGCTGAACGGGCCTAGATATATAAATTTTTTGCAAAACCAATTACCCCAGCTTTTTGAAAAAGTTGATAACTTTGAAAGGGAACAAATGTGGATTCAACAAGACGGGAAGTTCGGAAATTTTTAAACGATCGTTACCAACAAAAATGGATCGGTAGAGATGGATTCATTCAGTGGCCCCCTCGATCATTTGACTTAACATTTTTAGACTTCTTTTTGTGGGGTAGATTAAAGATCGTGTTTATGTGAATCCCCCTACAACACCAGTAGATATGGAAAATAGGATTCGGGATGCGTGCAGAACAATAACGCCCTTTATGTTAAGGAAACTGAAAGAAAATATAGTAAAACGACTAAACATGTGTATTCAAGTAGAGCGGCATATTTTTGAACATTTATTACGTCATGATAATTAATCATTAGATAAGCTAAACTATATTAAAATTATTATGAACTATTTGTTTATGTTTTCACAATAGCGCAAGCGTATTAAAAATAAGGGTAAAAATTGAAAAATTCAAAATAAATCGAAAACTATTAGAAATAGATATATGACATACTTAATAAAAGTTGGAGAGTTTTGTAAAATCTATCAGAAAAAATAATAATTTACAGGGTGTGCCATTTAAAAAATTTGATATTTTTGATATTTTTCAATTTAAAATAGTCAAAATGCATAAATTTATTTTGAACACCTTGTAACATCTAACTCAAATTTCTTTACATATATCTTTTTCTTCATCTCTATAGAACGCTCGTACCAATTTTGAGTGTTCCATCTTCAGAAACAATGGCGCTACTGACAATTTTTTTACAAAACTGGAAACTAATATTTTTTTAAAATAATTGAAATATTAGAAAAACTACTAGGTAAAATTTTACGCAGAATTTAAAAATAAATTAGAAAATAGGATGTTCCATTTAAAAACCATATATTATATCTGCCAGACTTTTTTGAAGTACCCTATATACTCAAAAATACTTTTAAACTGTGCACCTTAAACATTTACTAAAACTATTTTATTTAACATTTTTTTCGTCATTCCCGAAATAAATGAGATAATGAATTTTACTCTATCGTTGACTCACCCTGTACAGTACAAATCAGAAGAGTAAGCAAGGAAAGACATTTGGTGTACTCATAGTCGACTAATCTACAGGAAGTGATGATGTAGCTGAAAATTTACTCAAATTTTAAAACTTGAAGCAAACTAACTATTAACACAAAAAATACCTGGTAGATTCCTCACTCAAGTCATAAATCAATAAAAATCCGATTTTTGAGATCGAAACATATGCGTTTTCTAACTTATTATAAGTTGTTTGTTGGACTTTTTCGTCTGGAGTCTCAAGAACCGAGGGAACAAAATAAGATTTACAAGAACTTCTAAAAAAGCTGTTATCGATGGGGTTAAGAATTTCCAGTAGAATAAAATGAATAAAGCTTTGAAGTCCTGGCGAAAGAGATGTCGGGAAATATACTCTAATTAGGGTTTTCATATCAAATTATTCTGAAATACTAATAAAATTATTTTATCTTGAATTCATTTAACTAGATTACTCTAATTTTTGTATTTTTTACCAGAAAATGGGGATTGGTTTTATTAAATATTTTTTAAAGAGTTATAAAAGATTACGGTTTTTTATTCTTTTGATCTTCAAAGAATATTTAGTTGACCATATTACCATACTAAGAAAATGTAATAAGTAGAAATATCTTTTTTGTTGTTTTAATAATTTTGTTTTCGCATGAAATGTATTTCCAGAAAATATTATTTCTAGTTAGTCAACGCTCATGCATGGCAATTTTCCAATCATAATTTTTCTAATTGCTTTTCTAGATTAGTTTATTAAGAATGGGGTTGGGACTACTTTGTAAAAAGGCCAATGTGCTAAGAGGACCGTTTAATACCTGATGTTACCCAGTCTTTTGATTTAGAATCAGACACTTGTAGAAACGAGAAATATGTATTAATTATCAGGTCTGTCATAAAAAATAGTTAAACTTTCTTTAAATGCAAACCTAACGAATGACCGAACTAATTGACAGATTTTGTATAAGCTCAACTATTTTTCAGACTTTTGTTTGTTTGTTTTTTAAATAAACGCATATAAAATATATCATTTACCAAAATATGATATTAAATTTCGCCTGACAAATTTAGTTCGTTTTTACATACTCGAATTAGGACCCTCATCTGCATTTTTAGCGGACATGTCCTGTCAGTCGTTCAGATGTCAATTTGACTTAAATCAAAGGACAGGAATCTAACTAATTGGCTACTTACATTAATTAGTATGTTTAGAATTAAAATAACAACTTCGTATGATTGACAAGAGTAAATTTTGGTTGGTTAGTTGGTATATGTTTGTATATATGTATATAAATATATATATATATATATATATATATATATATATATATATACATATATTTATATATATATATATATATATATATAAATATATATATATATATATATATATATATATATTATATTTATATATATATATATATATATATATATATATATATATATATATATATATATATTTATATATATATATATATATATATATATATATATATATATATATATATATATATATATATATAGCAGTATTATGTTCTTGGAGTAAGCGGTCTTTGGAATAGAACTAAAAAGTTTTTGATACCTTTTTAGCTACGCCAAAGTTTCAAAAATATTTCATTTTCTTCATCAGGGCTACAATTATGGTAAATTATTAGTATTTTTGAGATTAAAAGTAAAGAACAACCCTATTTTATATGTAATATTAAAGTACTTACTTCTAAGTAGCGTATTCAAAAATTGTTCTTTGTGGGGGAACTTAATTACATTTATTCATCAGAAAAAACATGAGAAAAACTCGACATACTCATCTCTGAGAAATATAATAAACTTTTACTTCATTTTGTAAGTATGGTACGAAGAATTGTGTGGTTGTAAAGTGATTTTAATTTATAAAGGTTTTTTTGTTATGTTTTCTTGTCATTTAGCTAAGAGCAGTGTGTTTGTATCTCTTAGTTAGGTTGTGGTTAATTTATATTTGAAAGTAGAATGACGTTGACATTTTGTTTGATCGTTTTAAAGTTGAAAAGTTAGTGAAAATCTGTGGATTATTATCAAAGAGATATGTCAGATATGTTTTAAGAGTTTTCATTTTGACTGCCTATTTTTAATAGATTGGAGAAAAGTAAACTCAGATCTTCAATGTCAGTTTTTTTTATTGATTCGAGTTCGGCTCAAGGTGGATTTCCACCATTTCCGTAAAGATTCTCCTGCCGAGATTTCGCTCTTTACTTAAGATTTTGGGTTTCGGCAAAATTAAATTCATGTGAAAATCGGCTACTATGCTGGGCAAGCGCACAAGAGTTTTTCTTTAATCTGCAATCACTTTTGTGGGAAGTGATTCTGACTTTTAGGACTCTAGATGTTTGTCCTATATAGATTTTTTCACATTGAGAGCAAGGGATGCTGTAAACTACTTCTGAAACTTTTGTGACTTCATCTTTGTCTTTTAGACAAGTGAAAATATTGTTAATAGTTTTTTTGTGTTTAAAAGCAATTTTTAAATTAGGTAATTTGTTGAAAAGTTTAGTTGTTTTGGTGAAAATTTCTTTTATGTATGGAAATGAAAAATAACATTTGATTCGGTTTTCAGAGAGGAAAGCACCAATATCCGGTGTAAGATTGTTGTTTTTGTTGTACGGGAGGGTATGAATGAGTTAAATAATAATTTATTTATTAATTGGATTGGATAGGAGTTGGTGCGCAGAGTGTCTCGTAGTCTATTTAGATTTTTAAGTCTGAGGGATGGATGAGAAATCCTCTCTATTCTTGACTTCAAGCCCAATATCATGTTTATATTAATTTTAGTGGTATGAGAGGAATGGAAGTTAATGTATCTTCCTGAGTAGGCTGGTTTGGTATACCAATCTACTATGACGGAGTTATCTTCTTTTCTGACTAGAAGAGTGTCTAAAAAGGGGACACTGTTGTTTGTTTCCTCTTCAATGGTGAACTGTAGTTTGGGATGATGACTCTATTGTTAAACTTTTGTAATTATTTCGTAGCCACTTTATTTTGTTATTGTAGTAAATATGTTTGATCTTTACAACAAAAGAAAATATTCTGAATCCGTTATTACAGAAAAATTCCCTAGTTGTGCAAAAATATAGTTTTTTAGTAAAAATTCATATAAACTTTTTTTACATTGTTTAGACTCTTTGTACCGTCAACGTAGTCAAGTAGCTGATAACAGAAGAACAATGTATTAGGTTGGCGTTAAACCTACATTCGGTGTAATCATGGATAACTTAGGGGTAAATTGTAAATTGACAAAAGAGCTCCGGCTGGGTAAGTGAAAGAAATTACAAAAACAATCAAACAAACACACACACACACACACACACGACTCTAAATTCCCTAGAATAGACAATATACAAAACTTCTGGTACAAACAGTTTACCACCACACACGAAGCACTCACATACCAAATCAACAAAGTCATTCTACAACCACATACATTCCCCACTTTTGTTACACAAGGAATAACATATGTAAAACCCAAAAGCTCAGACACCACAAACCCGTCAAACTACCGACCTATCACCTGTCTTCCAACCCTATACAAGATCATCACAGCCACAATTTCCAAGAAAATAGAACAACACCTAATAGACAACAATATTCTCACAGCAGAGCAGAAGAGGTGCAGGAAAAAATAGCCGAGGATGCAAAGAGCAGCTGACCATAGATAGCGTGTTTATGGGACAAACCAGAAAAGAACACAGAAACCTTCACATCGGCTACATAGACTATAAAAAAGCTTTCGACTTCATACCTCACAGCTGGTTAATCAGAGCCCAGAAATCTACAAAATCAACCAAAACCTCAAGCAATTTCTCGCGCAAATTATGAAAACATGGAAAACCACAATCCACCTAAAAACACAAACCGAACGTATTCAAACAAAAGAGCTGTACATTAGACGGGGTATATTTCAGGTAGACTCGCTCAGCGCTCTATGGTTTTGCCTCTGTCTCAATCCACTCTCAAATATACTAAACAGAACAGACCATGGCTTCAATATCAGACACCAAAAACTGAACTAACATAAAATAAACCACCTCCTATATATGGATGACATAAAACTCTACGCTGCCCCAAAAACATAGCTGAAAGAACTCCTCAAAATCACAGAAATATTCACCTTAGAAATCAATATGGAATTTGGTACAAGTAAATGCAAAGTGCGCCACATTAACAAAGGCCAATGGAAAGGCCCCCAGGAGACAGAAACCATCAATAACGAAACACTCGATAACATACTCGACAAAGAAACATACAAATATCTAGGCTTCCAACAAAGCACCAAACTCAACTACGCTACACATCCAAACAGAGCTCAGAACCGAATTCAAAAACAGACTCACGAAACTTGTACAAACAAAACTCAACTTCACGAATCTTACTAAAGCCATCAACACGTTCGCTATCCCTATACTCACATATTCATTTGGTATCATCAAAAGGTCACACACAGATATAAAAACCATTCACATCCTTATACGTTCTCAATTCACCAAATAGAGAAAATTATACCCCAACGCATGCAAAGAAAGACTTACCATCGAGAGGACGACAGAAGGAAGAGGAATCATACACATCAAATCACTACACACAAAACAAATACAAGCACTTAGGAAATTCTTTTACACCAAGCAAACCAGTCTTTACTAGGCAACAGTGAAAGCAGACAAAAACTACACACCTCTCGACTTATCCCGGGCAGACCACCCAGCAGACACACACAATCACACCCAATTACAACAGGAAAAGATGAAAACGCGGTCAGAAAAAACACTCCACGGAAAACACAGTTACCACATAGAACAAGACCACGTAAATAAAAAACACCTGGTTACAGGATGGGCAGCTATTCTCTGAAACAAAAGGCGTCTTACTTGCCATCCAGGATAAAGTCATATTAACCAGAAACTACCAAAAGCATATCATCAAAGACCCAACTATTACAGAAGACAGATGCAGGAAATGCCACAAGCAGAAAGAAACGATCGAACAAATACACACCAATATCCGTACTTGAAAATAAAGATTACAAGCTCTACTGGGACATCAGTGTCCATACAGACAAAACAGTCTCCGCCAATAGACCCGATGTCACTTTTCAGTGCAAAAAAGGAAAAGTCACCTATCTAATCGCAATAGCTGTTCCCAACGACACAAACATCCAAACGAAATACACAGAAAAAATCTCCAAATACACAGACCTTGCAACAAAAATAAAAAGACTATGGAAACAAGAAAAAGTCATCATTGTCCCCCTCATCATATCAGCCACAGGCTTTACATCAATAACATTCACACCACACTTAGTACAGTTAGGACTCAACATAAACATACATAGAAACATTCAGAAATAAGTGATTTTGAAAACACGTAACATTATCAGGTCATTCCTTAATACACAATAGTAATAGCGTTTGTGCTGATCTGGCTTGGGCCCGTCATCAAACATGGAACCACATTGACCAAATGTGGGAAAAAAGAACTTTTTGTGAAATAATTAGAATAAATGCTATTATAAAGATTAAAGGATTTATGGAGAAGCTCAATTAAAAAAAAATAATAACCGGCCAAGTGCAAGTCGGACTTACGCAATTGAGGCACCGGATTGCAGAACTGCCTCTACGGGTAACCCCTCTTTTCCTAGTAGGCAGAAAAGAGGATAACGCAGTGAACGCGTCGATCGACGGGCAAAATTAACTTACAACGCAATAATCAACTCGTTGTTTTTAATAATTAACAAATCAAGTAGATTTTTGCTTAGAAACACTCTTTTAAGTTTGTGCACTTCTTACTGATATAGTCGTTGGATAAAATTATTTATTTAATTTGTTATTACCAATAGACAAACTTTACGCTGAAAAATTTCATTAAGAAGTAAAAAATTTGCCAAAATGAACAATGTCGGCTTATTTTTCATACATTTGCTAGTATTTTATCAAAAATTCAGGTCATTATGTTAATTTTTGCAGCAATGATGTGGATAAATAAACAAACGCGCACGAGCTCTTAGGGCACGCGCGCATTTTCATGTAGCTAATCGTAGTCAAAATTTGTTTTTTGAATGCTTTCAGCTCCCAAAAAGACATTTCGTTTTCTTAGTTCGTTATTTCATTTGAAAACGTAATAACCAAATATTAATGTTAATTTGTTAATTTGTCTTAGCAAAATCAAATAAGAAAACTAAATGTTGTAACTATGTAGATATAAATATTCAAAGTAAAAAGTATAAAAAGGTAGATATATGCACGCTTCAAAATCGTTTCTATAATTTATAAAGTTATAATTTAAAAACCATTTGGTTTTACAATTTGGCTTTTCTATTTAGTTAAACTATTAAGAAAACCAAATTGGAGAACCAAATAGTCAACAGGCGCTATTTCATTGAATTTCCACAACGTTTATAATAATGGTTAGGATTTTTGAAAGTACCAAATTTTATTATTTATGATTATTTAATACCAAACCAAAGAAGTTGGGAAAATAAAAAAAACGGATCTTCTTTGATTTGTATTTTGAAAGCTTTGCGAGTTTATCCTTTTCAAAGCTGTGAAAATGTATGTTTTAGGATTGATAATGATCTGTAATAAGAGAGAAGTGATGAAAAAATATATTAAAATACATATACAATACGAAATTTTTATGTAGACATTTGCTTTTTAAACATACAATTATAGTTTATCATTACATGTTCCTTTAAACTCTTCTAAAAATTAAATTGTAAGACCAAATGGTTTTTAAATTTTGGGGTGAAAAATTGTTACGATGAATTTAAAGTATGCATATATCTTATAATTTTTACTTGAAAAATCTACTTACTCTTACATATAAACACTCCAAAAAACATTTAACTAATTGAGCGCATTTTCGTACACTAAACTTGAGTGTATTTCCTTACAAAAAACACTCAAGTTCAGTGTTATATCATGAAAAAAAGAGATTTTTTAATAGAATAACCGAATAAGAATAAGATATGTTTTTTGGCAGCTAAAGCATTCAAAAAACAAATTTTCACTGCGATTAGCTGCATGAAAACGCGCGCGTGCGCTAAGAGTTCGTGCGCGCTTGTATATTTATCCACATCATTGCTGCATACTGACCTGAATTTTTGATATGTACGAAAAGTAAGCCGACATTGGTCATTTTGGCCAATTATGTAATTAATATTGGAGTTTTTCAGCGTAAAATTTATTCATTATTAATAACAAATTAAACAAATAATTTTATCAAATGACTATATCCGTAAGAAGCGCACAAGCCTAAAGAGTGTTTCTATGCAAAAATCAAATTGATTTGTTAATTATTAACAGAAAAACGACGAATTGATTATTGCATTGTAAATTGATTTTGTCCGTCGATCGACCCGTTAGCTTCTTTCCTGCCTATTACCGAAACAGGGGTCACGCGTAGAGGCAGTTCTGCAATACGGTGCCTCAGTTAGTGGTCCGTACGTTGATTGCTTTTAAAATAAAAAATTTTGTTACGGAAGTAACCAAGTTTTTTTCCGATCTTTACTTATAACTGATACCTCGAAATTTTTGTTGTTTTTTTTTATATACGAGATAAATTATTAAAGATAATGTACTCGTGATAATTTTCCTTCATTCTACACCCTGTGGAGACTTTTTCAAAATTATTTCAAAATTTTTTGATCAATACTTTTCGAGATAAGGAGGGACAGCGATTTTTCGCGATTTTTAAAAATAATACAAAGAAAAGTGTGCGCAAGTATTACATTTTATATATTTTTGAACTCATGCTTTCATTTGACACCCCACTCGAGGACCTGGTAAAAATTTTTTTACACTTCCAATTTCACTCCACAAAACTAACCCCTTAAGTCAAAATTTAACTTTGAAAAACTACACGGCTCTAATGAGGCTGTTACTTCTTATATTAGTGCCAAATTTCAACTTTCTATGTCAAATAGTCCCGGAGAAAATCGGGTGAGACAGACGGATAGGCAGACGACTAACGGACAGACATCGAAGTGATCTTATAAGTATTGCTTACGGAACACTAAAAAGGAAGAAAAACATATGGAATATACAGAGTAAGGTAAATATACGGAATATATAGTCAGTAAGTGTCACACAATAAACGTATATTTTTATATCACAAGTCCTATAAAACCTAACTTCAACTAACCTTCACTTTTTATAATTTTTAAATTCAAATTTACTGTAATTAAAAAAATCCAAGTTCTAGTTGAAGAACACTTTAGCGTCAAGCATAAAAGACTAATATCAGTTTATTTTCCTTGTATATCTAGGTAATTTTTTAGTGGGTAACGAAAGCCAATTCTTTGGTATAGAATTAAATATATCGAAAATAAAAATTAGGATAGTAGATAAACAGCACAATAATCATCCAGATATAGCCAGAATTGATCGCTTTGAAGTTGTAAAATCCTATATGTATCTTGGATCACGGATAACAAACATTGGAACAACACAAGAAGAAATACAGCGAAGATGACATATGGCACAAGTGGCAGTGGGTAAACTCTCCAAAATCTGGAGAGACGGCCAAATTTCAAAGCTTCTAAAAATGCTATTGGTCAACTGCTTAGTTTTTCGAATATTGACATATGGCTGCGAGTCGTGGACGATCAGACAATCGGAAAGGAAAAAGATTGACGCTACCGAAATGTTTTGTTGGAGAAGAATGCTGTGAGTTTCATGGATCTCCCATCGAACAAATAACTCAATTATGCAAGAACTAAGAATTACCAGGAGACCTTAGAGCAGAATTCAACTTCAGCAACTAAAATACTTTGGACACATGATGAGAAGAAATAATAACAATATGGAACACTCATCATCCAGGGCAAGGTGGAAGGACGAAGATCAAGAGGCAAAGCCGCAACACAATGGATTGACCAAATAACCAGAATATGCAACAGAACAATGCACGATCTCACTGAGATGACAAGAGATAGAGACTTATGGAAGAGAGTTATTCACGACGTCACAAGGACCACACACTCCCTACGGGGATTTCGGACTGAAGAGAAATTTAGATAAAAAATTATTTATTATTATTCTATCCTTTTGTTAAATCTTTTCATTTTGGCATAATGCTTAACTAGTATGAAAATATGTTTGAAAACAGATAATCCTACAAACGAGCCAAAAAAACCTTTTTTGCAGTAACTATTTATTATCATTACCATCTTTTAATGTTGCCCAAAAGTGTATAATTAACTCGTTACGTAAACTACCGTTTCTAACTGCAAATTAAGCGAAGCTTACTAAAGCTTAAAACGCCTGCCTATTGTTAAAACCATATTTCATCTTGTAAACGGACATATTACGGGTGCAATCCGAGAGACATAAAGTCATAGTATAAACATAATAGGGCTTTATTGTTAACGATTACTCTAGATCTTGGTTACAGCTAAAATTTACGTATGTATCGTTATAAAACCACACAATGTACGCTCAGCTTGTCATTGTAGGAAGTGCAGTTTGGTCAGAGTTGCCAGTCATGAATGATAAATTTGAGTTTACTTCTGGCAGGTATATAGACTGTATGATGAGTAACTTATTCTCACTTTGATAAATCATATGTGTGTATATAATATGTAGCAAAATATTTAAATCACATTGTTTGATTTCATAAATTAATATCTATGTTTGTACAGGGTGAGTCAACGATAGAGTAAAGTTCATTATCTCATTTGTTTCGGGAATGGCGAAAAAAATGTTTAATACAATAATTTTAAGGAATCTTAAGGTACACAGTTTAAAATTAGTTTTGAGTATACAGGGCACTTCAAAAAAGTATGGACGATATAATATATGTTTTTTTAAATGGGACATCCTATTTTCTAATTTATTTTTAAATTCTGCGTAAAATTATATAACTTTTTAGTTAATAATGTTATATATCTAAACCTAGTAGTTTTTCTAATGTTTCAATTTTTTTTTTTTTAAATAATAGTTTCCAGTTTTGTAAAAAATTGCCAGTAGCCCCATTGTTTCTAAAGGTGGAATACTTATAATTGGTATGAGGGTTCTCTAGAGATGAAAAAAAAGATATATGTTAAGAAATTTTAGTTAGACGCTACAGGGTGCTCAAAATAAATTTATACATTTCGACTATTTTAAATAGAAAAATCTCAAATTTTTTAAACGGCACACCCTGTATATTATTACTTTTTCTGATAGATATTAGAAAACCCTCCAACTTTTATTAAGTATGTCATATACCTATTTCTAATAGTTTTCGATTTATTTTGAATTTTTCAGTTTTTAATAAACTTACGCTTTAACATCATAGTTGCCAAGGCAAACAAAAATGTAGGCATTGCCGAATTTTGACATGTCTATTAAGCAAGTAAAAAGAGTTAAATTTGTTGTAGTAAGTGACGTATAAAGGTAACAGTTATGGATTTTCCTAAAAATAAATTAACTGATAAGGTTTATATACTGAGCGAGGCGGGAACAAATTGTCTTTTGGCAGTAAGGCTTTACGGAGCGAAGTACCCTAATAGACGTATACCTTCTAGAAAATCTTTTCAATGCTTAATGGAATACTTTGATGGTAGTGGTAGCGTTGAGTATACGAAACGGAAACTAGTAAACCAGAATGCTACCAACGAGGAAAAAAAATGCAGTTCATGTAGAAGATAATCCTCAGGTCAGCAGCCGTCAACTAGCTGACTTATCTGACACATCCCAATCTATGGCTAATCGCACCACGAGAAAATACAAGTATCATCCCTTTCATATGGAACTACACCAAGAACTTCAAGACTGTGATTTTGAACGACGAGTAAACTTTTGTACCACCATGGATGAAGCAATAGAGGCCGATCCAAATTTTTTATCCAAAATAATGTTTTCTGAGGATGTTACTTTTCGCAGTAATGGAGCAGTTAACAGTCATAATATGCATTATTAGTCAACAGTGAAACCATTTTGGGTCCGGGAAGTTCAAAACCAAAACCATTGGTCGCTTAATGTATGGTGTGGAATATTAAATTTTCGAATTATTGGTTCATATTTTTTCCTCGAACCGCTTAATGGGCCTAGATATCTAAATTTTTTTTGCAAAACGAATTACCCCATCTTCTTGAAGGAGTTGATAACTTTGAAAGGGAACAAATGTGAATTCAACAAGACGGAGCTTCTGCTTATTACCACCGGGAAGTTCGAGAATTTTTAAGTTACCCACAAAAATCGATCGGTAGGGATGGAGTCATTCAGTGCCCCCCTCGATCATGTGACTTAACACCTTTAGACTTCTTTTTGTGGGGCTACATTGAAGATCGTGTTTATGGGAATCCCCCTACAACACCAGTAGTATATCTACTTGTGTTGTAGGATACGGGGTGCATGCAGGACAATAACGCCCTTTATGCTAAGGAAAGTGAAGGAAAATATAGTAAAACGACTAAACATGTGTATTAAAAACAAGGGTAAAAATTGAAAAATTCAAAATAAATCGAAAACTATTAGAAATAGGTATGTGACATATTCAATAAAAGTTGAAGCGTTTTGTAAAATCTATCAGAAAAAATAATAATATACAGGGTATGTCATTTAAAAAACGTGAGATTTTTCAATTTAAAATAGTCGAAATTTATAAATTTATTTGGACACCCTGTCGCATCTAACGCAAATTTCTTTACATATATAACTTTTTTCATCTCTATAGAACGCTTGTACCAATTGTGAATATTCCACCTTCAGAAACAATGGCGCTACTGGCAATTTTTTACAAAACTGAAAACTAGTATTTTTTAAAAAAAAATTGAAATATTACAAAAACTATTAGGTTTAGGTATATAACATTATTAACAAAAAAAGTTATAAAATTTTACGCAGAATTTAAAAATAAATTAGAAAATAGGATGTTCCATTTAAAAAAAACATATTATTTCGGCCACACTTTTTTGAAGTACCCTATACACTCAAAAATAATTTTAAACTCTTCATCTTAACATTCCCTAAAACTATTGTATTTAACATTTTTTCGTCATTCCCGAAACAAATGAGATAATGAACTTTACTTTATCGTTGACAGCCTGTACAGTCTTGGCAACATAAAACGTAGGCTATATATGCAATTCGGCAGCGTTATATTAATGATTAAACCTGTGATCAAATATGAAAAAAATTTAAAGTTTATATTATATTGTAAATCAGCAAATACAGCGTAATTTGGAGTTATTAAATGCCGGTTTCGTTGTGATAAAGAATGACAATTGTTAATTAGCTGTTTTACTTTCAAAGAAATAAAATGTTTGTCTTGAATCTATGAAAGAAAAATGTGTTTTTTTTTTAATATAAAATTTTTAGTTTTAATTACGGAAAAAAAAATAAGGTATGAAGCAGTGTTATTAAGTGGTATTTTAACAGATAATAAAATTAAACTTTAGATGACGTAAAGTTACTTTGCAGATAGAAAAAATTATTTTCAGAGTCCTCAAATTGAAGAACCTTGAAAAGGATGTGTATATATATGAAGGCACCATTCTATCCCCACCCTGGTTACCCGTTATGTGTTTTGCAATTTTATAATATTTTAGAATATATGTTTATATTCTAAATTTATTCATTATCCAATCAGAAACCACAAAAATTTTTCATAGTGCTGTTGAACTCATAAAATATTTAGCAACCCCCACATGTTTCACTCTTTTCCTCTTCCCGTATTAATGCGGAAAATAATGAAAAAATAATATATTGTAATGACTACAAAAACCCTGAAAAACACCCATATTACTATAAAATATCAAGCAACTATTCCAACTCCTTGCTTATTTTTCTACTTTAAATAAATATGCTTCTGTTATCTCAACCAGAAACAAGGAAAAAATTTTCATCATACTATTGAAACTATATAATATGTAGTGATCCTCACACACTTACCTCCTTCCCCTGTTAAAATTGAAACTACCAAAAACCATGAAAATAGTTTATAATTCAATATATAGGACTATAAATAATAAGCTTTTGGCTAATATCTAACCAAAAGCCTGGAAAAATACCATAATACCATTAAAACTATATAATATTTAAGTTGGGAATGTGGAATCTTTGGCACAATGATACTACTCAGTATATATCACCACTACACCAAACACTTTATTTTTGCACTCGACGCGCGTTTCGCTAACCATGTTAGCTTCAATCATCGCTCCTGATGAAGCTAACATGGTTAGCGAAACGCGCGTCGAGTGCAAAAATAAAGTGTTTGGTGTAGTGGTGATATATACTGAGTAGTATATAATATTTACTGACCAATACGCCATAATTTTTATATAATAATTTTGTTTGTATTAGAAGATCAAACTGAAGAGCCAGTTCTGAAAAAGCCTCGTAGAAAATCAAATGCTTCTACTGATAATGGTAGGTACAGTTTAATCTAATTATCTCCAGTTAAAGCTACACATCAACTCGGGTATTTTCTTACTTGCTGTGTAAAATACTAATTAACCTGCAAATAACTATACTAGTCCACAAGGAATAGGAGTATTTTGAAAATGAGTCTTTCATTGATTTATTTTTTTATATAGTAATTATTTTTCTTCAAAAACTTTTTGGTGAAATGTATTAACAGCTTGATACTCTTTTATAAAATAACGATAAGATTTAATTTAGAACAACTATTAGGAAAATATTTTAACTTGAGTAAAGTACATCCATTATATCTCTATTTATTGTTGACCAGTGTATTTTAGGCATTATTTTTTTATTTTAGAATCTAAAGAAGACGCTGGTGAACTGTCTAAAAATCGCAGTGACACCCCCTTCGCTAAAAATTAGGGTCAATGAAAAATAACTAAATTTTCGGATTTGCTCACCCTAAAAATTCATGACATATAATATGATGTATACAAAATAACCCCTGTAACTTCTTACTGCACCCCTTTAACCTCTTATACGTTTTAATATAAAATGCATAAAATTATTTAATTATCTTAAACAAAAACGACATTTATGTACAACCGCCCTTTTTATCTCTTTCCACTAAAGTGATATCGATCAAAAACTATAGCTTTCATTCTTCATTTAGATTTTACATGTATATCAAATTCGAAACTGATATCTTATTATCCTGACTAAAATTGATGAATACATTTTTCATATTCTAAAAACTTTAAAACGTAAAAAAGGAACAATACTTATTTTAAGCAAGGGCATTAATAACAGAGTTTATATATATATATATATATATATATATATATATATATATATATATATATATATATATATATATATATATATATATATATATATATATATATATATATATATATATATATATATATATATATATATACTATATATATATATACATATATATATATATATATATATATATATATATATATATATATATATATATATATATATATATATATATATATATATATATATATATATATATATATATATATATATATATATATATATATATATATATATATATATATATATATATATATATATATATATATATATATATATATATATATATATATATATATATATATATATATATATATATATATATATATATATATATATATATATATATATATATATATATATATATATATATATATATATATATATATACTATATATATATATATATATATATATATATATATATATATATATATATATATAATATATATATGTATATATATATATATATATATATATATATATATATATATATATATATATATATATATATATATATATATATATATATATATATATATATATATATATATATATATATATATATATATATATATATATATATATATATATATATATATACGAGGCTGGTTTGAAAAGTCCGTGCAAAAATAAAAACTACTTATGTGTTTGGGGTAAACCTTTTTTATTTTTCGACATAGTCTCCTTTTAGGCTTATACACTTCGTCCAACGATGTTCTAGTTTGTTGGTCCCTTCCGAATAATAGGATTTGTCTAAGTCTGCAAAATATCCATTAGTGTCTGCAATCATTTCCTCGTTTGAATAAAATCTTTGTCCCGCCAGCCATTTCTTCAAATTGGGGAACAAATAGTAGTCCGAGGGAGCCAAGTCTGGAGAATAGGGGGGATGTGAAACGAGTTGGAATCCTATTTCCATTAATTTTGCGACCACAACTGCTGAGGTGTGTGCTGGTGCATTTTCGTGATGGAAAAGGACTTTCTTGTGGGCCAATCGCGGGCGTTTTTTCTTGCAGCTCGGTTTTCAAACGGTCCAATAACGATGAATAATATTCACCTGTAATAGTTTTACCCTTTTCCAGATAGTCGATGAGGATTATCCCTTGCGAATCCCAAAAGACAGTCGCCATAACCTTTCCGGCCGAAGGAACGGTCTTCGCCTTTTTTGGTGCAGATTCCTCCTTGGTAACCCATTGTTTAGATTGTTGTTTGGTCTCAGGAGTATAGTAATGTATCCATGTTTCATCCACAGTGACGAAACGACGCTTAAAGTCCTCCGGATTCTTCTAGAACAGCTGCAAACCATCCTTGCAACACTTCACACGATTCCGTTTTTGGTCAAGCTTGAGTAATCGCGGCACCCATCTTGCGGATAGCTTTCTCATGTCCAAATGTTTATGCAAAATATTATGTACCCGTTCAGTCGAGATGCCCACAGCACTAGCAATCTCACGCACCTTAACTCTTCTGTCATCCATCATCATCATGGATTTGATCAATGATTTCTGGAGTCGTAACCTCCACAGGCCGTCCAGAACGTTCAGCGTCACTTCTGCCCATATGGCCAGTCCGAAAATTTTGAAACCACTCATAAACTGTTCTAATCGAAGGTGCAGAGTCACCATAATGTTTATCAAGCTTCTCTTTAGTCTCCTGAGGCGTTTTGCCTTTCATAAAGTAATGTTTAATCACCACACGAAATTCTTTTTCGTCCATTTCTTGAAAATCACTCGACTTCCTTGATTCACACGAATGCCAAGCACAAAGAAATAGACCAATATGGCTGAAACTTGGTGTGCGTTCATTCAAGAGGTGCTACTAACTAAACATGACCTCGATACGCGCCGGTGGTGCCATCTCTCGGACTTTGCACGGACTTTTCAAACCAGCCTTGTATAATATATCATTTGGACTTCAGGTTTTGCATTTTAAAGCTGTAATAACTCGCCAATTTTCTCTAAAGAAGAACTGTTGATATAAAATTCACTACACTAAACTAAAGATTTTGCATTTTAAAAAAACCTCTAAATATCGGCCACAAGATGCAAATCGGTGATTTTATGTATTTATTGTAAACTTAATCTGAATGGTATTCCGAAATCAAAAACCACTGTTTAAAAAAATAGGTATGGTAGAGTATTTTCCAGCAATAATCTAATAGTGGTATCACAATAAATAATTTTCTGATTATTAAAATCTTCAAACCAATAGGAAATAGTAACTGTCAAAGCCAGCTGACTTATATTGGACAGATGATAGTTTGTATGAGGAGACATACGAAATGATTCGACTATGCCAACGACTCCTCATTTTATAGAAGCTACACATAATAAGTTTACAGGTTGAAGTTTAATCATAATTTGGACCCCATTTTACAAGCAGAAGGGTTTTGATTGGGAGAATTTAGTTAAAAATTTTTGTTGACACTTCATAAAAAAGTAAGATACTCCGGAAGCAAAGTTTAAATATGAAATAAAAAATTAAAAATATACACCGAGCATTTCTATTCTATAAGCCTCCAAAGATACTTTAACTAGCACCTATACAACTTAGCGGCTTAAACCCTTGATGACAGTATTAACCACTCTCTCTTCTAAAATCATTAAAAAAATTAAAAAACCGAGAATTAGTTTCATCTCTCGTTTGAAATATGCTATCCTTTTTGACTAGTAGTTACAGTCTCCTGCCTTGAAACTTTGGTAAGGGTGTAAGCTACCCTTATTGGAAAATCATTAATAAAATTAGAAAAGAATTTGTTTCACTTTGAATTTGACAAATGTGATACCTCTAAAGATAGTTCCGTGAGTATGTTTCTTATAACTTTTTTAAAATTTTAAGTTTGTTCAAGAAAAGTGACGCTAGTTGATAACTTTATAAGGAGTTCAAGACGTAAAGCTGTATAAGCATAGACCTGGGATTGCCCAATTAATCTTGGAAAACAAGCATAAAATTAATTAAATTTGCGTTTAATGACAGTATACAAATAACATAATGTTTATAAAAATAGTTCAAAGAAAAAAAAAAGCTGCACAGGTATGCCAATAAATAATATATGGTTTGTTTTATTTTTGTGTCAAATGTAGTTGATTTCGTGTTATTTTATACGAAATAATAATTTCAAATAACTAAGAAATAAGACGAAAGTTTTAAATGGTGTTTTGTTAATACCTGATAATTAAATTATTAGTTCGAGGACACAACAAAGTAAGTAATTAGTAATAAAATATTTCTACCTCTCAATCGGAGATATTTTCCAATTTTTCTTACTCAGTAAAAAATCTTGGATTTATCACAAGAAAATTGTTTACCATTTTGGTATTACTCTTGGAATTGTTATTACATTAATGTTTTTGTACTTCTGAATCCGTTTTACCAAAATATGTAAGGTGAATTAAATCGTCAACGTCAGCTTTTAAGAGTCAATAACCTGGAGCCCGTAAAAAAGTAAATGATGGTAAGAATATGTACAATTTCTTCTTATGACTTGTAATTAGTCCAATTTTAAAATAGAACCTCATTAAAAAAATTATAACTCTTTCCTGCATCAGTACTTCGTAATAATATTTGAAATAATATCTGAAAATACCAGTCTACTTTCCAAGAAGAACGAATTTATACACTTCGGGCTCGGAAGAGAAAAGCTTTCCTAATAACAAGAGTATCATATTTCATACTCCATATTTTCTTCTAAATACGTCGGAATCTTGTTACTGAAAAGTTTTCCAGCTCGTATAAATGAAATATAACAGACAAACGAGGGGCTTTTTGACTAACATGGTGATAAATAATATAATAGTTTTCCGACATCTTACGCTGTGCTTGTTTTACACAATTTTAATAAGCATCTTGATTCTTAGACTTAAACGTAGCATAAAAATATGTAAAAAGGAAATTAAGTCAAACTTAAAACGTAATTAAGGTAAGATTGTTAAATATCGGTAAAGTAATTTATCTAGTACTTCTAGAGCGAATAAGAATTTCAAACCTGATATTAAATACGAAATTTTACTCTGTCATCCAAATCAATCCAAGCATTACAATTTGATACTAGAAATGAAATTACAAATTATGAAAAACGTTAAATAGACTACATACTATTTCGGCTTAATTTGAGAATAATGAAAAAATAACATCCTTTGCAGATTATTGAACTCCAAGAATCCTGAAAAGGACTATAATATGATATATACGAAGGAAGAACTGTGACCTTAAGACTACAAATAGTGATTCCAAAAATTTATTAATTATCACAATCATACACCAAGGATAATTATCCTAATAATATTGAAACTATAGAATATTTAACAATATTTAACGACTCCCACTACTGTAGGCCATACTTCTGATATTGCTTAAAACTAAACCCTTTCTACTTGAAGTATCACTTGTGTACAAAATTTAAAATCAATATTTGATTTCGTTCGTCATATATCATGTCAACTGATCAACAGACTAATATTCAAATTGAAATAAGTAACCATAGTTTTCTTGACCTATATTCCCATGTATATAGATATATATATATATATATATATATATATATATATATATATATATATATATATATATATATATATATATATATATATATATATATATATATATATATATATATATATATATATATATATATATATATATTATTATATGTATATATGGTATATATATATATATATATATATATATATATATATATATATATATATATATATATATATATATATATATATATATATATATATATATATATATATATATATATATATATATATATGGTATATACATATATATATATATATATATATATATATATATATATATATATATATATATATATATATATATATATACACATATATGTCAAAATGACCGTTCAATACAGTTTATGTGATTTAAAGAGAAAAGGAAGAGAGAGTTTGTATAAAAAGAGAATTAAAAACGTTTGTAAGTGAAGACAATCGAAAAGGTTGACAAACAATTTATATAATCAGAGGAAAAGGAGGTTATTGTTGTGTCGTTGACAATTATAAAAATAATTCAAAAAGTACGCTGGGAGTGAGTTTCTTCTTGTTCCCCAAAGATGGTAAAAGGTAAGCGAGTTAATTAAATAATATCAATTGCGTAAGAAATCGTTCACAGATAAATTAAATAATTTTGAGAAGCTATTTCTATGACATTTTTTTGGTTATAAATTAAAGATTTGGTTTGCAGCAACCAAACGTGTTATCAATTGTCCAACTGAAAAGATTTATATTTGTATAAACTAGGAGTATTCATTTTTTTTTATTTATTTAAAACCATTTATATTTATGTAAATTGTAAATAAAACATAATTTTTTCTAAAATGTGTACTCTCCATTGGCTTCTAGATTAAAGAGGGTACTTAAATCGCACTGATAAAATCACATTTCAAAACCTATTTATTAGAGTGGTCAAAAAAATATACTTTTTTTTTTAAAATTCGTCAGGCTTACCTTAAATATAATTCTACCTGTAAGAAAAGAATACTCCGTGTGCTAAAGGCTAATAACCTAGGTAAAGTTCCTTATAAGAGTCGGATTTGATTGTAGTTACAATGAGACCCAGAAACATTCAATTTCTATTCGGACATAAAATTCCTTGCTGAAATCAAATGTGTATTTAAAAATTTAGGTTCGTTTCAGTTTTCACTTTTGGGCCTCATAGTGCCCCAACAAAGCGTTGGGCCCAAAATCTGATGTACCTATTCAATTCCCTGGAGAAAATACCAACACTTTTGTCTGTAACATTTTTTCTGAAAATGCCAACCTGTCAAGTTTTTCATTTGTATTCGTCTCTTTTCTAACCAAGCGCGCCATTATTTTTGTTTTTTTTTTTATATTACTCATGCTGCATGAACTTGAGATTTTATTAAATCAAACGTTTTCAAAAATTTGTATAATATTTATGATTCTGAATGATAAAACTTTGCACAGTAGAATTATTCCCATTTACCATCTCTCGCTGGTCCCCTTTTTAACATGGTGGATGGTCATACGACCTCTTGAAAACTAAGACCTGATTTTCATATACGGTTACCCCTGAGTTTCGCTACTGTATTTGGTTTATTGTGATTATAGTGCCAAGAGACCGAAATACTCAAAAACTACAGGCTTTATCCTTTTTTATAGGTGTGATATGTATACCAAATTTAAAATTAATATCTCATTTTGTGCGAGAGTTATCGTGCCAAAAGACCGACAAACAGACAGATCGGCAGAAATGAGTCAATGTTTTTTTGTGATTTATGAACTCTAAAACCTAAAGAAAACCAAAAATTTTGGAACAGGACTTTTTCACCACTTTTTTTCAGCTAGGAAAGCAAAAATCATATGAACATGTAATAATGTAGTACAATTTTGATATAACCTATATATCCCACAGGAAGTATTTCCACCCTGTATGTGGAACCTGGGACCAGATTAATAGAGCAATCTCCAAAAAATATGAAAATTGATTATTTCAATTTTACACAAATTCAGTACTTATTTTAAAAATTTATATTTGTGAGGGAAGTACTAGGTGAATAACATTTTATAAATCTTATTTTGTTCTTACCAATATTAAGGTATATTATTTGCATTAAAATAAAATAAATATCCACTGTATCAGGGACACGTACATTTAAATATATTTTTAATGAGCATAAAAAATACCACAAAACGTGTTAGATAAATACAATAAAAAGAATAATTTACTTCACGGCAAGTATCTACGATAATATGTTACAATTTAATCTCTTGTGACGATATTACATGAAGCGTATTCATTTATCAAGAAGACTCACTCACAAATTGTCGCCTTTATCCCTTTATCTCGTTCTCTCTCTCTATCTCGGGAAAAAATTTATTGAAAGTGAAATCTCATAAGATTGGCATTTCGTGAAATATTTTCATTACAAAAAGAATATTCTTTCGTTTCTTAAAATAAAAACTCTTAAACAATTTCGTTACATATTCATAACTAAAGGGCAATTCAGTAGTCATAATTATTCAAGCCAAAATAATATTAAGAAAATTCCGACCGATTTTTATTATAATACGTGTTTATACGAGAATAGATTGAAAAGTCTTGGTAAGAACAATGTAAAAAATTTCTTGATACTGTTCTTTTCGCATGATTTCTTCTGTCCTAAAGATTTTTCCAACTTTACCGTTGCCAAAACAACCCCTAACCTGAACCTCCACCATGTTTTACTATAGGCAACTGATAGGCTTCCAACATCCTCTCTCCAGCTGACCGCCGCATGTAAACTCGTCGATTTGAACCGAAAATTTCGAATTTAGATTCGTCGCTCCAAAGGACGGAATTCCATTGTTCTGATCTCCAATTTTCATGTTCTCGGACCCATTCTAATCGTTTACGTTTATTCACTTGCCTAAGAAGTGGTTTCCTCACTGTAACTCGCCCGTGTAGTCCACCTTCTGCTAACCTATTCTTTACGGTTGTCACGCTGATGGGGATGGGCCGCTCCAGGTTTACTTGAGCTGTGATTTCTGGTACGGTTAGGCGGCGATTACGTCTGCTGGACATTGTTATAGCTCTGTCTTCAGCGGGAGTCGTTTTTCGAGACCTTCCTGAACGTTTTTGGTTAGAACTCCATATCCCGCAGAAAATTTTTTTTACGATGTAGTCCACTGCTCTCCTTGGCATCCGCACATCACTTGCGATTTGTTGACTTGAATGACAATTTTGATGTCTCGCAATTAACAGAGCCCGATTTTCAACGGAAATTTCTTTCGTTTTTGGCATTTTCACAAAACAGTTGAGCCTGTATCAAAGTTCTGTTTGCAAATGGTTAATTTTCAAAAGGGCAGTAGTATTTATAGCGTAGTTTTTATCATAAAATGTCACTAGGAATTTCCATAATCTCTAGAAACTTGAAATGAGTTCTTACTTCAACTGGAATTCTCAGAAATCGCCTCAAAACGATTATTATGTAAAATTTCTGGGTGGGCAGGTGCTTTCTGGCGGTGGTGTGTGTATGTATATGTATGTATGTGTATGTATATATATATATATATATATATATATATATATATATATATATATATATATATATATATATATATATATATTAGGGTGGTCCTTATTTTTCGACTTTCGAATTATCCCCGGGGCACTTTGTCATTTGAGTATATACATCTGAATATGAAATAAGTTTTTTTTTTTTCTTGTTAAGATTTGGAGGTCACTACCAGCTGTCAAAGTTTTTACAAAAAGCGTTGAAGGACAGCTTAAATGATGGTTTCACTAATGTTTCATTTAAGTGTTTATATTACATTTTACGTGCAAGTGAAACTCGCATAGACAATCGCTCCTTATCCCCTCCTCCCGAACCCTCTTCTGTACCGACGCGTCGAGATTTAGCCCGCCTCGCACTTCAGTTCTAATAAGTCATTAACGAGAGCGCACGCGTTTCATTTGTAAAAGTCATAGTAACGTGTGTCAACTTGCAATGGCGTCTACAAGTAGCGAACTCAGTAAAGCTACTAGAAATCAAAGTAAGGTTTGGCGTATCGGTCAATTATTATCCGAATTAAACCAATCAACGTTGCCATCCATCGGTGAAGTATTGAGTTTGTTTTTTTACTACAAAAATGAAGAAAAGAAAAGCATTCGTGAATCTGCGACTTTGGCGGCTTGCGAAGTTATAAATTTGTGGGAAAAAGCTAGTGTACCAATTCAATTAAAAAACCATATCATCATTAAAATTGAAAAACTATTCAAAGACTGGCAGAATCTAAAAAAAAAAATAAAAAAAAAAACAAGAAAAAACGTTCGGAAGCATTAAAGAAAAAAGAACAAAACTGGCAACAAAAATTAGAAGATTTATTTGATATTGCTCATCGTGATGCTTTAAATATTATGACTGTAGAAGACAAGCAGTTTTTATTAGCAATGCGACAAAATCGACGCCAATTTTTAATTGGGCCAGTGGACAGAAAAAGTTTAAACAAATGTAAGAAAATAAAAGAGTAAGGAGAACGCCTAGAAAAATTGCGCGAACGTGAAAACAAAGATATCTCGGCTTTAACAGAAAAGTGCTCTTTTTCTTCATTGTCGTTTCTTTCGTCGTCGTCTGCCACCACCAGTAAAGAAGCAACTTCATCTGATTCCGAATGCATATCAGAATTGTCCGAAATGCAACCACCTCAGAAACGAGCTCGAAAAAACATTATTAACAGCCAATTAGCTTCCAGTCTCGATGTCTCTAAATTGAGTGACAAAACTATGGTCGTGACATCTACTTTGAAAAGTGCAGGATGTGATCCATCAGAATTTAATGTCAATAGATCTTCTATTCGTCAGCAGCGTGTGAAAAATCGCAAAGCAGTTGCAGAGTCTCTCAAAAGCGAGTTTAAACCTAATTCGTCATTAACAATCCATTGGGACGGTAAACGTATAGAAGATATTATTGGACACGAAACTGTAGATCGGCTGCCAATTTTGGTATCATTACATGGAGTTGATCAACTTCTAGCAGTTCCAAAATTGGAACGTGGAACGAGCGAAGCATGTGCGTCAGCTGTCTACGAAACTATAAATTCATGGAATTTGAGCGATAAGGTAAAATGTTTGTGTTTTGACAGTACTGCTGTAAATACCGGCTTAAGAAGTGGAGTATACGTTCTTTTGGAGCGAAAAATGGATAAAAATATGCTTTGGCTTGCTTGTCGTCACCACATAATGGAAATTATGTTGTTAGCTGTAGTGGATCAATCGCTTGCCCCATCTAGTGGTCCTGATATACAATTATTTAAAAGAGTTAAGAACAACTGGAACACTATTGATCAAAGCGACTACAAAACAATAACAGATGACGCTGAGGCAAATATTCTTGCAGAAGTGGCCGCAGACAGGATTTCTTTTGCCGAAAAACAACTACAAGTGCATCAACCTCGAGATGACTACAGAGAACTGTTGAATCTCACAACCATTTTCTTAGGAGGTGTTCCTGAAAAAGGTGTTTTATTTAGGAGACCTGCTGGTCGACATCGAGCTAGATGTATGGCAAGAGCCTTGTACTGTTTGAAAATTTATTTATTTAAACATCAGTTTAAGCTAACGAAGAAGGACGAAAAGGCTGTGAGAGAAATATGCATTTTCACGGTGATGATTTATGTTAAATATTGGTTTCAAGCTTCTACCGGATGGTCAGCACCAAGAAACGACTTACAATTATTGAAAGACCTTAAAGCCTTTGAAAGCTTTAACAAAAATATAGTTACTGTTGCGCTGAAAAAAATTCTAAATCATTTGTGGTATTTGTCGGAAGAGCTAGTTTCGTTTGTCTTTTTCGATGACGAACTTTCAGTTCAAGAGAAGAAAAAAATGGTAGAAACACTGAAAATTGAAGGCACAGAAGATTGCTTAAAAAGAATAAACCTTGATATCACACATATCCACGAAAAAAACAGAAAACTTCGTGAGTAGTAATTCCTTAAGATTCTTCCAGATCCTAAGTATCTCATCAAATTTTTTGAATAAAGACGTGGAAACTTGGAACGAAGACACTGATTATGTAGCTGCTAAAAATATCGTTCATTCTTTGCGAGTAGTGAACGACATAGCTGAGCGCGGTGTTGCTGTAATGGAAGAATATAATAAATTGATTACAACCAATGAAGAACAAAAGCAATATTTGCTTTTGTTGGTGAAAGAGTATAGGAAAAAGTACCCTAATACTAACAAGTCAACCCTTGTATCTTAAAAATAAATG
>CM032448.1:56173227-56199168 GCA_019049505.1 Pachyrhynchus sulphureomaculatus
TATATATATATATATATATATATATATATATAACGTTTATAATTTAGTAAAGGAAAAGGAAAAATAAATAAATATATAAATGTAGATAATTTTTTATACTTAGAAACAAATAAATACATATTTTTGCAATTAGTGAATTTGTTATTTTTTAAATTTTCTCAGGTTCCCACTCACCAAAATTTAAGGCATTTTTTATTACTCTCAGATTCTTGAAACGTCGCGTCGTTAGCTGATTAGTTAATCTTATTTCAACTTTGATGATTTTTAAACGCGTTTAAGAAGTAAAAATAAATATCAAAAAACCGGTCAAGTGCAAGTTGAACTTGCACAATTAGTGTTCCGTACGTTGATTGTTTTTAAAATAAAATTTTTTGTTAGGGTGTTATAAAATGATCAGTGACTTCACAAAACACACCCCAAATAAGTTTTCAACAAAGTTTGTTTCCAATCTTTACTGAAAACTGATGACCTTGAAATTTTTTTTTTTTTTTGTATACCAAATAAATTATTAAAGGTAATGCACTCGTGATAATTTTCGTTCAATCTATACCCCGTGCAGAATATTCCAGAATTTTTTCAAAATTTTTTGATCAGTACTTTTCGAGATAAGGTAGGGGACAGCGATTTTTTGAAAGTAATGCGAAAAAAAGTGTGCGCAAGTATTACATTATATATATATATATATATATATATATATATATATATATATATATATATATATATATATATATATTTTACTCGTGTTTTCACAAGCTTTCACGAAATTTTTTTTCACTTCCGATTTCACCCTTCAAAACGAACCCCTTAAGTCAAAATTTATGTTACGGTGGTATAAAATGATCAGTGACTTCACAAAACACACCCCAAATGAGTTTTCAACAAAGTTTGTTTCCAATCTTTACTGAAATCTGATGACCTTGAAATTTTTGTTTTTTTATATACCATATAAATTATTAAAGGTAATGCACTCGTGATAATTTTCGTTCAATCTACACCCCGTGGAGAATATTCCAGAATTTTTTTGAAATTTTTTGATAAGTACTTTTCGAGATAAGGCCCGGGACAGCGATTTTTCGCGAATTTTTAAAAATAATACAAAGAAAAGTGCGCGCAAGTATAAATATTATATATATATATATATATTTTTACTCGTGTTTTCACAAGCTTTCATTTGACACCACACTCGATGACCTAGTAAAAAAATTTTTTTTTCACTTCCGACTTCACCCCCCAAAACTAACCCCTTAAGTCAAAATTTAATTCTCAAAACTACATGGCTCTGATGAGGCCATCAATTCCTATATTATTACCAAATTTCACCTTTCTATGTCAAATAGTTTCGGAGAAAATCGGGTGTGACAGACAGACAGACAGACAGACACCGAAGTGATCTTATAAGTGTTCCGTACGGAACACTAAAAACTTATATTAATTTTTGTGTGGTGTGCAAGTTATCTTACCGAACAATTCCTTTCACCATATCAAATCTAATAAAATAGGTTACTAAACAAAATCTTACCGGAACCTGACGCATTTTGTATTATTACATAGCACGAATGTGGTTGCATCTGATATATTCAGGGTCTTGGATCATGTTAAACATTTAAGTTTATATTTTTATAATATTTAACATATATTTGATCCACGTCTCTCGAATTTTACTGAAATAGATACAAGGGGTAATTGAATGATATATTTCCAAAATCTTCACTAAAATCGGTTTTATACTGTCTCCTACTTTCTTCTTTATATTGCCGATTTGGTGAAATATCAAATATATATATATATATATATATATATATATATATATATAATATATATATATATATATTATATATATAATATCATATATATATATATATATATATATATATATATATATATATATATATATATATATATATATATATATATATATATATATAGTATTTTTCAGCTTGTAATTGCATTAATAAGCAAATTAGAATTTAGCAGGTGAATTCTATAAATTCAATTGTTTTATTAATTCATTTACGTGCTGAAAGATATTTTAACCGCAAAACCTATTTTTATATGATGTTTGATTTCATTCTTAGGGCAAAATAAATGCAGCGCAAAATTATTTTTTCGTTCTATCTTTCTACTTACCATTCCGTTCGTCTCATTCTCTAACGGACACTTACCTAAAAATAAAAGAAATACTATAATATTATAGCTTATTTGAAATAGCCATTGATGGCTAATTCAAAAATTAGATATTTTTGTGTACACACTATAAAACACATACGAAATAAATTTGTGTACCCACGGCTTCGTATACCATAATATATACATCAAAGTTCATAAAAGTCCACTGATAGCATATTTTGCTATTCTGTATATATATATATATATATATATATATATATATATATATATATATATATATATATATATATATATATTCGCGTTAACGAAAATGATTCTTTTTTCTAGATTAGTCTCGCGATTCTCTACTAGATGTGATAAAAAATTTTCAATTTTTTTTTTTTTCAAAATGATCGAAAATATGCATTTGTTGTTATTTGATTAATAAACAAACATAAAAAAAAGGTTAAAATGACCCAAAAAAAAATCTTTTTTTAATGACATCGGAAAACAGGCGTCGAATCCTAAATTTTGAAAAAATAAGATCCATTTTGGACCCAATAGCATAAAATGGTGGCAAATTCAAATTTTAATTAACAAATTTCATTATCCTAATTTATACCAAAATTTCAGGGTATTTTTTCTATAATGGAAGGCATATTTTCAAGTTTCAAGCCGATTCGTTCCCTTAGTCAACCTTACAATAAAATGAAAAAAAAAACAGTTTTTGCTTGTTTTTTCAATTTCGTAGGTTATGTATGCACTGGAGCGATTTAAAACCAACAAGGATTTGTTGGAAATTTCATTATAAAAAGTTTGTTTTTTTTTTGTCTCGATCCGACTTACACACACGGAGTTATTCACATTTTAAGCTCAAAAAAGCCTTTAAAAAACTTATTTTTTTTATAAACAAAACAGCACAAGGTTTTCGAGGTCCAGAACTCTTGTTGATACCCCAGAGAGGATAAAATCATAATATTGCTGTATTTAGACTGTACAATTTCAAATGCTTTTTTTACTGCACTACTTGAAAAATGATGAATTTTGATACCACAAAAAACTCAATTACACTACTTGAAGATGCCGTTCGTTATGTTATATTAAATTTTCTCATAACTAATTTTGTTTTTATTTACTTTCAAAGATTGCAAAACCAACTTGGGTATATTTTTGAGATACATTTATTTGCGTTAGTTATATCGCCATGATGGGATTTAAGGAAGTTGCAAATTTTCCATATCTACAGAAAATACATAGGTATTACGGTAGCTACAGCTATTTTGTGTCCAGTTTAATACTTATAATGTACAGGAGAACAATAAAGTCATTTTCACTTCATTTAATTTGAAAAAGGCAAAAATAATAGCATTTGATCTGCAAAGATATTAAATTCATGAACTTTATTATTTAACTGTTAAATGTTATATGAAATATAATGGGCAGTTTATTATTTTCTTCGAATTTCTTTCCAATAATATTTATAACGTTCACTCTATATAATATAGAATGTTACCCGGCTGCTTGCCTATTTTTATATTTTTAAGCTTACCATCATCAAATAATATCTGGTCAATATCCATAAAACTAAAATATATTTACTACTTATTAATTGGAATGTTGTCGCCTGCTAAGTAGTTTCCATCTGATGCAATACATTTGTGACAACGTTTTTATTCACCTCTCGAACACATTTTAATACTAAATTTTTGGCAGAGCTATCTATCTTCAATTTTTATTTGTCTCAATGCTACTAAAACGAATTTTGAGTGTGTTGGACAGGAAAAAGTCACATACAGCAATATCAGGTGAATTTGGTACTGTGTTTAACCAGAACGTGTCCAATACACAGCCCCACAAAAAAAAAGTGGGGTATACTTTTGATGTATTAATATGTATTCGGACACGCTAAGCTAATATTCGTCGGTTGGATTGAGCCATACAGTTCTGTTTTCTTTCTAACCTCAATAAATCAGACAGATATAGTGCTTCTCGAATGCAAAAACGAATTCAAATTTAAATTCAACCGATCCTTACCAAATTTGGTACACGGGGATTTTTTGGGTCGCTGATCACGAATCTGAGGTTGGATTTGCAAAATTCAAGATGGCAGATGTTTTCGCGCCATTTTGAACGTCGAGAAAATTCATCGGTCGATTTTTATTCTTCTACCTGCATCCAGGGCACCTCCACTTGGTGACGGTGGGCAACGGTGTTACTCCACTAGCCGGCAGAGTCCCTGGATAACGGCTTAGATGCCGTCATGGCAGGTAGAAGAAAGAGATTTACGATGCAGGGAGTCGGAAACCCAGTATCGGCGGCTGGTCAGGGTGGGAAAGCAGGCCCGCAGCCGTCGTCATCCAGCCACCGTAGCTCTTCATGTGTGGGTGACTTGGCTCATGTAGGGTATAATGCTACAAGAAAACGGTCTCACGGTACAAGGACTTTTCATAAGTGCGATAAAAACAGTGATTCATTTTGTTATATTTGCTGTCAACACGTATTGAGTAAAATGGGGTCACCGATAACGGATAAGATTAAAACCTTATATAAGGATTGTTTTAACATTGAAATACAGCACCAGGATACAGATTGGGTTCCCCACATCATTTGCAGTTCTTGCAAAATAATGTTGTACATCAATAAGAAGGCGATTAAATATTCCAGACCAGCAATATGGAATAGACCATACAGTGAAAATGATTGCTACTTTTGTATGGATGTTGATTCTAGGCATAACCGAAAAAATAAAAGCACTATTACTTATAACGATGTTTCGACAGTAACAAGACCAACTAAACTAATTCCGCCTCCTGAACCACTTGATGCTGATGTTATGGAAACAAATGATTTCACCTTATCAGTTCATGCTGAAAACATTGAGACTGTCGAAAAAGATTCAAACACTGTTACTAATGAATGTTCTAGTGACAACCTATCATATACTAGTGACACAGATAAAGAATTTCTACCATACAACCGTAAACCAGAACCAATACTCGTGTGTCAGAACTCAGTGATCTAGTCAGAGATTTAGGCTAATCAAAGATGGTTCAGCGCATCTTGCTTCCTTTTTAAAGAAAAGATATTTACTTAAGCCAGAAGCTACGATTTCTTATTATAGAAACAGAGATGAAGAATTTCGAAAATATTTCACAATGGACGAGGAATTGTCACTTTCATATTGTACCGATGTAAAAGGTCTAATGGATGAATTTCAAAATAACTCATACGATCCTGAAGAATGGAGACTGTTCATTGATTCTTCTAAACGGAGCATTAAGGCAGTTCTGCTGCATAATACCAACGTTTACGCTCCCATTCCGATTGTTCATTCCACAGTTATGGAAGAGCAATATGAAAAAATGAAGCAGCTTTTGATAAAAATAAAATATGCTGATCATAACTGGAAAATTTGTGGAGATCTGAAAATTGTAACAATATTGCTTGGCCAACAGTCAGGGTTTACATTTTATCCCTGTTATAAATGTCTGTGGAATAGCAGAGACAGGGAACGTCATTATAAGGAAAAAAATTTGGCCAACAAGAGAATCGTTCACTCCTGGTGAAAATAATGTATTGTTTCCACCATTGGTAGATCCAGGAAAAGTTCTTATTCCCCCGCTTCACATTAAGCTTGGACTTATGAAGCAATTCACGAGAGCATTAGATACAAACGGCCCATGTTTCAAATATTTGCATAAAAAATTTCCGAAATTTTCTGAAGCTAAAATTAAGGCAGGCGTATTTGACGGGCCACAAATAAGAAAATTGTTTCAAGATTCATTATTTGTTACTAAAATGAATAAAGTTAAAAAAGCTGCTTGGCTTAATTTTAAAGAAGTCGCAACAAACTTTTTGGGAAATAATAAAAGTCCTAAGTACAAAGAAGTAGTCGAGAAAATGGTAAAAAATTTTCAAACATTAGGTTGCTTAATGAATCTAAAATTACATTTCCTGGACTCCCACATCGATGATTTCCCAGATAATCTTGGTGACTACAGTGAGGAGCAAGGGGAACGTTTTCACCAAGATCTGAAAATCATAGAAAATCGGTATCAAGGACGATGGGATGACCATATGCTAGCGGACTATTGCTGGTCGCTAAAAAGAGAAACAAGTCCTCAAAAGCGTTTGGGCAGAAAGCCTTTGAATAGGTCATTCGCGGAAAAAAGAACAAGATACAGCCAAAAAAAGGAAAGTTAGGCGCGGGTCTAACCTTCGCAATTCTAGGGCTTAAGGGTCTACTATTTGAGAGTATATGGTTTAAAAGTCCTGGTTTTGAGTTTATTGGGTCTCATTTTTAAAGTTACATGGTTATTGAGGTCTATTTTTTGAGGTTACAGGGTGTGGGAGTCTAAGGTTTCAGGGTTTAGGGTTTAAGAGTATCAGGTTTGAGGATTCCCCAACTGTATACCAAATTTGGTAGGAATCGGTTGGTTTTCAAAAATTTTGTCCGCCATCTTGGATCCGCCATTTTGAATTTTGCAAATCCGACCTCAGATTCATGATCAGCAACGCAAAAAACCCCCGTGTACCAAATTTGGTAAGAATCGGTTGAATTTTAATTTGAATTCGTTTTTGCATTCGAGAAGCACTAATCTGTCTGATTTATTGAGGTTAGAAAGAAAACAGAACTGTATGGCTTAATCCAACCGATGAATATTAGCTTAGCGTGTCCGAATACATATTAATACATCTTTGGATTCATGAAAAAGCTTGAATCAATTTTTTAGGAGTATATTTTTCTTAATTTTTACTAATTTTACCTATTTTTTGAGGTTAGAAAAAAATTGAGATGTGATGCGATATTCTGACGTCAGATTGGTGATCAGCGGGCAAAAATACTACGGATCTGATATATCGCATCAAAAGTATACCCCACTTTTTTTTTTTGCGGGGCTGTGTAATCAATGCATTATCAGAAAGTGTGGTATAATGATGTAAAATCTGCGAGTTGTTTTTCCATCACTTTGGTATTTTTAAATGCACAGCTTCATGCAAACGTTTCCTAACACCAAGATAATACCCTTTATTAAATGTTTCACCTTCCAAAAGAAATTCTTAATACACAACATTATTGTAATCGATAAAAATAGTAAGCATAAGTTTTTTTTAATCGAAATCGACGTGATTTTTTTGGTTTTGGCGTATCTAGAGAATGCTATTCACTTGACTGATGTCTTTTTAGTGTGTTATACTCATATGCCCATGTCTCGTCACCATAATTACGCTCCGAATGAATGTTGGATCCAAATTATGATAGGAAAGCATCTCTTTAGCAAATTCCACACGTCGACATTTTTGTAACAGATTCTGAGCTCTTGAAACAAGCTTAGCACCAACACGTTGTAAAACCAAGTCTTCACGTCAAATACTCGGAACAAATCCAAATAAAATTTAAATCTCTTCTACTATTTTTTTTATGAGTCTAGCATACGTGCTGCAGGGAAATCTCTAAAGCGCTATAGGAGCGATACGTGTGCGGAAAAAGTGATCTAAATTGGTCTTGAATCGCTGTAAATTATACTCGGTCGGAAACACAGTCCTGGAAAAATTATTCCGAAGGGATGAGGTTCTCCATATGACTGCTTGAAATGGGTTGTATGAGGAGTAACAAGCTGAACCTCATACGGATCTGAAGTATTATCGCAACGTGTATTTCTAGCATGCACCGCTCTGGGAGGAATTAAACGGGCTACTTCCTTCGAACACTTTCCATGAAAATACTTGTAAAACAGACTCAAGTCGCCAACCGTTCTTCGATGTTCCACTGAATCAAGGTCGCTGGCCAGTTCCGGGTCTCAAATCACGTAAAGAACTCTCTTCTGAATAGGGATCCTATTAACAAATGCAGTGTATATTTTGGACCAGAGCCCCAAACATGGGAACAATATTCCATAGTTGGTCAAATTTGAGCTTTGTACAAAATTAACAGTTGTGCAGTATAAAGCTTTCTAGTTAAAAATAATATTCCTAGGTATTGAGAAGGTCTCTTTGCTATGCTTGTAACATGTTCATGCCAAGACATATTTGCTCTTAAATTAACGCCCAACAAATTGACTAACGAAGCTAGAGGAATGGAATGACCCGACATAACTATTTCGGGTAGAGCAACGTTAACTTTTTAGAAAAAATTGTCGCCTGAGTTTTTGTAGGGTTAAATTCTACTTGGTTACTGCCACCCCAAGATGGAATTTCTTCCAAGTCCTTGTTTAGTTGAACGACTTCCTAGTGTCTACGGATATTTGCCTGATTGGCCGATGTTCGAGAGTTGAAAGTGAATGAAGAGATAAACGTACTGTCACCTGTAAAACTGTAGATTAGATTCCAGGTCTTCTCCAGCAGATTGTTAATGTAAATGAGAAAGAAAGTAGGAGACAAATGAAGCCCTAGGGCACACCGGCGTTGATAGTGAAGGTATTAGAAAAAAATCCGTCGACTGCCACTCGTAAAGAATGCTTTTTGAGGAAACATGAGAGTCATAAACAGAACTTTTCAGACATACCAGAATAGCGTAGCTTAGCCTACTTTGCCAAACACGGTCGAATATCTTGAAGATATCAAGAGCAACCGCTCGAGATTCTCCAAATGTGTTCAATTGCGGTGTTCCAAACATGTGTTACATAAATCAGAAGATTCCCTGTTGATATATATTTACGAAAGCCATATTGATGGCCGCCAATCATGTCGAATCCTTCAAGATATTTTAAAAGATGCTGACTGATAACCTTTTCCATGATTTTCATTATTATTGAAGGACGCACGACAGGTCGGTAGTTGTTCAGCAAGATCTTCTTGCATTTATTGGATATCGGCTGAACTGTGGCGCATTTCCAGCAGGAAGAAAACATTCCCTTTCTTTTGTTTGGCTTGCAAACAGTCTACAGAAAACTGGTGTTAGTTCTCTCGTGCAGTTTTTAAGTCTAATGGCAGGTATTCCGTCAGCGCCAGAAGCTTTTTTGGTGTCTAACTTCATGAAAATATGTTTTATGATATGCGGTCTGAAGACAATATCGGGCATCCTGGTGTTCACTATGGGAATAGTAGGTTGTGTTTTTCCTTGGAAATCGACAGTAGAATGTGAAGTAAAAAGTTCAGTCAACAAGTTTGCTTTCTCAACAGGTGTTGTTGCAATTATCTGTCCACGAGAATGGTGGTAGAGTATATTTGGCGAAATTTTGAGTGATTGCCTTAGCGACTGAGCAAAACGATATAGAATTGTTGGGTCAAGCAAGAAGTTTGTTTCTAATTCATTGATTATGTGCCTCTTTGATTTGTCGATAATTTTTTTGCATCTTTCCCGGACATGAACAAAGATGTTACGATTATTAGGATTTTCATGCCATTATCGGCAGACAAGATGTTTAGAAGCAACAGCGTCTCTGCATTGTCGGCAAACCAAGGCTTGCCGTTGGAAGGGCATTTTTTTGAAAAATGGAAGTGTCAATACCAGTCAAAATGACACCTTAGCACAGTCAGATGGGTCATCGTATCGAAAACAAACGTCTAGCCAAGGGAAAGTTTGAAAATATTCCATGAGTTCTTCCCATTTAGCAGATTTGTAGTGCCAAATCTTGCGCAGTTTAGGCACCTCTCTGTCGCTGATGGGTAAAATACTAGATGTCGAAAGCAGTTTATAGTCGGCAGAACCTAACGGCGGATTTACGGTAACAGTGCAATTCTCTGAATTGGTAGGTAAAAAGAGATCAAAAAGGCTGGCGAACTCTCTGTCTCGGTCAGGGATCCGTGTGGGTTCGTCAATAAGCGAAGCCACAACTGATTGGGAATGATTCAGCTTCACGACCTTGTTCGTCGGTAGTATTTGAATTCTTAAGCCAGTTGATGTTGTGAACATTAAAGTCGCTTAGGACGGCAATTTTGGCATTTGGATAGTTAATCTATAAAGGATCGATGGTGTCTGCAGAAGAAGCAAAAAGTATTCTAAAGTTAATATCACTTGCTGATCGATAGACGCACCTGATAAACCATGTGGTTTGTTGGGTCGTTATTTTTAAACACTTGACATCAACGTTTCTGGGTTCCAGGGCCTCCTCTCGTTGGCAAGAGAAGTCGCTTTTGACATAAAGACAAATTCTTAACTTACGCCTAAACTGGGAATAGAAGTCGTAACCAGGATAGGGAAAGTTGACTGAGCTGGTCGATGAACTAATCTTGGTATCATAGAGAGTGAGTACATAAGGTTTATTTGATTGTACTACTACTATCCTATAAATAATCAGTTTATTGTTTTCTTTGGTCGTTGTGTTATTTTTTGTCGACGTTTTCATCAGTTTTCGATGCTGATGGTCGCCTAGGTTTGGATAATTTTTTATTGATTTACAATAATTTTCAAAACGCGAATACAACTGAATTGTTTTTGATAAAGCACGTTCACTTGTAATATGTTTGTAATATTTTTAGTACTAAAAAATGGTTAATTTCATTTTTAGAATAGAATATAACACAAAGTCATTGTTCAATAATTTTCTATATATTAAAAGCAAAATAGCAAAAAGTTTGTGTAAACAAAGGATTGTCACGAACATATATGATTAAATATCAAACTGAAATGTGGAGTGAATTTTATGTACAGTTTAGGCCCAAAGGTTAAATTGATTGAATTTGTATTTTTTTATGTCGAATAGGTCCAAAATCGCTACTGTGTTAATTAATTTGTTAAAAGGTATTCATATGACTGAATTATTAATACCATTTTCAGTTATAATGAAAATAAACACGTAAAGCTAGATATTATAAATTTTGTACATATTTCTGGGAGTAGGAACAGTAATCTCACTATAATCAAAGTTTCTGATGATCATCGGCTTGAAAAAAACTGAAAAAGGGGCACAGTAGGCGTAGAGGATGTCTTTATTAATAGAAATCACCACATTTCATTTGTCAGTTAATTTATAACAAAAGACGATTTCGACATTTATTAACGCCTAACGACGCGATGACATGTTCGAACCTGTTCGGGATGATGTGATTCTCTAATGGTTATAACTATTAAGAAATAAGATGGTGATCTCTTCTGTTAATCTGATTTACTGGACTAGGGTATCACAATTCAACATTATCAAAGGAGAATCGGAATTGAAAACCGCTATAAGCACTTCCGACGGCTTTTGCAAAATGTGACACCCTAATACGAAATCTTCTCATTTGTTGTCTATACTTAAAAAAACTGTCCACAATACTAGCTCAGTGCATCATTAGTCATCATAAATATCTTGAACGATTCAATATTATTAGCGATCACTAATATGGTTTTCGTAAATATAGATCAACAGAGATCTCCTGACTTATGTAACACATGTTTGGAACAACGCAATTGAACACTTTGGAGAATCTCGAGCGGTTGCTCTTGACATATCCAAGGCATTCGACCGTGTTTGGCACGATGGACTGTTGGCTAAGTTACGCTCTTATGGTATGTCTGAAAGGTTCTGTTTGTGGCTCTCATGTTTCCTCAAAGAGCGTTCTTTACGAGTGGCGGTCGATGGATCTCTTTCTAACACCTTTACTATCAACGCCGGTGTGCCTCAGGGCTCCATACTGTCTCCTACTCTCTTTCTCATTTACATTAACAATCTGCTGGAGGAGACCGGGAATCCAATCTACAGCTTTGCAGATGACAGTACGCTTGTCTCTTCATTCACCTTGAACGCTCGGACATCGGCTGCTCAGGCGAATATCCGCAGACAGCAAGAGGTCGTTCAACTTAACAAAGAACTGGAAGAAATTCTATCTTGGGGTGACAGTAACCAAGTGGAATTTAACGCTAAAAAAACCCAGGCGGCAGTTTTTTCTAAAAAAGTTAACGTTGCTGAAACCGACATTGTTATGTCGGGGCACTTCGTTCCCCTAGCATTGTCGCTCAATTTGTTGGGCGTTAGTTTGGGAACAAGTATGTCCTGGCATGAACATGTTTCAGGCATAGCAAGGAGAGCTTCTCAAAAGTTGGTAATATTATTTCGAACCAGAAAGCTTTACACTCCACAACAACTGTTAATTCTTTACAAAGCTCAAATTCGACCAACTATGGAATACTGCTCCCACGTTTGGGGCTCCGCTCCCAAACATACAATGCATTTGTTGGATTCTGTTCAGAGAAGAGCTGTCCGTCTGATTGGAGACCCGAAATTGACCGGCGGCCTTGATTCGCTGGAACATCGAAGAACGGTTGGCGACTTCAGTTGTTCTAAAAGTATTTTCATGGAAGGTGTTCGAAGAAATACACGTCACGCTGGTGCTTCACATCCGTATGAGTTTCAGCTTGTTACTCCGCGTACAACCCATTTTCAAGCAGTGTTTTATATGGAGAACATCATCCTTTGGAATAATTTGCCCAGCGTTGTGTTTCCCACCAAGTACAATTTACAGCAATTCAAGAACAACGTGAATCGCTTTTTCCGCACATATGCCGCTCCTGGAGCGCTTTAGGGACTTCTCTGCAGCACGTGTGCTAGACCCATAAAAAAAACACTAATCGAGCATATCTGACTTGCACTTGGCCGGTTATTATTTAAAAATTAAAGTAACTACAGTTTTTTAGAGCACCTGGGAACCTTGACTCCTTGAATCAAATATTTAGTAATTTCATTAGTGGACTTACAATAATATTGTTACAAATTTATTATTTAAAGTATTATCCATTGCTATCCACTTCGTAGAAAATATTTTAAAGCACTTAATTGAAAAACGTTTATGGAAAGAGTTTTTTTAATGGAAATTTAAAAGAGCGTATATGCTTCGTCAAGTGCCGGTATAATATATTCTTTCAAACTGGTTTAGTTAAAAGTAATGGCTCATTTTTTATACTTACTCTATTTATAGGTTTAATAAGGTCTTTGAACATTCATGGAATTCGGCGCATCTAATGGCGCACGTGTACTGCTTTTTGTTTACGATTTCTCACCTTTGCCCAACTGTCTTTAAATGATGATGTGAAATAATCATACGTTTGACTTTACTCTAGCACCGAATCATTTTGAAGGTATTTTATGAATGATAATAGGTAGAGACTGACACCTAGAAAGTGGATCGATTAATTGCATCGAGTTGTGTTAATGTGCGACTGTGACTACTGAAGATCGTTGCACTCTAAAAATTGTTCGCAGTGTCATAGCAAAAGCTTCGTTTCCGTCACATAATTAATTTCAGTGTTAAGTTGTTTTAAAAAAATTAAGTGAGGCGTCAAGCTCAATCTCAAAATGTATTGTTAACACCTAATTTGTCTTTGCTATGGTAAAATATTCATTTTTATACACAGTTATTAGATAAAACCCCCCGTGGGGGAGCGGGTAGAATATCTCCCCCGGCACGTTCTACCTGTTATAGAAGGCGATTACAAGAACAACTTAGACGGTAGATGCCCAGATCCCACCAGGCATCGCCCGGTGTGATACCATCGCATCGGCTTTGGCTGCGTGAAATTACTTAACGTTTCGTGGCTCTGGCGATGTCTCGGACTGTGAGACCAAATAGAGGCACCTGGATTTAAAAAATTCCGAAGGTAAATAAGCTCCCCGTTTGGATCTCCGGAAGAGAGCTGATTTAAGGAAGTCACTATGTAGAGACCACGACTATAAATTAGATTTTTACAACATGCAATATTAAACTCGAACATAAATTCCATCCACCAATACCTGCAATTAAATAAACCTCATGTACTCGCTCTCTGTGCAACCAAGGTCAGTCCATCGACCAGCACAATCAACTTTCTCTTCTATTCTCTGTTTAGACGTAACTTTGGAATCCAGGCGGCAGTTTTTTCTAAAAAAGTTAACGTTGCTGAACCTGACATAGTTATTTCGAGGCACTTAGTTCTTCTAAGAATCGTCACTCAATTTGTTGGGTGTTAATTTGGGAGCAAATATATCTTGGCATAAACATGTTGCAAGCATAGCAATGAGAGCTTATTTCCTTCCAGAGCAGAGCATGCTAGAAATACACGTCGCGCTAATATGTCACATCCGTATGAGGTTCAGCTTGTTTCTCCTCGTATAATCCTTTTCAAGCAATCTTTTATATGGAGAACCTCATACCTTTTTAATAATTTGTCCAGAACTATGTTCCCACCGAGTACATCGATTCAAGACCAACGTGAATCGATTTTTTTTTCCGTACACGTGTCACTTCTGTAGCGCTTTAGAGATTTCCCTGCACCACGTATGCTAGACTCATAAAAAAATAGTAGAAGAGATTTGAATTTTATTTGGCTTTTGTTCCAAGTATTTGACACGAAGACTTGGTTTTACAACGTGTTGGTGCTAAGCTTGTTCCAAGAGACCAGAATCTGTTACAAAAATGTCAACCTGTGGAATTTGCTAAAGAGATGCTTTCCTAGACTCATCAAAAGAAAACTATAAAATAACACTTGTATTTGAGGTTAAATTTTTCCCTAGAAGTAACGTAACAAAGCCTTAATTTTTGGCCACGATTTAAAATATTTTTTTAGTTTGTTTTTAATCAGGGAATTAAAAACGCTATAACTAAGAAGTTATATTTCATAAAAATAAAACAAAACTGAATGATTTTGGGTTTTATAAGACTCATAATCATTCCTTTTATTTTATACGAAATGTTGCTTTTCAAATTACTAATCAAGGGACAATTTTTACTAACTCTCTAAAGCAAAGAATGAAAGTACTCCAAAATTATGGTTAATAATTTAAAAATACCCACTTGGTGGCAAGAGCGGCGTGCTTATCTTTTTCGACGCCCTCAACGACAAAGGCTTTTACAGTCTGTCAAATAAGAACTTGAGCGCTTATAAAAAATGTGTTTTGAGAACATTTTTTGCTATCAAGGTATACTTTGGTACGCTAATAACGGCGCAATTACCTTGGTAAGTTGTTTAATCACCTCCTGCATCAATACTCGCCTGGAATCTTCGAAGCGATCTGTCGACGAGATTTTCTGCATACTCTGCAAATTTTTCGAATTTCGCGAGACAACTGAATCAAAGCCCTCAGAGTCTTCCCTCTCAGCTTTGTCTTTACAAGGAACCAAACGTTTCCAATAAGGTTGGCGTCCGGCGATTGTGAAGGCCACTTTAGTATTTTATCGGGGGCCCAAGCAAGCCGCTTCGCCATGTGATTTTCCCCCAGCAAAGGTTTTTTCAACGTGCTTTGGAATTTGACATCATGAGCACATGGAACACATTCAAACCTGATTTTCTTAAATTTGCCGCTCCTCGACTCAGCGTCAATTTCGGGGTCCCGTGAATACAAAGACACGATTCGTTTTTCGACTTTCGGGGTGACTTTGCCTACCAAGCCACGTTTTAGCAGGTCGTCGATATTTTTCGTCTCGTTAAAATGATTTACTCACTTCTTCACAAACGATACCGACTTTTTAATATATTTAGCTCTCGTAGAATGTGTCATTTTAGGCCACTTTGGATGAGAACAAAGAAAGACTGCCTTGAAACGACGAGCAAAGGAGTTACTCATTAAAAGCATATCTGAATAAACAGTAAAATGTATCAAAGCATGCTAGGTCTAGACACCACAACGAATTGCTCAGAAGCTACAAGCAGTACTTGCTTCTTTCGATGTAGTTTCACTGTTTACTAACATTTCTCTAGACCTTATTATATCAATATTAAATGAACATTTCACATCAATAGAAGAAATATGTAATATTCCTAAAGAACAGTTTCTACTAATCATTACTTTTTTATATGAACATACATTTTTCTCCTTCAATAGTACATTCTACAGACAAAAAAATTGGCGTCCCAATGGGAAGTGCTATTTCACCAATTCTGGCCGAAATTGTTATGAATAAACTTCTTTATTTTGTTATTTCAAGGGTTGAATTTGAATTTCCCCTTCTGTTTCAATATATAGATGACTTACTAGTCGCTTTACCTGTCGGGAGTGTACAGAACACTCTTAACATTTACAATTCTTTCAGTCATAAATTAGTATTTACTGTTGAGGAGAAGACTGACTGTGCTGTTCCGTTTCTGGATACTAGGGTTGTACGCTCAGAAAATAATACAGTCAAACTTGACTGGTATAGGAAAAAATCAAGTTCTGGTAGATATATCCCATTCCATTCTTATCACCCTATGAAACAGAAACTGAACATCATCAGAGGACTAAAGAACAGAATAGATAAGATTTGCCACCCCTCATTTAAAGAAAAAAATGTAAAACTGTTAAAAAACATCTTGTTGGACAATTACTATCCTAAAGCTCTAATTAAAAAGAATTTTCAAAGACCACCCTTCAAATTAATCCAACTGTCACCACTAATGTCGATATTAGAGTAGGAAAGTTACAATACATTGAAGGCCTTTCCCAGTCCTTGTCTTCTTTTTTTTAAAAATACAAACATTAAAATTGCCAATTACAACATAAAAAGAATGAATTTTTTTTATACCAATTTAAAAGATAAAACCGATACTTTACAAAGATCTAATATAATCTACGGCATTCCCTGTCAATGTGGTTTGGTCTACGTTGGACAAACTTCACAAAAGCTCTCTAAGAGATTAGCGTTACACAAAAGTGATAGTAAACACAAACCTAACGCAACTAGCTTGAGCTTACACGTAAATAATACAGATCACAGAGTACAAATATAACAACAGCTTCCTTCTGGATGTTGAGACTAATTACTTCAGAAGAAGTTTCTTGGAAATGTGTTACATAAAAACCTGTAAAAATAATCTCAATCACAAAAAAGACATAGAAGGATTGAGCTCCATGTATACTTATTTACTAACACAAAACTATACCAAACCAATAAAAAAGAACGATCTTTATGTAAAAATTAGTTTCTAGTAAAGTTGACGTTTCTTTTCTTTTTTTGTCATTTTTGCTGTTTATTACCAGTTACTTTTCTATGTCTTCTTGTTAAAATTAAATAATTAAAAAATTAAATATGACAAATAGTAAATAACGTCCAGTATTAATTTTCTCTTTCAAATTTTTAAATTTTTAAATTAGCCTATGAATCTCTTGATTATAAAATTAAAGAATTATTAATATAATTAATAACAAATAACTCGTCGAAGAGTAACATTCATCAAATTTAAGTCCCCTTTTTTATAAAATTAAAACTAAAAAATAGATATCATTAATAATAAATAATTTATCTAAAATTAGCATCCAACTAAAAAAAATATTTACCACATCCCTAACTTTAATGCTTTTATGGTGATGACATAGACTACCAACAATATCCGGTTCGGACTAAATAGTTACTAAACTCGACGTCAAAAATTTTAAAATGGAGTACCATTTCAACATCATGGTGTTTCTTTCAGTTATGTTTCGGTCTTCAAAAAGTGTTTTTAACTAATGTTTATTGACAAAGTTTTATTTTTGATATTTGTGTAACTCTCTAAGTGTCTTTTAATCATGTGTGTGTAATCATTCATACTACCTGGCCAACAAAAATGCAAATTTCATTGTCTTCACCAGAGATGAATTAACTGCTAAATTTTTGTAAGTAATTTCACATATAGTCGTACAATTCATTTAATCACATTTTAAAAAACGAACGTTTTGGTTTATTTTCTGTACCTGGTTTGCATTTTTAGAATCCAGAAGAAGCTACCATTAGGCAGCGAAAGCTCGATAATAAAAATAAAAAGCAGATACTAGAGCCTTTAGATCTTTGATTGCTCATCTCTTCTCCTTATAACGGCGTTTCCCAGTAGTTAAACTTAGGATATATATATATATATATATATATATATATATATATATATATATATATATATATATATATATATATATATATATATATATATATATATATATATATATATATATATATATATATATATATATATTATATATATATATATATATATATATATATATATATATATATATATATATATATATATATATATATATATATATATATCCTAAGTTTAACTACTGGGAAACGCCGTTATAAGGAGAAGAGATGAGCAATCAAAGATCTAAAGGCTCTAGTATCTGCTTTTTATTTTTATTATCGAGCTTTCGCTGCCTAATGGTAGCTTCTTCTGGATTCTAAAAATGCAAACCAGGTACAGAAAATAAACCAAAACGTTCGTTTTTTAAAATGTGATTAAATGAATTGTACGACTATATGTGAAATTACTTACAAAAATTTAGCAGTTAATTCATCTCTGGTGAAGACAATGAAATTTGCATTTTTGTTGGCCAGGTAGTATGAATGATTACACAAACATGATTAAAAGACACTTAGAGAGTTACACAAATATCAAAAATAAAACTTTGTCAATAAACATTAGTTAAAAACACTTTTTGAAGACCGAAACATAACTGAAAGAAACACCATGATGTTGAAATGGTACTCCATTTAAAATTTTTGACGTCGAGTTTAGTAACTATTTAGTCCGAACCGGATATTGTTGGTAGTCTATGTCATCACCATAAAAGCATTAAAGTTAGGGATGTGGTAAATATTTTTTTAGTTGGATGCTAATTTTAGATAAATTATTTATTATTAATGATATCTATTTTTTAGTTTTAATTTTATAAAAAAGGGGACTTAAATTTGATGAATGTTACTCTTCGACGAGTTATTTGTTATTAATTATATTAATAATTCTTTAATTTTATAATCAAGAGATTCATAGGCTAATTTAAAAATTTAAAAATTTGAAAGAGAAAATTAATACTGGACGTTATTTACTATTTGTCATATTTAATTTTTTAATTATTTAATTTTAACAAGAAGACATAGAAAAGTAACTGGTAATAAACAGCAAAAATGACAAAAAAAGAGAAAAAACGTCAACTTTACTAGAAAAACTAATTTTTACATAAAGATCGTTCTTTTTTATTGGTTTGGTATAGTTTTGTGTTAGTAAATAAGTATACATGGAGCTCAATCCTTCTATGTCTTTTTTTGTGATTGAGATTATTTTTACAGGTTTTTTATGTAACACATTTCCAAGAAACTTCTTCTGAAATAATTAGTCTCAACATCCAGAAGGAAGCTGTTGTTATATTGTACTCTGTGATCTGTATTATTTACGTGTAAGCTCAAGCTAGTTGCGTTAGGTTTGTGTTTACTATCACTTTTGTGTAACGCTAATCTCTTAGAGAGCTTTTGTGAAGTTTGTCCAACGTAGACCAAACCACATTGACAGGGAATGCCGTAGATTATATTAGATCTTTGTAAAGTATCGGTTTTTATCTTTTAAATTGGTATAAAAAAAAATCATTCTTTTTATGTTGTAATTGGCAATTTTAATGTTTGTATTTTTAAAAAAAAGAAGACAAGGACTGGGAAAGGCCTTCAATGTATTGTAACTTTCCTACTCTAATATCGACATTAGTGGTGACAGTTGGATTAATTTGAAGGGTGGTCTTTGAAAATTCTTTTTAATTAGAGCTTTAGGATAGTAATTGTCCAACAAGATGTTTTCTAACAGTTTTACATTTTTTTTCTTTAAATGAGGGGTGGCAAATCTTATCTATTCTGTTCTTTAGTCCTCCTTATAACGGCGTTTCCCAGTAGTTAAACTTAGGATATATATATATATATATATATATATATATATATATATATATATATATATATATATATATATACATTATATATATATATATATATATATATATATATATATATATATATATATATTATATATATATATATATATATATATATATATATATATATATATACATTATATATATATATATATATATATATATATATATATATATATATATATATATATATATATATATATATATATAATTTAATATATAGGTATACGTTTTCTGAATTTCTCCTGTGTTGATCGAATAAGTAATAATAACATTTCGTCGATCATTTTTCCGTCTTTTTCAAAGCTTATTCCGAGAATCTTGCATAAAACGTCGTTTTCGTGTAATAGTTCAAAGAAGTTAGTTCTTTGAACAAACCCTGAAGAAGCAGGCAGAATGATCACCGAAATGTAAGCATCATTTGTTCAATCGACACAGGAAAAATCCAGAAGAATTGTATCTATAAGCTCTGTAACTTGTGGAAGTTTCCTATCAGAATTAAATTTTAGTATATTTATATTTATAGAATACTTTCATATTTTAAGATTAATTTTACATATTTCTTTTTTTCTTCAGAAAAAAATCCAATAATAAATCTTACAGAAAAACTCAAAGGAAACGGTATCAAAAGAAAATAACTTTTGAGATGTTTCCAATTAGACGGATACACGTCGGATATAGCTTCCTTTCACGGTGGCGTTAAGTTAATAACTTAGCTACTTTAAGGTCTTATAAATAGGATTTTTTCGCAAAGACGGATTTTAATACATATTCTTTTTTATATGTACAGGTATATTGTGATGAATGATCTAAATAAATCCATTGGACGAAAGAACTAATAGGAATTATATGGTATATGTAACACATAACGAATAAATCATCAAAAAGAAAATATTACTACATCTAAATTATTAAGTGCAAACTTGTTTGTTTGAATTCTAAATTATTTTTATTTACAACGGTGCTAAGCTTCCCTGCATTATTTTAAATACGTTAAATGATACCAACGATTCAAATATAGCTTGATTCTTTATCTGCTTAAGGTATTTCTTACAAGAAGACAGAGATAGCAATATGTTAAAGAAAAACGCGAAATAATTTGATTTTCAAATTAAAATAAATATGGCAACGTAGCTTCTCCCTTGCTTCCCGCCGCATGCAATCACGTGTTATTGCATTGCATATGGAGCTCACGACCAAAATGCAGTCTCATCGAAGAGTGGCAGATAATAGTATCACTTTGTTAATTATGCCCCTTTTAGTCCCTCCAGGTAGTTTGAAGCCTCAAGTCTGGTTCCTGTTCCTGGAAATACGTTTCAAATCTGCAAGAAAAAGTTGGTGAACGAACCTAACGCTTGGTAGCAAATATTTTGGGTATAGCTTCATTTCTGTGAAATATGACTGAAAAATAAATATCTACCACGGATATTAGGTTAATCCGAAGTTATAACGGTCTAAACTTGAAGAAAAATAGACCCACCTGAACACATAGAGGAGCGAATGAAATTTGTTTTAATATTATATGTTCGTTGAGATTAGTAGATACTAAAAATAACATTATCTGCCATAGAATCTGGTTCTTTATTAAAATAAATTACATTTTTACTGTAATAACGCTTAAGTATTTCTGAAACGCGCGCGCCCGTCCTGTAATTTATTTTTATCTCAAATACTATAAACATGCGCCAATGTCTCGAGAGATGCTCAAATCATCATTGAAACAGTTAAAAGCAGATTAATATATTTATTTAATTTACAGTGCAATTTCGCTCTATATTTTTTATATTTAACCTTTAAATTTTGTCTATATTTATTATTTAAAATTTATATTCAAAAGCCCCAAAACCTCTTTTAATATATAATTACAAAAATTTAAAAAAAAAATTTTGGTAGCTATATTGGATAGTACATTTGAAATTTTTGATTTTTAACATGACAGACAATAAGAGTGATCCAAAAAACATCAAGAATTAAAATTTTAAACATTTAAAACATACACTAACTTTTGCCGCATTCATACAACGACCGAATACTCCATCAGTGTGTGTTCTTTTTAAACTTTGAGCGTTGTGGCTCCCCTGTAGTGAAGTTATTCCCAAAATATTTGCTACGTTATGTTTTTTTGGGTAGCAGAATCCGATCTGCAATTAGTTTTTTGAAAAAATGACCCATCAATTGTTATTAATAATTTTTTAAGCAATTATCTAAAAAAGGAATTTGATATCATTTATTTTTATAAGAGCGAAATCTAAGTTTATTAAGCGCTCCACCTAAATTTTTTTAGACGTATTTCGACCTACTGAATACGAATTCAAAGTCTATTTTTGCAAAAACTTAACCTTTTTATTGCTATAAATAATTTATTAAAAACAATTATGCTAAATAAAATTTCATAGAATTTATCTCGATAACAGCAAAATCTAAGCTTTTTACGAGCTCTACCCAAGTTTTTTAGATGAATTTTGATGTGCTGCCTCAATTTCTAATCCATTTTTCCAATTTTTTAAAATTAAGAGCTTATCAGTTTATTTATATGCAATTAAATAAAAATATTTGTATTAAATTCCCAAAGAAAAATTAATATAATTCTAATAAATTGTCAGTAATAATAAAATAATCGAGTTTTTAAAAAAATGAACAGAGAATTTAAATTTGGCGAGTTAAATAATATTATATTAAGTTATTATAGAAATATTTTTTTTTAATTTGTAAAAAAAATTAATAAATTTTTAGCAGAAAATGGATTAGAAATTCGACTTTAACGCGAAGAAACATATGAACTCATGCGTCATTGTTTATAACTTAAGCTTTGCATTAAAAATACAAAAATTCTGCTGATAAAAGCAGGGACTGGACTTCATGGCACATATTCGGGATGTCACCTCGTTTTATAGTATTCGAACACTGGTTCATTTATCTGCCGCTCTCGAATCAGTTCAAGTGGGTCCAAAAACTCTACGGATTCAAAATATCGTAGAAATTCAAAGAACTAGGATCTATGGCAAATAATATGTTTTCACTTCTTTTTGGGTCCCAAACTATATTGCGAATAACTGCCACTGAGCGATGAATTCATTTTTTGAGCCCATTATTTTCAAGAAAAAAAAAATTTACTCCCACAGGAACCAGTCTCCGTGACAGATATTAAGTATAAGGATATAGTATCCTCATAACATATAAAACTGCCACTTTGCGATGGGTTCACCTACCCTCAATGTTTTGTAAATTCTCCCCTCCATAATCACGGTGTGAACCGAATTTGAATCTATAAGTTGTATTTTTTAGTTCAGTTTGTCAAATTTAATAAGTGATGTATTTATATGCCGCTCTTCGATAAGTCCAAAATCTTGGTTATGAGCTCCCGGATTATATATGATTTAAAATTTGAAAGAACACCCATGTCCGCGCGAGCAGTCTCCTTCAAGCTACGTTGCCACAACGAAAATTCATTTCATAAAACTCAATATAAACTAGGTGGTAAACTACCTTCATATTTTACTAAACGATAGCAAAGTAATTTTTTTATGTATATATAATTTTTTGTAACTTTTTACTTTTTAATGCATATACGATAACAAAGATTGTAAAAAACGCATGCTTTTGATCGAAAAAAAATTATGGATTCTTATCTTTTACGTGATAAACATCTGAAACTTTTACAATTAATTATGGCAAAACGACGTCGTAAAGAATCTTTAAATTAAAGCGGTGAATGCATGATGCTAAAATCTATTATTTCTCAAAATTTCAAGCCAAACTACTTTTAACAGTTACTCGTAAGAAATACCTTAAAAACTGGGTCGCAGTTTCATGTAACACCATCTATTATGTAGGACCTGCACACTTTTAAGAGCCCTAATCTAATATTTGTTTACAAGTAAAAATATTTTGTTTATAGTTTAAAGATTGATTAGAACATAATTTAAACTACAATATAAATAACCGGTCAAGTGCAAGTTGAACTTGCGCAATTGGTGTTTCGTACGTTAACTGCTTTTAAAATAAAATATTTTGTTACGGAGGTATAAAATGATCAGTGACTCCACAAAACACACCCCAAATGAGTTTTCAACAAAGTTTGTTTTCGATCTTTTTGTTTTTTTTTCTATGCCTGATAAATTTTTAAATGTAATGCACTCGTGATAATTTTCGTTCATTCTACACCCCATGGAGAATATCCAGAATTTTTTCAAAATTTCCGAGATAAGGTCAATTTTTCGCGATTTTTTAAAAAGTATGCGGACATATATATATTTTTTGACCTCGTGTTTTTACAAGCTTTCATTTGACACCCCACTCAATGACCTAGTAATTTTTTTTTTTAAATTCCGATTTCATCCCCCAAAACTTACCCCTTAATTCAAAATTTAACTTTAAAATAGCGTTGGACTGATTGTATCGCTCTTAACGGAGACTATGTTGAATAAAGTCGAATTTTGCAAAAAAAAATATGTTTTAAGTAGCTAGACCAAAACTTTTAAGTGCATAAAAGTAGGGGCAATATTTGCCATATGTAACAATATCTGGCAAGTTTTCTAGCCAAATCGCTAACAGAGTAAAGCAAAATTTTGATAAAATTACATAACCGTAGTTGCGAGCTGCGTCTTTTTCCGAAAAAAAATAATCTTTTTGGAAACATCTCTATCTATTATTATAGATGGAAATTAAAGAGTATATATAACGAAATTGGAAAGATAAATGTTTAAAAAGTTTTACTTTTTTTTATTTTATGGCTTTAAATAGCTTTAATCTTCAATTAATTAACAACAACAATTTTCAATGTCTTCTCAACGCGCTCATGAGTCTATCAATGATATGCATACTATATATAACCGTCATTACACAAGGCTGTCACAATATAAATTTACCCTTGAGTAACGCTAGTTTCCTTCAGAAACTCTATGCAATTTGAGCAAACCAAACTAAAGCAAGCACTGACAATTGCCTCAGCCCAATTAATATACATATTCGTTATATTACATCTGTCACTTTTGATCTTCTTCGTATCTCGATTTTAGGAATACGCTCTTGGAGTCTAATATTTAGCATTGCTCTTTAGTCTACCTAGAGTTTATATATTATACTTTTATTTAAAACTGTTAATACTGGCAGTACATATTAATCTAACACTCTGGCTTTTATTGTATTTGCGATATCTACTTTAAATGTGGATTGTGACCTTCGGAACGCAGACCAAGCTAACGAGACTCCTTTACCCAAGTCAGCCTTTAAATTATTTTTTGATATTTCAATTTTTTGTTCCAAATATATGCATGTTTGTACCTCTCCTGTTCTTTCACCTTCTATTAACAGTTTCTGGCTGCTATCTTCAGTTTCGTTATTCAAATATTTGGTTTTGGTGAAGTTTATTTTTAGACTTATTTCTCGAGAGTTGTTATTTAGTTCTACAGAATGACATCATATCCGATCCTTAAGTGATTTAATCGTTCGCCTTCTATTAATATTCCTTTATGTTCCCACTTTAGCGATTTGAATATGTCTTTTAGAGTCAACGTGAACATCTTTGGGGATATTGAGTCGCCTTGCAACGTATGTTTTTTGCCATATATTATACGGACATTTACTGTTTTTGTAGCTTCGACTAAATCAATGATAAAGAAGGGAAAATGACGTCAATTACATTTGATGTCATTTTTCTTTTACAGTGAGATAATTAATTTTCTCGACTAATCCTGTAAAAATTTAAAGAACCAAATTTTTTCAGTATTTTCTTTCTTTTTATGTATATTTTGCATTTAATTAACTTTTTACAACGACTTCATTTTCTAATTCATTTTATGGATTGATTAAGAATAGTTTTTGTGTGGCAATGTGGAAAAGTGACAGGCTGTTAAATCAAATGAATATGGTAAATGATTCAATACACAGACATAGTTTCGACCCGAGAATGGATATAGAATGAGTTAATTGTGATTTGATGCATTATTGAGACAACAGATGTCTAGAACAAAATATTCGATTAGAATAAAACTTATTCTGTTATTCAAATATTTTAGTATTTTCAAATAATACTTACTATTCGTTATGGATTTGTAAAAAGGATCAATATTGTTATGATTTTTGATGAAACTTTTCGTATTTTCTTTAGCTCTCGGTGAAAATTTTGACTTATAGTATGCTTCTTTGAGCTTTTGTTTCTGGATTATCTCTCCTTACCAGTTGTAACTAATTTCAGGAAGTTTTCGTTGTATTAATTGATCTTGCATGATTTCCTTGGAATCTTGCACGCTCGATAATTTTTGAACCTTGTGGTGTTTAGATCTTCTTTCACAAT
>CM032448.1:56199268-56251768 GCA_019049505.1 Pachyrhynchus sulphureomaculatus
AATTTTCTCCTTTAAAAATAATTCCAATTAAACTGACTAAGCAAGATAAAACAGAAATAGTTTTGATCGTGGGTGATAACTACAAAACTCAAACAGAAGCTGCCGTCATTTTTAAGCAACGACATTTGGAAAAGTTATAACGCATACAACAGTAGGAAGAATTCTTACCTACTTTAAAAATACTAGATGTGTGGAGAATAATTTTAAATGTTAATATGAACTTTGGGTTACTAATGAGGATGCTGAGTTTGCAGTTATGCAGAGTGTGATTGAAACGCTTAGAACTTCAATTGCCAAAATATCACACAATGAAGGTTTATCTTATAATTCAGTTCAAAGAGTGCTTAAGAAAAATAGGTTCGAATGAAACTTATAAACCAAAGTTTGTCCACACTCTCAAAGAACAAGATCATGATAGGCGTATGTATTTTTTTTTCTGGCTGCAAAGTAAAACTCAAGAAAACCCGTCATTTATAAAGTATATTTTCTTCAGTGATGAATGTACTTTTAATTCTAATGGTGTTGTTTCGTCGCAAAATTGTAGATGGTGGGCGGATAGCAATCCAAATTTTACAATAGATACAAGAGATCAATGTTCCTTTAAAACTAACGTTTGGTGCGGCATTTTTTAATAACAGAATTATTGGCCAGAGAAAATCTTACAACCGCGAGGTACTTACAGTTTCTAAGCAACGAACTTTCCATTGAACCGCAAAATTTTAGGTTTAGAGGAAAGAATGAAAATGTACTTCCAACAAATGGAGCACCTAGTCACAGCACCTTCGAAATTAGAAATTCACTGGACGAAAGTTTTTCTGGGAAGTGGATTGATAGGTTTCCTATGAAGTACCTTGACCGTCGCAGTCACCCGGTCTTACGCCCTGTGATTTTTTTGTGGAGAATTTTAAAAAATTTAGTTTATGTACAGAGATCTTTTGAGATTATAGCACACTTAGAAGAAACTATCCGCCAGTCTGTAAATGAAATCAAGCCGGAGTTTTATGCGAATGTTCGCCATGAAATTTATAACAGAACTATTATGTGCATTGAAAAGGAAGGAAGAAACGTAGAAACTTAAGAACGATTTTTTATTTAGTAAATAACATTAATTTTTTATAATAGTAATCCTTAAAAATTGACGTGTCATAAATATTAAGCAACCTTGCACCAATATTGCATTGTTAAATTACAACTTTTTGAAAAAAATAGATTTTCAGCCTAATTTTACGGCCTAATTAATTTTTTTTCGTAACATTTAGTAAAAACATTAACCACTAAAAAAGTATATAATATAATTTATAGGAAAAAACTTTCGATTATCATTTTCGGGAGGCATAATTGAAAAAAGTGAATTTTGTCAAATTTTTTTTTAAATTGGCGTATAGACGTAAAAATAAAATACAATCTTTTTTTCTTTATAACTTTTTTCGATATTTTTTTTTAAAAATCCGTTTTTCCCAGTTTTAAATTTTACATTTCAAATTTGACAGGCAAGGCTTGTGACATCATCACCTTATTTGGGTGTAATCCTAAACATAAAACATGCACTAACACATTTCGAAGTTAAATTTTCAAAAACTTTTTCCCATATGGTGCAAACTTTATGAATGGCATATATTATATATATATATATATATATATATATATATATATATATATATATATATATATATATATATATATATATAATTATTTTGAGATTGTAGCTTTTGTTCTGAAGCTATGAAAAGCTGTCATCTTCATTATCGCGATTTACGAAACTCATGCAAATGTCGGTGCAACATTTAAAAAGGTTATTATATAGGAGGACTTTTTATAGAATTTATACAAATACGACAATGCCTTAACCGCAAGGTAATTCCTTGAAAACTGTATACTATAAAGGTTATTTTGAAGTTTATTTTATTATCTATATTGTCATCGTTGTTCTCTAAATTTAAGTCCTTACTGACTAGAAATGTACCTTTACAGTAGAAGAAACTCCGTAGCTGCCCAAATAATGTCTGTAAAGGTTGATGGTTCATATATAGCTGTTTCAACATCGATATCTATTTTTGCTTTGCTAGTATACCAATAGATCTTTTACGATTATTAATTCTTGTTTCTTCTCACTTTTCTAGAAAAAAATGTGACGGATTTCTCAAAGTCGAAAATTGTTCATTTTCTACCTGACGACATACTGTATATTTCTCTGTTGGGAAAATGGTTCATTTTTTATACTTCGATATTATTTTAAAATAGAATTGTGGAATTTATTAAAGTTAACAGTGATATGGTATATATATGTTGATGATTCTGGAAGTTACACATAATATGACTGTATATACAGCCACGATATTACTTTATATTCTCTGAGTATTATAATTTAGAATATAGTAGTAGGATATACCTAAAACAAAATGTTTTTTTTTTAACATGAAAATAGACTTCGTTTGAAAGTTTACCATGTTAATGTCGGTTATGATCTTGGTAGCAAACGGGCAAAGAATCTAAGACCATCTCAAAAAACAAAAACGTTAAAAGTTTCAAATCCTTCAACAAGCAATAGAAAAAACAAATAAACTGCTTTATTATTGTATATTACTTAACAGCTAATAAGTTTTGAAAGCGGAAATGAAACAACATGAACTAGTGAGTTGAAATACATTTATTCTTCAGTTCTGAAGTAGTTTTACGAAAGATCTTCAAAATGCCAATCTATGGATGCTATCACCTCATCATTTATTGAAAAACGCTTCCTTTGAGGTTTGGGAACAGATGAAAGTCAGACGGAGCCAGATTTGACGAATAGGCTAGATGTTCCAAAAATTCGTACTTTAATCTGACCAGTTTTGCTGTTGCTAAAGCACCTTTGTGAGCAGATGCATTGCCATGATGGAAAATGATTTTTTCTTCTGCAAACCGAGCCTTTTCTCACGAATTTTCTCATCCAGCTGGTCAAAAAGTTGCAATAATACTCCCCTGTGATTGTTTTATCGGTTGAAGGTAATCAATTAACAAAATTCCTATTACATCCCAGAAAACTGACGCCATAATTTTTTTGGACAACTTTAACCACTTTCGCTGCTGGAGCTGCATGTTGCAAAGGAAGTAGTATGTAAATTACGTTACCACTTTTTAATATATGGATTTGAAAAATTATATTACAAAAAGAAAACTTTTACTTAGATAAGTGATATAGAGTAGTAAACGTTCTATTGTAATTTTTAAAAACTATGTACCGACTACACATAATAATGAGCTATCACACTGCTGTCAGAAAATCATTAAGAGGAAATAAAATTCAGTTTTCTAGCAGTTCGATCGGGTAGTCGAGATCGTATCCCATGCTTTTGGGTAACTTAATTTATCATGTAGCCCAAAGTCGCGAAGTTTCAATGCACGTGGGTTGCAGAACGGATCTTATATCCTCTCATCTCAAGGATTGACTTAATATGGAACAATGTGCTCTGCAGCACTGGAGCTGAATAACCTGGCCCAGTGCACTGTGTAGTTTTTTTTTTCGCAGTTCAAGATCATATTAGTAAACCCAAGTCTCATCCATAGTTACAAATCGATACACAAAATTGGTTTTATTCTTTGTGAAACAAGCCAAATGTTGTTTAGAAAGTTTCTCTCGAGTGCGTTTTTGTTCCGATGTTAGCAAATGCGACACCTTTCTTGTAAATAGCTTTCTCATACCCAAAATATTAGTTAAGATCTCATGTACTGATCCATGTAAGATGCCTATAGCCTCAGCTAAATCATTCACGGTTAATCGACGGTCTTCCATTACCATATCGTATAGTCGCACAACGGTTTCTTCAGTTGCAGTTTTTGAACATCCTCAACGTAGATGAACATTGATACTTGAACGGGCACGTTTAAACTCTAGAGTCTATCTATGAACAGTTGGAAATGAACGAGCAAACTCCTTTAACACTTTCACTAACCTTGGATGGATTTTAGTGGCATATAAACCTTCGAAAACCAAGAATTTTATCACTGCACTCAAACACGACTACTTTAACCGACTTGAAATTTAGGGTGTGTTCATGTGACAGATGAAGCTTCAAAATGGTGTTCAAGTAATGCTCCATAGGGTGTCGTTTTCGAAACTTATTGACTAACCCGATAATAAATATGTTTTAGGTTGGTTTCTCAACTTGTTCCTGTAATTAAACGTTTGGAGATCGGTACCGAAATTTGTAACCTGGTAAGTACTGAATCATAAAACAGGGTTATTAATAGATTTAAGAGTAAGCTCATTACGTGATAAATGCCGTAATATACAAAATAGTTACGAATACTATGCAGTGTTGTATTTTTAAAAAAATTATATTAATTGGTATGTGTTACAAATAGATATATTAATATTTATCAAGATTGAGTAAGTTACTTGTTCATTTTTTCTTACAAGCTGTGAGATACGAAAATATTGTACCACCGTACAATTAGAACAGTGCATTTTGCTATTTAAACAAAAATCTCTATAAGAAAAAATAGTTACATAATGCCCTATATTAAAAATGTATACAAGAAAATATGCTTTGTCTTATATCTTCGGGATTTTTTAGTAACAAACGCCCCTAAAAAATACCCCCATGTTAAAATTATTTATCTTTTGTTTTCGCCTTCCTTGGATTCTTTTTGTTTTAACTTCGTTTTTGTGTTTAACCTACTGGAAAAAAAGTTTATTTGGCTTAGATTGTAGTAGTAGTTAAATATTTATTAAAGACCGGAGGATTTCTATTTATAGAGATTTTTTTGTTATTAAAATTGTTAATTCTGTAGTTCGAGAAACAGAAACCCTCTCTGTAAAAGACCCTTTTGTCTTTCTGGTAAGGGACAAAGATAATATTAGCGGATCTCCCTCCCCTCTGAGCATTCTTTAAAACCATATTAATACACGCTGCAATTCTGCAATCAGAGCCATAAGTTCAATTTTAGTGCACATGTAAAATTTCGCCCAAGAACTACTCGAGCGTATTCCTAGAATGGGGCCAATTTCACAACCATATGGTATGGCGTTTTTGCTAAAAAGTGGTAATCACTATTTTATCCGAGTACGAACATTAAATGACTCAACGTTTTTGTTAAAAAAAATCTTTTAATTATTTTTAACATTATTAAATAGACGTTTTCGCAAAATTCATCAGAAAAAAACTGAAATTTGACGGATTTTTTAGCCTAGTTGTATCGCAGATGAATTATGATTATAACTCAATGTAAATTTTAGACAACCAAAAGAGCGAGCAGCGTGGGCAGCAAAAATGTCCCGGATAAACAGCAACAACGGAGGCGATGCGGACATGATGTAATATAGAGAATATGGAATTTGCCAGAAGATATGCTAATAAAATAGGTGTTCTTACACCTTCTAGGGATTCTCATATTTTGGGTACTAGAGGCCATTTTAGTGAATAGTCTCTCAGTTCAGTAGTCTATGGTTATGTATAACTCTAGTACAAAAACTAGTATAAATTGTCGCATCCACACCTACATTCTAAACTATAATATTTGCGACATATTCATGCACTATAGCTGGAGAGAGATGAGGATATTTTTTTTGCTGAAAAGAACATTATTCACGACACTATTTTTTTATCTTATTTTTAGTCTTAAAATATATGAAGGAGATTCCTAAAAAATGTTCTAAAAGTCAGGTACTTATTTAAAAATTTTGTCTTGTATCTATGACGGAAAACATTGTAATGGAAAATACCTTACAGATCCCATAAAAGTGACTCTTGAAGTTATTAAATATTTTAAACAGTAATGAAGATAATCTTACAAATGAACTAATTTGGTGTTTTTACAAATGTCTTTAAATAAAAATAATTTTCCGTTTATTTATTTTTTTGTTCACTATGTATATATATATATATATATATATATATATATATATATATATATATATATACATATATATATATATAACGAAGGATTCCTAAGATATATATATATATATATATATATATATATATATATATATATATATATATATATATATATATATATATATATATATATATATATATATATATATATATATATATATATATATATATATATATATATATATATATATATATATATATATATATATATATATATATATTATATATATATATATATATATATATATATATATATATATATATATATATATATATATATATATATATACATAATATATATACATGCAAGAACGACTTCCTTTTGTACCGAGCGAGCAAAATGTCGTGTTTTTGCGCTTTTCCATTTGCCTGTCGTTCAACTCATGTGGTACCTATTTACCGGTTTCTGAATCTTTCCCATCTCTCGTAGCGGATTGGAAACAGCTTGTTGACTAACGTCTAATTGCTCGGCGAGTTGTTTTTGTGTTTGCGAATCATCTTCGTCCAACAATGCTTGCAATTCCACTTCTTCGTATTTTTTTGGGGGTTTTCCACGTTCCTTGTCTGCAACATCGTAGTCACCACTTTTGAAACGCCGAAACCATCGTTCACACGTATCTTGCGATGGAGCATGTTCACCATAAGCTTCTCGAAGTAATCGGTATGATTCAACAGCAGTTTTCTTCAAATGAAAATAAAAAATTAATGCTATCCGCGAATGCTCTTTGTTCGGTATAAATTTCGACATATTGAACACAACAACACAACACTATGCACATACTTTTCCAATTTATTAACCGTGCGCGACTGACACTTGTTGATGACACATGACATCTTTATAGCACAAACTGCATTGGTGCACCATCTGTTGTCTGAAATCCGCATTTCATAGTTGTACACCAGGTATATATATATATATATATATATATATATATATATATATATATATATATATATATATATATATATATATATGTACATGTATACATCGGAGTTAGGATGCCCATTGAAAGCAGCAAACCACTTATCCCTATTTTTCGTTAACGTTTTAAAAATCCTTTTTCCCTTTGTCTTTGATGTTCAGGTCTGGAGTTAGAAATAAAAATCTGTTTTTTTTACTGAAGAGAATTAAATTAAATACTTCATGTAAAATTGCCGTAGGTATCGGTAAAAATATTGTCTTAAGTTCGATATGTTTTTACTTTAGTCCTATATTACAAAAATAAATTTTAACTTTTGCACCAGCTGTACCGTGTAGGAGTCCAGACATGAAATTTTAAAAATAATATACTTGTATTGCGAAAAAAAACCGTTAGTCTCGGTCATTTGTACATTGAGAGGTTGGGAATCTCGCGAACTGATACTCGAACGCATCTTAACTTTATAACGCTTATTAATGTCATCATATATATATATATATATATATATATATATATATATATATATATATATATATATATATATATATATATATATATATATATATATATATATATATATATATATATATATATATATATATATATATATATATATATATACATATATGTCTATATATATACATATATGTCTATATTTATATATATATATATATATATATATATATATATATATATATATATATATGTTCAGCATATTAAATGGATATACGACTACATTTAAATTCAGCAGCCCCCTTTTTAATTGTCTAAAACGAAGAGAAAGAAGTATTTAATGTAACCTTTTAAACGAAGTATTTTATAACATCAGGCACTTAAATTTTATTATTTTTTTAGACAAACTTGTTTGTTTACACAATCACTACGAAAAGAGAACTAAACACACGTGTCTAAAACTTCATAACACCACATCTAGTAAAAAATAACACTTAACCAATACCTTTATAATTTGGTCCCCTTGGAGTTTTATCTGTGTCAGGCCGAGAACTATTGGAATAAACCTCGTATATATCAGTTTAGAGTAGATTTAAAACTTAAACTATACACAAATATAGGTTACTTAGCGTATTATTTTAGTTTGTTCAAGGGCGTACAGGTGTAGGTTTAACCATTATTTAGAATACTTTCTTGTTTAAAAATTGAAAAGTAACATGATAAATCCTTTTTTACTAGAAAAATATAATCTAACATAATTTTATAAAAAATTCAGTTGTTTTAGCTTTATTGCATACATTTCGTACCTTTCAGCGACATACCGTAGTCTACATCAAAGGAATCTCTTCCATCTTTAAACAAACACAATATCAACGTATCCGCGTCGTATAAGCTTACAGATGTCTTACAAATTGAAAATAAATTGAAGTTCAGCACCAAACTCTGTTCAGAGCTTTCAAAGGCTGCTCATTTTTATTCCTACGGTAAAGTATTGCCAAAACGCCTTTCCTAGGCAATAGAGAACATTAGCGAGGAACGTTTATTTAAATTTATCTCAGACAAAGTAGAGTTGTTTGTCGGGTGCACGTTTTTTAAGAATTTTGAATTGCAAAAGATTTGAATACCTATAAGATATATCACGAGTTACGTAGTAACTAGAAAACTGTGACTGCAGTGGTATTTTGGCAAAAATAATACTGCAAGATAAATTTGGAAGTTTAACTTTTAAATAATTTATAAGGTTTAAACGTTAAGAGTACTAGAGAAATCGGCAGATATAGGACAAACTCGAAAAACATTTATATCCAGATTCACTTAGAGATTCTACTATTTAGACCCGATCTTTTCTTTTTATCTTTCACCTGCCCGCCTAAGTAGGGATTTTATATTTTTCATATCCTGAAGATATCGGCGGGGATGTCGGTAATACCCGTCAACGTTGTCCAAGTGCAGAAACATCCATTTTTGTATTTCACGACACCTTTTAGATAACGCGGTAGTGCTGTCACGGACGTTATTGCATTTCTGCAAACAACTACTACGTTTGTACAGGGTGAGTCAACGATAGAATAAAGTTCATTACCTCATTTGTTTCGGAAATGACGAAAAAATGTTAAATACAATAGTTTTAGGAAATGTTAAGGTGCGCAGTTTAAAATCATTTTTGAGTATACAGGGTACTTCAAAAAAAAATGTGGCTGATATAACATATGTTTTTTTTAAAAGGAACTTCCTATTTTGTAATTTATTTTTAAATTCTGCGTAAAATTGTATAACTTTTTTATCGATAATGTTATATACCTAAGCCTAGTATTTATTCTAATATTTCATTTTTTTTAAAAATACTAGTTTTCAGTTTTGTAAAAAATTGCCATTGTTTCTGAAGGTGGAATACTCGTAATTGGTACAAGCGTTCTATAGAGGTAAAAAAAGATGTATGTAAAGAAATTTGAATTAGATGCTGCAGGGTGTTCAAAATAACTTTATACATTTCGACTATTTTAAATTAAAAAATCTCAAATTTTTTAAAGGACACAGCCTGTATATTATTATTATTTCTGATAGATTTTACTAAACCCTCCAACTTTTTTTAAGTATGTGATATACTGATATACCTATTGCTAATAGTTTCCGATTTATTTTGAATTTTTCAATTTTTACCCTTGTTTTTAATACACTTACGCTATTGTGAAAACATAAACAAATAGTTAATAATAATAATAACAACCAAACAATAGAAACAATGAAGCAGATACCGAACCAGCTTCACACACACAACCACCTAGTCGAACACAACAAGACCCACCAACCAGGAGGAGCATAACGCAAAATAATATTACAAGGCAAATAGCGAGTACCGCGCAACACCATATCATAGATAACAAAATGAATCACTCGCCACCCTCAACAACATCCACACAACATCACCCCGAATCACCTCTCATACAAACACTCAAAGCAAAAATGGAGTCACATCTAGCTCGATGGTCAGGCACCGACCCCACAACAAGAAATCCCATCCCTCGTTTAATCTTCAAACAGAGTACGCAACCAATCCTCAACACACTAAACAAGCACATAATACCTCAGTATATAACAGACTTAAGTACAATCGAAAACATTCACATAATAATATACGCAGCAGCAATCACCACTCTAACACAAAATAATCAAAAACTCTCTCATCGACAAAGAGACCCCAACAGGACAAAACCAAAATTAACATGGCAAATAAGAATAGAAAACAAAATCAACAACATCAGGAGAGATCTAGGACATCTTACCCAGTTTATAAGCGGGAACGCGTCCAAACGTGTCACACAGGGGGTAAACAAGATCAAATCTAAGTCTGCCAACAGAACACTGCCAGAAATCCTCGATACCTTGAAACAAAAACTCTCTGTATATGCCGCAAGACTCCGTAGATACAAAGAATCAAACGAGAGGAAAGACACCAACAACCTCTTCCGAAGAAGCGAAAAACAGTTCTACCGGAAAACTATGTACAACAAACAGACAGAAGTGACTGAACCACCAAACAAACAAGAACTCACAGATTATTGGAAAAGTATCTGGTCAGAACCCAAAGTACACAATAATAACACCCCCTGGATCAGAGCCAAAGAAGACAAACATAAATATGTGACAGAACAAGAAAATTCCACATTAAATACACAAGAAATTACAGAAACTATCAAACACACACACACACACAACTGGAAATGTCCTGGAATAGACTATATACAAAACTTCTGGTACAAACAGTTTACCACCACACACGAAGCACTCACACACCAAATCAACAAAGCCATTCTACAACCACACACATTTCCCACTTTCCTTACACAAGGAATAACATACGTTAAACCCAAAAGCTCAGACACCATAAACCCGTCAAACTACCGACCTATCACCTGTCTTTCAACCCTACACAAGATCATCACAGCCACAATTTCCAAGAAAATAGAACAACACCTAACGACAACAATGTTCTCACAGAAGAGCAGAAGGGATGCAGGAAAAATAGTCGAGGATGCAAAGAGCAGCTGATCATAGATAGCGTGATTATGGGACAAACCAGAAAAGAACACAGAAGCCTTCACATCGGTTACATAGACTATAAAAAAGCCTTCGACTCCACACCCCACAGCTGGTTAATCAGAGCCCTAGAAATCTATGAAATCAACCAACACTTCAGGCAATTTCTCGCGCAAATTATGAAAATATGGAAAAGCAAAATACGCCTTGAAACACAAACCGAACGCATCCAAAACAGAAGAGCTATACATCAGACGGGGTATATTTCAGGGAGACTCGCTCAGCCCTCTATGGTTTTGCCTCTGTCTCAATCCACTCTCAAATATACTAAACAGAATAGAGCATGGCTTCAATATCAAACACCAAAGAGTAAATCAACATAAAATAAACCACCTCCTCTATATGGATGACATAAAACTCTACGCTGCCACAAAAACACAGCTGAAAGAACTCCTCAAAATCACAGAAATATTCACCTTAGATGTCAATATGGAATTTGGTATAAGTAAACGCAAAGTGCTCCACATCAACAAAGGCCAATGGAAATGCCACCCTGATACAGAAACCATCAACAATGAAACACTCGATAACATGTTCGACAACGAAACATACAAATATCTAGGCTTCCAACAAAGCACCAAACTTACCCATACTCACATTAAAACAGAGCTCCGTACCGAATTCAAAAACAGACTGACGAAACTTTTACAAACAAAACTCAACTCTAAGAATCTCACTAAAGCCATCAACACGTTCGCTATACCTATACTCACATATTCATTTGGTATCATCAAATGGTCACAAACAGACATAGAAAATATTCACATCCTTATACAATCTCAATTTACCAAATACAGGCAAGTACACCCCAACGCATGCAAAGCAAGACTTACCATCGAGAGGAAGGCAGGAGGAAGAGGAATTATAGACATCAGATCATTACACACAAAACAAATACAAGCACTTAGGAAATTCTTTCACAGCAAGCAAACCAGCCGCCACACAGCGACAGTGAAAGCAGACAAAAACTACACACCTCTCGACTTATCCCGGGCAGACACACATAGTCACACCCAATTACAACAGGAAAAGATGAAAACATGGTCAGAAAAAACACTCCACGGAAAACACAGATACCACATAGAACAAGACCACGTAAATAAAAAACAAGCATACAATATGGGCAGCTATTCCCTGAAACAGAAGGCTTCTTACTTGCCATCCAGGATACAGTCATATTAACCAGAAACTACCAAAAACATATCATCAAAGACCCAACTATTATAAAAGACAGATGCAGGAAGTACCACCAGCAGAAAGAAACGATCGGACGCATAACAGGCGGATGTAAAATTTTAGCCAAAACAGAATACACAGCCAGACATGACTCAGTTGCCAAAGTAGTTCACCAAGCACTAGCCACAACATACAAACTCATAGAAAACACAGATCCCTACTACAAATACACACTAACATCCATACTTGAAGATAAAGATTACAAGCTCTACTGGGATATCAATATCCATACGGATAAAACAGTCTCCGCCAATAGACCCGATATTACTTTTCAGTGCAAAAAAGGAAAAGTCACCTACCAAATTGACATAGCGGTCCTCAACGGCACAAACATCTAAACGAAATACACAGAAAAAATTTCCAAATACACAGACCTTGCAACGGAAATAAAAAGGCTATGGCAACCAGAAAAAGTCATCATTGTCCCCCTCATTATATCAGCCACAGGCCTTACACCAATAACATTCACACCACATGATTAGGACTCACACTCAAACATATATAAAAGCGTTTGTGCTGACTTAGCTTTGGCCCGTCAGCCAAACATGGAACCACATTGACCAAATGTGAGAAAGAAGAACTTTTTGTAATAAGAATAATAATAATAATTTTAATATAGTTTAACTTATCTAATGATTAATTATTATGACGTAATAAATGTTCAAAAATATGCTGGTCTTCTTGAATACGCATGTTTAGTCGTTTTACTTTATTTTCCTTCACTTTCCTTAGCATAAACGGCGTTATTGTCCTGCACGCATCCCGTATCCTATTTTTAAAAAATACTGCTGTTATAGGGGGATTCACATAAACACGATCTTTAATGTAGCCCCACAAAAAGAAGTCTAAAAGTGTTAAGTCACATGATCGAGGGGGAGACTGAATGAAGCCATCCCTACCGATCCATTTTTGTGGGTAACGATCGTGAGTTCCGTCTTGTTGAATCCGCATTTGTTTCCTTTCAAAGTTAACTTCTTCAAGAAACTGGGGTAATTCGTTTTGCAAAAAATTTAGATATCTAGGCCCGTTAAGCGGTTCGCGGAAAAAATATGGACACACATACATTAAGCGACCAATGGTTTTGGTTTTGAACTTCCTGGACCCAAAATGGATTAACTATTGAATAGTAATGCATATTATGGCTATTAACTGCTCCATTACTGCGAAAAGTAGCTTCATCAGAAAACATTATTTTGGATAAAAAATTTGCATCGGCCTCTACTTCTCCATTCATAGTGGAACAAAAGTTTACTCGTCTTTCAAAATCACAGTCTTGAAGTTCTTGGTGTAGTTCCATATGAAAGGGATGATAATTGTATTTTCTCGTGATGCGATTAGCCGTAGTTTGGGATGTGTCAGATAAGTCAGCTAGTTGACGGCTGCTGACCTGGAGAGTATCTTCAACATGAAGTAAAATCTTCATTTCTTTTTCCTCATTGGAAGCATTCTGGTTTACTACTTTCCGTTTCGTATACTCAACGCTACCACTACCATCAAACCGTTCCATTATGCACTGAATAGATTTGCTAGATGGTATACGTCTATTAGGGTACTTCGCTCCGTAAAGCCTTACTGCCAAAAGAAAATTTTTATCCGCCTCGCCCAGTATAATCCATATCAATTAATTCATTTTTAGGAAATCATAACTATCACCTTTATAAGTCACTTACTACATCAAATTAAACTATTTTTACTTGCTTAATAGACATGTCAAAATTTGACAGAGCCTACATTTTTGTTTTGTTTTGGCAACTATGATGTTATAGCGTAAGTGTATTAAAAATAAGCGTAAAAATTTAAAAATTCAAAATAAATCGAAAACTATTAGAAATAGGTATATGATATACTCAATAAAAGTTGGAGGGTTTTGTAAAATCTATCAGTAAAAATAATAATATATACAGGGCGTGCCATTTAACAAATTTCAGATTTTTCATTTTAAAATAGTCGAAATGTACAAATTTATTTTGAACACCCTGCAGCATCTAACTCAAATTTCTTCACATCTTTTTTTTTCATCTCTATAGAACGCTTGTACCAATTATGAGTATTCTATTATCGGAAACAAAGGCGCTACTGTCAATTTAACTAGTATTTTTTTTAAAAAAATTGAAATATTAGAAAAACTACTAGGTTTAGGTATATAGTATTATTAATAAAAAAGTTTATGCAGAATTTAAAGATAAATTAGAAAATAAGATATTCCATTTAAAAGAACATAAGTTATATCGGCCACACTATTTTGAAGTACCCTGTATACTCAAAAATTATATTAAACTATGCACCTTAATATTCCCTAAAACTATTGTATTTAACATATTTTCGTCATTCCCGAAACAAGTGAGATAATGAACTTTACTCTATCGTTGACTCGCCCTGTACGTGGTCAGGCTATATATATATTAAAAGTATACCGTCCTGCCGGGATCGAACCCGATACCTCCTACACCGCAAGCCAGTACTACGCTACTGAGCCACGGGCCGCCACTAGTTGTTTTAAAAGTGAAAACTTCTAGTTTTCTAGTTGACTTTTATTTTTGACAGTGTTATGTTTCCTTCGGTAAACGTAATCAAAGAAACGTATGTATAAAAATATTTAAAATAAAAATCGAGGAATTGATTCTTGAGGTAGGTAGGAAAGAAAAAAGTTTTTAAATTTTTTAATAATAAATAAAAATGCTTTCTCTTGTCTCATGCTTTACAGCTTGATAATTGTAGTTAGCTTACCAGTGTTCTTATAAATTTAAAACTATATTTGCCAAATTAGACGAGATTGAAAATGAGACCTTTGTTGTGAATCAGTGTGTACAGTTTTTTGTTAATTTTGTTAGGAAAATACCAATTTTTTCTAAGAAAGTATGTCAAATATTTTTATAAATAAAATAAAATGACGATTAAAACCCATTTTTGAAAATATGAATATTTATTTTATCCACATTCTATATTTTGCTGCCTTCTCAAAAACTTACCCTTTACTCTAATCCTTCTATTTTGTTAATGATATTACCATGTTTAGTACCGCCTATGCATAAACATTGCCTGTTATTGTTATTGGTTAGGCGGAGAAATCTTGAGATTAGTTTATTGGGTTCGACGTCAAGTCCCTGTATCCATTCCAGTAAATGAAGCTCTCCACAAATCTAACAAAATGAAATTTTTAAAAGCCACATAATAGATCTTGCCAAACAGTAGCTCAAGAATGCATATCTCCAAATAGCAGGCGTCGCTATGGATTCATCTCTGCCACTAGCTATAACTAACCTCTTTATGATCTACTTCGAAAAAAAAACTAGGTAGCCCTGAAGACATAACTCTGGATCCTTCGGAAAATATAAACGTCATTAATTCTTAGATTACCTATACTCCTTACACTAAAGGATTTAATTCAGACTGGAACTAGAGCAATACAGTCAACTGCCATTTTTAGATACAAGCGTACAGGAGACTACAGAAGAAGATCTCAAGTACGCAATAAATAAGAACCTCGCACACACCAACAGGTATTTGCACGCCGATTCACACTACCGCCCTAACCTCAATAGCTTTTCGTCTAACCAATAACACCCGCAAGAACTATCTGGAAGCAAACCTGGAATCACAAATTAAACTCAAAAGATTAAATGAAGCTAGAAAACTAAGGCGTACACAGTATCCCGTATACATACTGCATATCTCGAAAAATACAAAGTATCCACAATAAACAAACTACTTCTGCTATTTTTCAGCACTACTAGCGACATGTCAAAAATCGATTTTAATAACTGCAAACAAATAGCCACTGTTGGGTACTACAAAACAAGAATCATCCGAGATGTCATGAAAATTGAGAAAACTGGAACCTTAAATAAAAGAGATGATGTACCCAAACTCCCAGCCTAATAGAAATGCGTAAGAGAATAAGACAACAACGTACCAGCAACCAACAGCTTACTGCACAACACCAAGACTAGAGACAATGAAGCTCGCACAGCTCAGAAACTCTCAATTTACCGCCAACTACTGACCAGTCAACATTGATAATGCTAAATGAGACTTTGGCGGAATGTTGGCTACTACAAAGTCAAAAAACACACTGATATACAGCAATGCATTATCATCTATAAAAATTGTGCGGAGATTTTTAATTTAAATTTTCAATTTCGGATTTTCTATTTTTGATTTAGAATATAAAATCTTTAAAAAACATAGAATATGCAAAATAAACGGCCAAGTGCAAGTCGGACTTGCGCAATTAGTGTTCCGTACGTTGATTGCTTTAAACAAATTTGTTATGGACGTACAAAATAATCAGTGACTTCACAAAACACATCCCAAATGAGTTTTCAACAAAGTTTCTTTTCGATCTTTACTGAAAACTGCTGACCTTGAAATTTTTATTTTTTTTTTATATACCAGATAAATTATTAAAGGTGATAATTTTCGTTCAATTTACACCCTGTGGAGAATATTCCAGAATTTTTTCAAAATTTTTTGGTCAGTACATTTCCAGATAAGGGGGGGACAGCGATTTTTCGCAATCTATTAAAAAGAATACAAAGAAAAGTAGGCCCAAGTATTCCATTACATATTTTTTGGACCCGAGTTTTTAAAATCTTTCATTTAACGCTCCACTCGATAACCTGGTAATTTTTTTTTCACTTCCGATTTCATCCCCCAAAACTAACTCCTTAAGTAAAAAATGTAACTTACAAAACTACACGGTTCTAATGAGGCCATCAATTCCTATATTAGTGCTAAATATCAACTTTCTATGTCAAATAGTATCAGGGAAAATCGGGTGTGACAGATGGACAGACGGACCGACAGACAGACGGGCAGACAGACACCGAGTGGTCTTATAAGTATTCCATACGGAACACTAAAAATGCATTTATTAACATAACCGTAATAAGGCATTCTCAAATTACCGATTTAAAAAATTTTAAAGTTTATTTTTTGACTGAATCAACCGGTACTTAGTGGAAGCTGATCAATAATTTCTAATAAAACTATTTTTGCTCAAAATTTTCACTATATTTGATTAAGATGGACATGATATGTTCCGCTACAATGTAGTTTTTTCAGAAGGTAATTGTTAAATGATCTTAAAGAGTAGAATAAAATATTTGGGGTTTTAACAAAATTTGAATTTTACAGTTTTGATTACTTAGATAACTTTACATGGTATATAGTAAAAATTATAACTCATAAAACAACTAGGTTCGTTCGGAAATAAATTAAGTGAAAACAAATTTAATAATGGAATTATTCAAATTTCAAGAGATTCAAGCAAATCTCTCATCACTGGTATATTGTAATTCATTTAAATGAATTGCACAATTAGAGCCGTTTTTCTTCTTAGTAAAGTGAGCTCAGCGTCTTTTTATTCTTTTATCGAAACTTTTTCCCGTTTAGCCTGTGTACATTGGATTATTTGTATTCGTTTTTTATGATTTTTTTAATGAGCGTAGCTCACGTACTGCAGGGAAATTCCTAAAGCGCTACAGGAGTGTATGCGGAAAAAGCGATTCATGTTCGTCTTAAATCGCTGTAACTGGTGCTCGGTGGAAAACATAGTCCTAAGCAAATAATTCTAAAGGGAAGATGTTTTCTATGTAAAATTGCTTGAAAAGTGTTGTACGAGGAATAACAAGCTGAACCTCATACGGATATGATGTATTAGCGCGACGTGTATTAATAGCATGCACTGCTCTGGTACACTTTCCATGAAAATACTTGTAGAATAGACTCAAGTCGCCAACCATTCTTCTATGTTTCAAGGTATCAAGATTTCTGGTGAGTTCTGGGTCTCCAATCAGGCGAACAGCTCTCTTCTGAATAGAATTCAAAAAATGCTGTGTATGTTTAGGAGCAGAACCCCAAAGATGGATGCAGTATTCAGATTTGAGCTATATACAGAATTACCAGTTATTGTGGAGTGTGGAGCTTTATAGTTTCAAATAGTATTCCCAGTTTTTGAGAAGCTCTCTTTGCTATACATGCGACATGTTCGTGGTAAGATATATTTGCTTCCAACTTAACACCCAGCAACTTGAGTGAGAATGTTAGAGGAATGGAATGTCCCGACATAACTATGTCGGGTTCCTCAACGTTCACTTTCTTAGAAAAAACTGCCAGCCCAGTGTGTTTGTAGCGTTAAATTCTACTTGGTTACTGTCACCCCAAGATAAAATTTCTTTCAGGTCTTCGTTAAGTTGAACAGCTTCCTGCTGCCTGTTGATATTTGCATATATAGTCGATGTTCGAGTATTTAAAGTGAAATCATCTGCAAAGCTGTAGATTGGATTCCTGGTCCTTTTCAGCCGATCGTTAATGTAAATGAATAAGAAAGTATGGAACAATGTGGAGCCCAGGGGCACACCAGCGTTGATAGTGAAGGTATTAGAGAGAAATATATTGACTACCACTTGTAAATAACGGTCTCTGAGGAAACCCAAGAGCCATAAACAAAACCTTTCAGACATATCGTGAGAGCGTAACTTAGCCAACAATTAGTCATGCCCAATACAGTCGAATGCCTTGGATATATCAAGTGCAATCGGCTAAAATTTTCCTAAATGTTCAATTGCACAGTTCCAAACATGTGTTACATAAGTTACAAGATCTGCTGTTGATTTTTTCTTACGAAAGTCATATTGGGGATGGATGATGATATTAAGTCCTTCTAGATATTTTAAAAGACGCTGATTGATAACCGTTTCCATAACTTTTGATATCGAAAGCGATACGGTAGTTTTTTGGCAAGGCCTTGTTCCTTGTTGCATTTTTTTGGTATCGGCTGAAATGTAGCCCATTTCCAACTGGAAGGAAATATTCCCTTTTTATAAGGATAGGTTAGTTTACTTGCGCATTTTTGAGTGCTATGACAGGTATTCCATCAGAGCCAGCAGCTTTTTTTGTGTCTAGCTCCATTAAAATACGTTTTATGATACGCTGTATAAAGACAATATCGGGCTTCCGTGGAAATAGTGGGTAGTGATGTTTCCTTAAAAATCAGCAGTGAAGCGAAGAGTTCAACCAAGAAATTGGCTTTCTCAACAGGTGTAGTTGCAATAGTATTATCTGGCCGTATGAGTGCTGGTATAGTGGATGTGGTGACATTTTGACTAGTGGCCTTAGCTACTGACTAAAAGGACCTGGTTATTATTGGGCAGTTTATTTCTAGTTCATTGATTTTGTGCCTCCCTGGTTTCATCGATAATTTCTTTACATCTGTTCCGGGCAGGAAGAAAAATCAACGTTATGCTACTTTTTTTTTGGAGAACGAGAATAAATTAAAATACTATTATGAATTGTATCTCGAATACTTGAAGGACGTGTGAAATGAATTGTTTCCTTCTTGTATAATAATAATTATTATCAAGTGGTTATAGTGACCTAAATTCATCTTAGGATGTTGAGTGTTTGGCCAAACCTCTTCTATCAACTCCTTGTTTTTCGTTGCTTATAAAGGATAGCAAAGTTTATCTTTAGAAAATTAAATAGGCATTTTTTTATCTGCCTCCAACAATTTTATTTATGTATTCTTTAAATATATTTTCTTCTAGATGTTAATTTGCTGGCTTGACTTGTAGATTTACATATTTGCTTTCTACTATTGGCAGGTTCCCATTTAATGATATTCATGCTCTTATTTTTGTTGCACATTCCCATACATATATTTTTTCTTGTTTTTCTTAAGGACTTCACATATTCTTGTATATTGAATGCTATTTGTGCTAGTTAGTAAATAATACGGCTACATATTGTTCTGTTTGATCCTATTTTGAAAAAAATTACCGAAGGCAGACTTGAAAGTATCTCACTTTATACTTATTTTTGCAGTTAAGCCGTCAACCATTTTAAAATTTAAACGCTTTTCAGAACATGCTAAATAAATAGAGTCACAGATTTGTTCCAATATCACTATTTTAAAGAGTTGACATTAAAATGGGCCTGATTTTAAGATTTTAAATGAGATAGCATACAGTTACTCTTAAACTGCTCATTGTCTTAGATGCTTTATGTAATGATGCAAACTCAAATCACGCTTGATAAACCTAATTCTGTACCCCAGAGGTAAAGTGTCGTAATTGCATTTGTCGTAATTTTACAGGAAATAATGGTCAAAATTATTATTACACTACTTTTTCTTTTATAATATAACCAAAGATATAAGATTCAGGATTTCTATATTCAATATTTTTACTTTTCCCTAAGTACTACAGTTATGACGAATGTAAACGTTAAGCCTAAAATCACAAATTTTGTAGTTAGGACTCCTTACCTCTGAATAACAGAATTCAGAAGTGAACATATATTATGTAATACAGTAAATATATATTTTTTTTTTTTTTGAAAAGATAATGGATACTTTCTCACCAGAAAATTGAAAGTTGATGTGATACAGAGTTTTAAATGAAATTCAACTTTAGCATTAGCTTTTGCTTTAACAAAGATGTTACCTACTCTGTAGTAATCCATCTTTACACAATCAAAATCAACAAAAACGAGCTTTTTAATTAAAATTTTCAAAAAGTTTATGTAGAAGCGTTGTCTTTTTGTTAATTTTACTTCGGATTGTAAAATGTTGGCAGTTTGTTAGTGTTTGCGACATTTTTACTAAATGGAAACTTTCTGATTTTCTAGAATCTATTTATTGTCGGTTACCTATTGTTTTTTATAACTAAACGTTGTTTATAATGACTTTTTTAAAATAAAAACCAAAACAATTTACAATTGTAATATATATCAAGACATTATTTCTAACATGAATTCTATAAAATACATCAAATTCACTATTTTGGTACGTTAAAATAAGATAAATAAAAACAATATTGTTCTCATTTACTTGAGTTATTACAGTTACTGTGCAGAAGGTCGAGGGTTCAATCCCGCAAGTCGGTATATATATTTATTAATTTATTTAACTATTGTTGGCCTGGCCACGTAAAGTAAATCCCAAGATATAAGATCCTGACTTTTTGCTTTTCAATGGGGCAATAAACGACCCTATTATGGTTTTGTGCATAGTTGCCAGGTATTACGATAAACGTATTTTTATTTTACCTGCTTTGTAAACCGCCCTCACTCGCACCTGCATTCATATTGGATCTATTTTTACCTATATATTTACTACCTAGCAACCCGGTTTGGAGCCCTTTAAGTATTTGATAATATAGGCCTAATGACCACAGGTCCCCATTTAGATTCGAGAGATACTTTTTATTATTTTTATTTTTAGTTTTACTTACAACGTAACGGTTCTATTTTAATTATGTTGTGTCCGTGGGAAAACTGCAATAGTGGCTATCAAAACAGAAAACATTTATCACATGACGCTAAACAAATAGTAAAAAATGTTTGGTAAAAAGAAATTTGAATAAACAAAGTGCTTTGCAAGAAACCAGTGAACTAACAAAAACCCCGATTTCTACGATTAAGGGTATTGTAGGAAAACCATCGCTCAGGAACAGGAAAAAACGGAAAACCTTTCAAATGTATCATGTAGACGATTGTGAAAAAGACGTCATCAGGAGAAAAATATATTCTATGTATGAAAACCGTTGGTGCCGACACTAGACAAAATAAAATTAAGACTGGTGCAGGAAGGGACCAATATACAGTGTGGCCGACCAACCCTTCACAGAAGTCTCTTAAGAATGGGATTCACGTTCCGAAAAATCAACAAAATGCAAGTAGTGATAGAGTCATACTTATTTACAAGAAATTAAAAAGTATCGATCAGAGAATTGGCAATAATTTACCTTGAAACATGGTTCGATACCCATGACACTGTGCAAAAAGGGTGAGTTGACAGTAGTACAAAATGTCAGACTAACGTACGTTCAAATAAAGGTAAACGAATAACCATTTTGCATGCTGAATCTGAAAAGGGCTGGGTTTCAAATTGTCTACTCTTATCTGCAAAAAACATAAAAGATTCTAGTTTGGACTATCGCGAAGACACGACCGCAGAACTTTTAGAAAATTGGTTTCAAAATTCCCTTTTGCCAAATGTTCCCGAACAGAGTGTTATAGTTATGGACAATGCAAGTTACCATAGATGCCTACTAAATAAGTTTCCTAATGCAGCCAACACCAAATCGGAAATACAGGAATATATGTTAGAAAATGACATTTATTTTGACTTTAGTTATAAAAAAGTGATCTTTTGGAAGTGTTGAAAGACTATAAATTGGAAAAGAAATATGTTTGTGATAGAATGGCTGAGAAAATGGGACACATTTTTTTGCGGCTTCCTCCGTATTATTGTTTGTTTAATCCAATTGAACATATTTGGCATCAAATTAAATCAAAAATAAGGGCACAAAATGTTTCTCCTACTTTAAGCGTGTCAGTGAAAGCTGAAAAAGTTCCATTCAGCACCTTGTTAAAGTTAAAGATTCATATATTTAAGTAAATAATATAAAACCACTGATAATTACCCCAGCTGATGACAGTGATAGTGAAACCGAATTAGGCTTAAGTTAAAATATATTTTTATTTATACAATATTTCCCCTCTTGTTCTATTCAAACTGTATATTTGTACTTTTTATCCATTTGTTGCGTAGTTGTTCGCAGAAATGCAATAACGTCCGAGGCAGCACTACCTCATTGGCTAAAAGGTGCAGTAAAATACAAAAATGTATGTTTTGGCACTTGGACAACGTTGACGGATATTACGACATCTTAGCCGATATCCTTAGGATATGGAAAAATGGGTAAAATCCCTACTCAAGCGGGGAGGTGGACGATAAAAAAAAATTAGACAATATATTTAATATAAATACGTGAGTACGCTGTTATTAAGTTTTACAATTTAATTTGTCAACTAAATAATTATCTCTTTTAATTAATACTGTTTGAATAAGTCAGCCATGGAAATCAAATAGTTGAGTATTTTTATTCGTCTCATATAAGTTTAAATAATCAACTGCATACAGAAATCGGATTATTCACATTTTTATTTACCTCTTTTAATCTTAAGAGTTCAGAGATTTTATTACTGAAACATCCACCATTGTCATACATAAAATTTATTCTTCCTTGTCGCCTCTTTCTCAGGTACGAGCACGAAAGAAAAAAAAAAAATTATAATTTTACTTTTGTTTCGAGCTTGATTAGAGTTCCAGATCAATTTTCTCTTTTATGAAGCATAATATCATGTCATGCAGATTATAGTATAAAATAAAACAATTTCAAAAATAAGGGAAATATTTCCGTTAATACGAGGTAAGGAGGTTTCTCGGTATGACGGTTAAAATTTGATGCTTACTTCAGGAATTTTTTTTCGTAACACAATAAAATATAATCTTTTCAATTTTTTTTAGATATTATTATTGACATGTTAAACTATACATTTTTTTTTAGTTTAGTTAATAAAATTTTGTTCATGTTATTTGCAGTCGAAGTGATCTCCTCAAAAAAGAAGGTGGATAGATGGTGAGAAGCACATTTCCATTTGTAATCATCTCTAACAAAATACCCAAATTAATTATTATTCAATAAATATATCTCTACCGGGTTATGTAGAGGATTAGACATATGTAAACAAAAACAAAATGGCAGACTTGTAAAAAAATTTTTCAAAAATCGTGTTTATTTTCGTTCAAGAAATAAATTAAGAAATTATTAATGAAAATAATTGGTTCTACTTGATCCGATAACTAATTATAAGTAGAACAATGTGTAAAAATTTTAGCCCGATCGGATAGATAGAATTTTGTCGCTGCTCCTCACGAACCGAAAAAAAGTGGTTTCGAGAAAAACGAGTTTAAAGTTTTTGTAACTGAGTTTTTATAGAAAACTTATAATTACACTAATGAACTATGCCTGTTGCATACAGTATACCTTCAATTTCTTCAAAGGTTTCATTTTCAGCACAGATGTAAGGGTATTGAAGGAACAATAGGGCAGGTCAGATCGTTGCAGCTGCCGTGGGTCGAGTGGAAGATTACTACGACGCGCTCTCTTCTATATGACATAAGTTCGTAAATATTTAGAATTTTGATCCGAAATTTTTACAGTATACTCTTGATTTATATTACTTAAGAAATATGTAAAAGAAAAAAGCTACATTTTGAAGCTGAATACCATTCGTTCAAACTGTATATTTGTACTTCTTATCCATTTGTTGCGTAGTTGTTCGCAGAAATGCAATAACGTCCGAGGCAGCACTACCACGTTGTCTAAAAGGTGCAGTGAAATACGAAAATGTATGTTTTGGCACTTGGACAACGTTGACGGATATTACGACATCCTAGCCGATATCCTTAGGATATGGAAAAAGGGTAAAATCCCTACTAAAGCGGGGAGGTGAACGATAAAAAAAAATAGACGATATATTTAATATAAATACGTGGGTACGCTGTTATTAAGTTTTACATTTTAATTCGTCAACTAAATAATTATCTATTTTAATTAATATTGTTTGAATAAGTCAGCCATGGAAATCAAATAGTTGAGTATTTTTATTCGTCTCATATAAGTTTAAATAATCAACTGCATACAGAAATCGGATTATTCACGTTTTTATTTACCTCTTTTAATCTTAAGAGTTCAGAGATTTTATTACTGAAACGTCCACCATTGTCATACATAAAATTTATTCTTCCCTGTCGCCTCTTTCTCCCGTACGAGCACGAAAGAAAGAAAAAAATTATAATTTTACTTTTGTTTCGAGCTTAATTAGAGTTCCAGATCAATTTTCTCTTTTATGAAGCATAACAGATGTCATTCAGATTATAGTATAAAATAAAACAATTTCAAAAATAAGGGATATATTTCCGTTAATACGAGGTAAGGCGGTTTCTCAGTATGACAGTTAAAATTTGATGCTTATTTCAGGAATTTTTTTTCGTAAAATATAATCTTTTCAATTTTTTTAGATATTATTATTGACATTTTAAACTATACATTTTTTTTAGTTTAGTTAATAAAATTTTGTTCATGTTGTTTGCAGTCAAAGTGATCTCTTCAAAAAAGGAGGTGGGTAAGTGGTGAGAAGCTCATTTCCATTTGTAATCACTTTTAACAAAATACCCAAATTAATTATTATTCAATAACTATATCTCTATCGGGTTACGTAGAGGATTAGACATTTATGTAAACAAAAACAAAACGGCAGACTTGTAAAAAAAATTTTCAAAAATCGTGTTTATTTTCGTTCAAGAAATAAATTAAGAAATTACACAGGTCTGCAACAAAAATGCTGTCTGGATGTTTTCAACTGATGTATTTAGGTGTTCTGAAAACTAAAAAAATACTCAAAAAATTCCAGAACGTCAGGTTATTTTGCAAAACGCAAAATTTTATTATAAAAAAGGTTTTTTTTGGGCTAACTTGAAGTCATAAATAAATAGGTACAATTTTATTTTGATTACTGTTTTTAAATGTATACAGGCCATAACTGTCATTACTTTCTAAATAAAGAACGCCCTGTGTGAGCTAAATTAACAAACATAAACGTTGTAACCAGAACGTGCGCGCTCTGATAGTTTAGAAAGTGGCGCGGTACAATTACGTGTTAACTCGTCATTGTTTTATAGATCTTGGTTCAATATAGTGCAATGTCATCTGTGCAGAAGTGTGTGAATTCGTCTGACAGTTTCTGTTATATTCGTGGCGAATATATGGTATTAAAGCAACAACTTAATATTACGGACTTTGTAAAAAAAAGTATACTTCACGTATTTTCGCTTAAAACTTGGAGATCAGGATAAAGTTTGGGCACCCCATAAAGTCTGCAAACGATGTGTTGAAGACCTTCGAAATTGGTTTAAGGGCAAGAAAAAAGCTTTCCGATATGCGATTCCTATGGTATGGCGCGAGCAAAAGAACCATAGTGATGATTGTTACTTTTGTTCGTGTAATGTGAAAGGGTATAATTCAAAATGGAAGCAGTCCATTTCATACCCCAATCTGCAATCAGCTATTCGTCCCATCTCTCATGGGACCGAAATACCAGTGCCCAAGGCCCCTGCTACCTTGGAAGAGATTCCACGTTCTGACGAAGATGGTGCTGTACCTGAACCCGATGACAAGTCAAGTTTTCAATTTGAAGATGACAGCAGTCCGAAATTGTTTTCCCAGGGCGAGCTAAATGATTTGGTAAGAGACTTGAATCTTCCCAAAAACGCTGCTGAGTTGCTTGGATCAAGGCTCAAAAGCAGCAACTTACTTTTGCCGGGAGTGTCTTCCTCCTGGTTTAGATATCGTGAGAAGCAGTTCACTTCCTACTTTGCCTAAGAGGACGAGTTGGTTTATTGTACCAATATTGAAGGTTTGATGGATACATTTAAGATCTCATACGACCCAGCACAGTGGCGTATTTTCATAGATTCTTCAACAAGAAGCCTTAAAGCAGTTCTGTTTCACTATGGCGGTTTCTATGCTTCCATTCCTGTCGGTCATTCCGTACACCTCAAGGAAACCTACAAGAACTTGGAATTGGTTCTTTGCAAATTAAAATATAAAGACCACGGTTGGCAAGTGTGCGGTGATTTAAAAATCGTGGGCATGTTGCTCGGACAACAATCTGGGTTTACCAAATTCCCTTGCTTTTTGTGTCTATGGGATAGTAGAGACCGAGCAAATCACTGGACCAAAAAGTATTGGCCTCCGAGGAAGCTTAAAGTTGACGAAAAGAACGTCCTGCATGAAACTTTGGTGTTTCCTCATAAAGTTCTTCTACCACTGCTTCACATAAAGCTGGGATTGATGAAGCAATTTGTAAAGCCACTTCCAAGAGATGGAAATTGAAGGAAGGTGTTTTCGTTGGACCAGATATTAGACGGCTTATGGCTGATCCACAAATCATCACAACCATGACGAATCCTCAAAGAGAAGGGTGGATTGCCTTTAAAGAGGTCATAGAGAAATTTTTAGGCAATAACAAAGACCATAACTACAAACAAATCGTCAAAAGAATGTTAAAAGCATTTCAAGCTTTAGGTTGCCTAATGAGTTTAAAAGTACATCTTCTTCATTCCCACCTCGACTACTTTCCAGAAAATTTAGGAGATCTGAGTGAAGAGTAAGGTGAACGATTTCACCAAGATATTAAGGAGATGGAAAAAAGATATCAGGGAAGATGGAGCGTCTCAATGACTCAAGACTACTGTTGGACGCTTCAGAGAGACCTTCCAGATGCTTCCTACAAGCAAAAATGTACCAAAAGGAGTTTCACTGGGAAAAAGAAATGTGTTTAGTGCTTACTAATGAATGTATTTTAGATAAAAAAAAAGTTTTGTTACGCAATTATAAATTAAAAAAAAAATTTTTTGTCTTTTATCTTTTATTTTAAGATGATAACTTGTTTAACATAGATACCTACATTGTCAGAAAACGTGACGTTCTATGACAGAATGAAAGTCATTTTCGGATTCAGTACACCCAAAAACATAAGAATTACGCAAAAAAAACCAAAACAGCTCTCAATTTTTTTGGCTTGTGTTATTTATGAAAATAATTGATTCTACTTGATCCGATAACTAATTATAAGTAGAACAATGTGTAAAAATTTTAGCCCGATTGTAACTCAGTTTTTATAGAAAACTTATACTTACACTAATGAACTATGCCTGCTGCATACAGTATACCTTCAATTTCTTCAAAGGTTTCATTTTCAGCACAGGTATAAGGGTATTGAAGGAACAATAGAGCAGGTTAGATCGTTACAGCTGCCGTGGGTCGAGTGGAAGATTATTACGACGCGCTCTCTTCTATATGACATAACTTCGTAAATATTTAGAATTTTGATCTGAAATTTTTACAGTATACTCTTGATTTATATTACTTGAGAAATATGTAAGAGCAAAAAGCTACATTTTGAAGCTGTCACACCGAGAAGCCCCCAATGAAGAGAAGCAAATAGCACCCTAGCCACCCACACATAAATTAAACACGTCAAGACAGATAATTTTAGTATACCGTTAACCCTAAGAAAAAAAAAATAAAATAGCATTATGTGCAATATTTTTTACTTCAATAATGCCTAAACAAACTGATAACTTTGTCTATGACATGCTCGAGTGACACTTTATGCCGGTTCGACTCGTGTAGTAAAAAGGAGCGGCTTCTGTGAATTGCTATTTGCGCTTAATGGATCAAGAGCAGTTATTCGTAAATAATAGTGATTTATAATAGAAAATCACAAACCGTCATAAAAAAATGGTTAATCTATCAAATTGAAAAGCCGGAGAAAATTGCATAAACAAGTGTAAATATATATTTACATTTGTACATAATAATTTTTTCTCTTTAACAAAAATGGTTTAAATGGGAATAGAATGGAAAGAAATACGTGACAATTTTCACATTACAGTATTTGCAGGGTATTTTTAGGCGAAAATAATAAAAATTAATTGTAAAGACTTCACATATCACAGTACAACCATATATCCAGTTGTTTGTCGCCGGAGAGTGCAGTTGATTTAGGCCTAATTTTAACCCCTAAAAAAAATTTACAAATGAAATGGAAAACACGATTCATCAAATAGGTTGTACACTAGTAGTTGTACAGTAGTGACTGGCCGTGGCTCGGTGACGTAGTACTTTGCTACTGTGCAGAAGGCCGAGGGTTCAATCCCGCAGGTCGGTATATTTATTTACAAATTTATTTAATTATGTTTGGCCTGGCCACGTATATAGGTAGTAGTTTTTTGCAGAAATTCAAATAACGTCCGTGGCAGTACTACCGCGCTGTTTAAAAGGTGGCGTGAAATACAAAAATGTATGTTTCGGCACTTGGACAACGTTGGAAAAAAGGGTAAAATCTCTACTGAGGCGGGGAGGTGAGCGATAGAAAAAAACTTGTATTAAGATGTTTAAACTAATAAATCCCTTACTACTTCCCTATTTTATGCTGTTGCTTTGTAAAAACAACCCTTACTATATACATTTTTTATGTATTTTTAAAGGTACTAATTCTTCTTATGGGAGTAGGCGATTTCTCCTCACGATCCCGGTGAGGACAGGATCATTTCAGGGAGCCACGACCCTGCCTTATGCAAGCACATATTCTTTCCTCACCCCTCTACTCTGAGGAGTACATTTTCTTAAACACCCTATAAATCTGAATTCTCAATTCTCCAAACCCTTTTCTTCTTTTCTGGTCCAAACTTTCTTCAAATGGAAATGTCAAACTTTAAAACTAACATACCCTAGGCAAGTATAGCTATAATCTTGCAATGACGTGTCAGTCTGCCCCAAGGATTCTGGAGGAGAGGGCAAAATTTCGAGAGACATACAATATTCACATAAAAAAGGCTCGAAGAATATCTTGCATGCTTAGAAAACCAGTGACAGAGCATCAAATGGGGCGTCCATAGGATCAGTGAAATGAGGCTACAGGGCGAAGCGGTTACCGTTCTCAGGCCGGAACACCTTCAATTCCAAAATAACTTGGACGTCAAATCACAAATTGGCTTGGCCCTACTAATCTAGAATCGAAAGAAGTACCTCGTCATAAAAACCAAATCGTGTCAGACAGGGTGATGCACGTGATACTTAAACTTAACAATATGCTCCGAATCCAAATTATGAACGCGTAGCACCCACCTCCTCCTCGACCGATGAAGAAATGGAACAGTTTTACGAGGACCAGCCAAAAACTCAAAAAGCACCAACTTCTCCATAATTCTAGGCAACTTTAATGCAAAGATACGAACGAAGTCCCCTACAGAATCACAATATATCGGAAATTTTGGATTTGGAACGCGAAACCGGAGAGGACAAACGATGATGAACTTCCTCAATGAAGAACGTCTCCAATGCATATACACCTTCTCCAAGAAAAACCCCAGAGGAAAGACATGCACCTTTAACAATTACACAGCCCCACAAAAAAAAGGAAAAATTATTATTAGCACGGACTAAAATACATGGATCTGGTGTATTTTTCCATGCTGAATTCGAATCCGTAGATAAAAAAAATTTATCGGCTCATTCTTTTTTTTTTGGCCAAAAACATTCCTAGAAATGGGGCAAAACTATAGTAATAATATAATGACTCTTAATGAAGTGTAAAAAATGGTAGATATTTTATAGTCTAGAGAAGGAAATATGCATTCAAACCACAGCAAGCTATTTCTATTAATTAAACTAAAATCCACCCTTATAGGGGGTAAAAAGTACCCTTAAAACACAAATAACGACGTGAGTTTAAATAACATGTACGTACAAAGGACAAATTCTTGTAGTTCTTAGGACAAAATACCTGCATCTACTGTGACAACCAGACGTTACACTTAAAGGGTTGAGGCTCACCCCCGCAGGGTGTAAAAACCACCTACACCTACGTGGATATCTCATAAATTTCAATAACGACGAAAAAAGTTCAGGCTTTTGTAGTTTTAGGCAGGGTGAACAAATATGGAGCAGATTCGCTTGAACCACCGATACAGGACTATAAACTACCCTTAGAGGGTGGTAGAAACTATCCCTACGCTCTAACAATGCACATGGATGTTATTCAGATTCGGAAAGGATCAAGTACTTTTATCTCATTGTGCCAAACATTCAAGACAACTAGATCATCTTCCTAATAAGGTCGAAAATCATCCCTAGGAGGTGGAGGAACTACCTCCTGAGATTAATGGATCTTAGAAGAATATCTGAGAAAAAAAAGGCAGACTGTATTTGTCCATCCTGCCTGAGAGTATGAAAACCTGTATTTTTTTTGATCAAAAACATTCCTTGTTTTTGGCCAAAAACAAAAATGACACTGTAAATCTTTTTTTTAACTACGGATTCGAATTCGGTGTCGAAAAATACACTATATCGATGTATTTTTTTGGTGTTATTATTCACACATCTAATTCAAGTCGTGTCGGCCTGGTTAGTGCAGCGGATAGTGGATACAGAGCCTCTCAAGTAAGTCGACGGTCGCTGGTTCGAATCTACCGCTAGCGGCTGGATGCTGCAGATTTTGAAGTATACATGGTCGTGGCTAAAACACGTAAGGCCAATTAAATAGAACAAAAATAGTTGTAGAAAATAGTTTGGATTAAGTTAAAATAAGAAAATGCAAAATTAAATATTTTACCAAGTGTATTCGTAGAAACGAAAGCCTCAATTTAAAAAGTGATCTGGAAATGAGTACGTAAAAAAACTATCTTTAAAATTATCTCTCTCTCTCTCTTTTCAATTCTTTCCCCCTAATAGGAGTATCGGTGACATAATGCAGTTGCTGCCTCAACAATCAATATCCGAGCATCTCGATCCAGCGCGACCTGACTGGACTCGTGTATACCCATACCAACTCGTGTATACCCATACCAAGATCTTACTTAGTCTGGCCATCTTGTCGGAGATCGTCCCCTTGCTCTTCTACCTTCTACCTTCCTCGCTAATACAAGCTTTTCCATGACATCCACTATCCTCATAATGTGACCAAAATATTTCAGGTAATGTTTATTAATTCTATTGGAAAGTCGGTCATTTATACTAAGCTCTTCAAGAATAGATGCATTAGTACGGTGTTTGGTATATGATACTCTGAAGACTTTTCGATATGCCCTCATCTCAAACGCCCTTCGTCTTTTGTCAGCTTGTTCAATGGTCCATGTTTCCGCCGCGTAAGTTGCTATGGGGAATATAATGCCGGATAGCAATATAATTTTTGTGAGTTTGATCGTCGAGTTTCTAGCCATAGCTAAACGTCTCCTTACTTCCTCTCCTCCTAGTTGTGAGTGATCCCAAATAGTTGAATCATCATCATCTTTATTATTTCCGCAGTGATATCGTCAGTACCTGCTGCTTTTTTATTCTTTAAACTTTGAATAGCCTTCCTGACTTTAGATTTAAGAATACCTGGCACTTGTTCTTCTGCAGCTTCGTTGTCGACACTGCAGTCACCCACTAATTGAGCTACAATAAGTTTTTTTTTTATGGGTCTAACACACGTGCTATAGGGAAATCCCTAAAGCGCTACAGGAGCGACACGTGTGCGGAGAAAGCGATTCACGTTGTTCTTGAATTGCTGCAAATTGTACTCGATGGGAAACACAGTCCTGGGCAAATTATTCCAAAGGGATGATGTTCTCCATATAAAAGACTGCTTGAAAAGCGTTGTACGAGGAGTAACAAGCTGAACCTTATACGGATGTGAAGTATTAGCGCTACGTGTACTTCTAATATGCACCGCTCTGGGAGGAATTAAGCGGGCCACATCCTCCGAACACTTTCCATGAAAATACTTGTAGAATAGGCTCAAGTCGCCAACCGTTCTTCGATGTTCTAGCGAATCAAGGCCGCCGGTCAGTTCCGGGTCTCCAATCAGACGAACAGCTCTTCTCTGAATAGAATCCAACAAATGCAGTGTATGTTTGGGAGCGGAGCTCCAAACATGGGAACAGTATTCCATAGTTGGTCGAATTTGAGCTTTGTAAAGAATTAAAAGTTGTTGTGGAGTGTAAAGTTTTCTGGTTCGAAATAATATTCCCAACTTTTGAGAAGCTCTCCTTGCTATGCCTGCAACATGTTCATGCCAGGACATATTTGCTCTCAAATTAACGCCCAACAAAATTCAGTGACGATGTTAGAGGAATCGAGTGCCCCGACATAACTATGTCAGATTCAGCACCGTTAATTTTTTAGAAAAAACTGCCGCCTGGGTTTTTGTAGCGTTAAATTCCACTTGGTTACTGTCACCCCAAGATAGAATTTCTTCCAGGTCTTTATTAAATTGAATGACTTCCTGCTGTCTGCGGATATTCGTCTGAGTAGCCGATGTCCGAGCGTTCAAAGTGAATGAAGAGATAAGTGTACTATCATCTGCAAAGCTGTAGATTGGATTCTCGGTCTTTTCCAGCAGATCGTTAATATAAATGAGAAGGAGAGTAGGAGACAGTATGGAGCCTTGGGGTACACGGGCGTTGATAGTGAAGGTGTTAGAAAGAAATCCGTCGACCGCTATTCGTAAAGAACGCTCTCTGAGGAAACATGAGAGCCACAAATAGAACCTTTCAGACATACAATAAGAACATAACTTAGCCAACAGCCCATCGTGCCAAACACGGTCGAATGTTTTGGATATGTCAGGAGCAACCGCTCGAGATTCTCCAAAGTGTTCAATTGCGTTGTTCCAAACAAATCAGAAGATCTCCTGTTGATCTATTTTTACGAAAGCCATATTGGTGATCGCTAATAATGTTGAATCCTGCAAGGTATTTTAAAAGATGCTGATTGATAGCCTTTTCCATAACTTTCGATATTATTGGAAGCAGTAGTTATTTGGCAAGATCTTCTTGCCTTTTTTAGGTATCGGCTGAACTGTGGCACATTTCCAGCAGGAAGGAAATATTCCCTTTCAGAAAACTGGTGTTAGTTCCCTCGCACAGTTTTTGAGAACTATGGCAGGTATTCCGTCAGATGCCTTTTTGGCGTCTAGCTTCATCAAAATACGTTTTATGATACGCTGTCTGAAGACAATATCGGGAATCCTTGACTGCACTATGGGAATAGTAGGTGGTGTTTTTCTTGGAAATGGACAGTAGAATGTGAAGCAAAGAGTTCAGCCAACAAGTTCGCTTTTTTAACAGGTGTCATTGCAAAATTATCTGGCCGTGTGAGTGGTGGTATGGTGGATTTGGTGAAATTTTGACTAACTGCCTTAGCGTTAGTTGTGTGCCTCCTTGGTTTCGTCGATAATTTCTTTGCATCTGTTCCTGGCATGAACAAAGGTGTTACGATTTATGGTGTTAGGATTTTCACGCCATTGTCGGTATGCAAGATGTTTAGAAGCAACAGCTTCTTTGCATTTTCAGTCAAACCAAGGCTTGCCATTGGAAGGGCATTTCTTCGAAAAAGGGATGTAAGCCTTCATACCGGCCAAAATAACATCGGAAACCTCCCTGGCGTAGTCAGATGGGTCGTCGGATCGAGAAAAAACGTCTAACCAAGGGAAAGTTCGAAAATATTCCATGAGATCTCCCCATTTAGCTAATTTGTAGTACCAAATCTTGCGCGGTTTAGGCGTCTCTGTTACTGATTGGTAGAATAGTCGGTGTCGAAAGTAGTTTATGGTCGGAAGAACCTAAAGGCAGATTTACGCTGATCGTGTAAATCTCCGGATTGGTGGTTAAAAACAGATCAAGAAGACTTTCTTGATCTGTCTTTCAACGAGTTCTTTACAGTAATCCTTCCAAACGTCAATGATTCCACGCATGTCGGTCACTGTCCTACCTTCGTTATCTCTGATTACTAGTGTTTTAGGTTTGAATTCCTTCGATAGATATTTTACCTGTTCAGAAAGTTCTTGTGGTCGATTGTTCGTAGCCTGTTATTCTAGCTCCTCACATGTATTATTCAAGTATGCGTTTTTGTCCTTTTTACAAGCCACCTTGATTTCTTTATTGATTGATCGGATTCTCTCTTGACGATGTATTGTTTGTTAAAATCATATTTCTTCTTGTTTCTATAGGCTTTAGGGTATGGTCGGTCATCCAATCTTTTTGAGGATGTTTTTGTTTTTGGCCGAGCATTGTGTAGCAGCATTTGTTAACCAATTCTTAATATCTGTCCACGTTTTGTCTGTATCTTCTGTGACTTCCGGAATGTTATTGTTGATTATTGTTTAGAAGAGACACTATCAGACACTGTAATTCTCTCGTTCGTTGTTATTGTTTTAGGGTCACTTGCAAATGGAATTAATAGGGATGATGAGTCCACTGATGGACACCTGATCAGTAGATTATACAGAAAAAAATATTTGTTAGAAACTTGTTGATAAAAAAGTTTATGTCCACTGCCAATTTAGTAGGCTTAAAGACTTAAAATGTTATATAAATTACACAAGGAAGAATTGACATAACTTCAAAAGCTCCAGCCTCAGCGAAACAACGCTTATCCTCCACCCATGATAGTAATGGAAATACATGTGAACTATGGTACACGATTCCAATACAATAGAACATACTACACGAGGTGAAATGACCCGTGAGTTTTAAAGAGGAAACAATATTTTTGCCAAAAATCGATTTTATTCTTTAACATAGTTTCCTTCAGAAGAGACGCACTTATTCTAGCGTTCTTCCAACACTTGGATACCGTTCTTATAGTACGATTGGTCGAGCTCTCTAAAATATGCCTCAGTTTCCCATTCAACTTCCCTGGAGCCAACTTTTCAAATTTGGAAAGAGGTAATAATCGCTGGGGGTCAGATCTGGTGAATGCTACAGATAAGGAAGCAATTCATAGCCTAAATGGCCCAATTTCACCATCGATTTTATGGAGTTATAAGTTGGTGCATTATCCTGGTAAAACAACACTTTTTTCTTCGTTAAATGAGGCCTTTTTTTCTTGATTTCACCTTTCAGACGGTCCAATAAATAAACGTAATAGTCCCTGGTGATTGCTCGCCCCTTCTTAAGATAGTCGATCAATATTATTGTATGCACATCCCAAAAAATACTTGCCAAAACCTTTCCAGCTGCCGTTTGTGCTTTTGTACTCTTCGGTCAGCTTTCATGCAATTCCAGCCACTCTGCGGACCATCTGTAGGATTCAGGCGAATAGTGGTGAATTGATGTTTCGATCGTTGTTACGAATGGACGCAAAAACTCCTCTGGATTACGCCGAAACAGTGACAAACAGTGTTCTGAATCTTCGACACATTGCTGTTTTTGATCAATGGTGAGAGTGCGCGGCACCCACCGGGCGCATAGCTTATTCATATACAAATATTCATGCAAAATATTCCTCATGCGTCTGTTTATATCTTCACGATGTCAGCTGTCTCTCTAACTTTCACTTTGCGGTCATTCAGAACAATATAGTGAATTCTTTTTATGTTTTCTGGAGTGACGGCCTCATTTGAACGTCTGGAACGTGGTATAACATTGGTACTTATACTACCGCACTAAAGTTTACTAAACCATCAACATATAGTGTCTTTCGACGGAGGAGATGTGCCATAATACTTTTCACGCCATTCTTGGGTTATGGCTGTATTTTTTTTTCTATCAAAAAGCAATGTCTAATTAACACACGAAATTCTTGTTCTTCCAGTGTTTTACAAAAATCAAAAGTAGCGTCACTCAAAATATCTGTAACTCGCAAACTAATAGACAAAATGTCATAAAAATTTTACACGAATCTTCTGAGAGTTGAAACTAACTGAAAATCATAGGGTTTTTTTTTGTTTGTGCTGCGATCTCTCGGAAAGTCTCGGGCCTTTTCACCCCATGTAGTAAGGTCATTAAAGCTAATAATAGAAATTTTTCGGGGTAGTGAGCATGCTCGGGGGCAATCCATTTTTTTGTTATACTTTTAAGGAGTCATCAATCAGAATGGTTACTAATAGTCTTCGAAGGCTAAGTCATTAAGTTTCCTGCCTTTTAAAAATATTATCATTTTTTTGGGAATATAATATAATTAATTTAAATATAAAAAAAAAAGAATCTGTAAAAATTTGTCTTTATTTGTAGTCAGAACAAGACTAACAGCAGACGTTAATTCGAAATTTAATAATTTAAAAAATATATATATATATTGAAAGATTTCAGTCGTCAAGTGTTTATAAAGAAATGAGCAAACACTAAAAAAATTTAATAATTCGCTCTCTGAAATGCTGTCAAGCAGTTTGCTAATATCTATTCTTTTCCAGTGATCATTACTAACATAAAATTCATGTCTCTGAAGAATTTATTTTGCTTATCAGGCTCTTAGTCTTCTTGGTATCAAGAATTGTTTTTTTAAGTTTATTATGGCTGAAAAATATGCACATTTTGTCCATATTATATTTCAAAGTTTCTCGCATCATTTTAGTAATTTTAATTTATCTATGATAATTAAATGTGGAAAACTTTTTATATTTTCTTATGGGCCTAGCACACGTGCTGCAGGGAAATCCCTAAAGCGCTACAGGAGCGACACGTGTACAAAAAAAGCGATTCGCGTTGGTCTTGAACCGTTGTAAATTGTACTCGGTCAGAAACATAGTCCTGGGCAAATTATTCCAAAGGAATGAAGTTCTCCATATAAAAGACTGCTTGAAAAGGGTTGTACGAGGAGTAACAAGTGGAATCTCATACGGATGTGAAGTATTAGCGCGACGTGTATTTATATCATGCACCACTCTGGGAGGACTTTCCATGGAAATACTTGCAGAACAGACTCAGGTCACCAATCGTTCTTCGATGTAGCAATGAATCAAGGTTGCTGGCCAGTTCCGGATCTCCAGTCAGGCGAAAAGCTCTCTTCTGAATAGAATCCAACAAATACAGTGTATGTTTGGGAGCAGAGCCTCAAACATGGGAGCAGTATTCCATCGTTGGTCGAATATGAGCTTTGTACACCCACGTAACTTTTTTAGAAAAAAACTGCAGCCTGGATTTTTATAGCGTTAAATTCTTCTTGGTTACCCACACCATAAGATAGAATTTCTTCCAGGTCTTTGTTAAATTCAATGAACTCCTGCTGTCCGCGGATATTTACATAAGTAGCTGATGTTCGCGCGTTCAATGTGAATGAAGAAATAAGCGTACTGCCATCTACAAAGCTGTAGATTGGATTCGAGTGTAAAAGAAAATTGTCCGAGCTGACCGCCTCCGACTTTCTTCGGTATGTTTTTTAATACGAAAATCTAAGAGACACATTGTTTATTTTTGGCAAATATTTATATAAATTCCAAGATTTGAAAATTGCTAGATATTAGAATGGCTTGTGATATAGACAATAAGGTATCATTTATACCTTCTCGATTTAAATTTTATTCGTTTATAGTAACCCGTTGTTCATTTATATTATAAGACTACTTTAAGCCTGAAGTTCCCAACCTACTCAGAACCCCTTTCAACTACTAATTCAATTAGCCCCACCTTACAAAAATAAAGACAGATTTTTTCTATTTACTTATTATAGGTATTTAACAATACTGGTGTCTTACTTAAAGTAGAATAAGAAAAAATATATCATAACAAATGCAATTAAATAGTACTACTAGTAAGAGGACTGAGCTTCTTGAGATGTTAGTAGTTTTTTCAATATTTTAAACACGCTAAATTCCCTTTCGACTAAATATGATGATGAAAATGCAATAAAGAACTGCTTTTCTGCAGCCCATAGAGCCGGATATATTATTGGGATTTGCAAATTCTTGTTATCCATTTTTTAGTTTAAATTTTACCTCTTCAATTGTTGATAATTCTATCAACTCCTCCTGCAGCAAAAATTTTGCTACAAGTTGATTTAAGGATGATTCTAGGACCCAGTCTGGAATAGATTTATTGAGGATGTCCTGAAATCAATTGATGAAGTCTTCTTAAAAGGCTTCCGAATGACTGGTATATACAAGAATGTCGTCATCATTTGTTGCTACCGAGGTAAACTGGTAAAATTCTTTTCGGCCTATATTTTGTTTGTTCAAGGCAAATTATGGCATTAATTCAGAAACAATCGCCTTAATTCATCTCCTTGTAATTGTAGATTTATTTCATTAAATTTAATAAACGAGTCTGCCAAGTAAACAATAATCTTTTTAAACTTGATTAAATTAAACTCTCAAGTCATTTTGGACAGGTGCCTTTCGATAGCAAACGATCTTCTGTGTGCAATATTAAACGACTTAATTCATCGTCGGTTTTGTAATAAATTTTTCCAAACAATCTATTATTTAGAATATTGTTTCTTTCCTTGTGAACTGCTATTATTACATACTCTAGAAAGCAATGAGGGTGGTGAGGGAGGTGGTTGTCAGTGGATCACATAATATACGGCAACCACATTTGGTACTTCTTTTTAAAATATGAAATAAACCTGCCGGAGTACGATCAACAACAACTAACAATATATTTTTTCCAAGAATATCTTTTTCTGTAAAATAGTGTTCCCATAAGTAAAATATGGACTTTCCTTTTGTGTCCGTTTCTAATTGCCGTTCTTGGCAAATTTTTTCATCTCTTATGAAGCGAAGGTATACTGGAAGTACGAGGGTGAATTGATAAGGCGATAATATTTGGTACGATAATTAGTACGAAATGGCATACAATTTTGTTAAGAAGCATTACTGCTGGCAAGCGTGATTCTTGCAACGGTTGTGTTTAAAATTTTAAACAGGTGCAGAGCGCAGATATTTGCCGGCAAATATCGTAAGTGAACGATGTTACAGGATTTCTAGAAATGGATAAAGATGAGTATCATGCAGTGATAAAATATTATTATTTAGAAAAATGGACTGCTGCCCAGATAGAAACTGAACTGAGGGAAGTTCATGGCGACTTTGCACGAGCATTCAAGACACGTTCTGGACGCTCTACTGAAGTTTCTTCCGAAGAAATGGTAGATAAAATTTATGGTATCCTGATGAAAGATCATCGTATTAAGCTTGGTAGATTGCTGAGATGGTAGGTATCTCATATCAATCGGTACATAATACATGGATAGGCAAGAGGTGTAAAAATGAAAAAGCTGAGTGCGTAATGGGTACTGCTCACCAAAAACGTACGAGGGAGGACATTTCAACATCGTATTTGAAAGTACCAGCGTAATCCGAAGGACTTTTGTTCGTCGTTCTGTGACTGTAGATGAAACGTGGATCCACCATTATATCCTGGAGACCAAACAGCGGTCGAAACAATAGGTTGGTGAGGTGAAAACAGTGGAAAAGCCAATATAATTTTACAGGCGAGGAAAGTCATGGCAACTTTTTTCTGGGACTCACAGGGTATCATTATGATTGACTATTTAAAAAGGGCTTAAAAAGTAACTGACTCTTGTTAAGCAAAGTTACTTAACTGCTTGCATATTTTACTGAAGAAGAAGTGACCAAGATTAGTGAGCAAAAATGTACTCCTTCCCTCCGACAATGTGCCTGCTCACACATCGGCCGTTGCAATTTTAAAAATACACGAGCCGGTCTTCGAAATAGCTTTTCACCCACCTTTTTCTTCAGATTTGGCACCAGTGACCTTTTTATTTAGCTTAAGGAAAGAAATCTTTGTTGAGTGAAGAAGTTATCTGTGCTATTAGCGAGTACTATGCATAATTGTATACATTTTTTTTCTTTGGAAAAAAATTGAAATCTGACTGGATCAAATATATTGAGCCCAATGGAGCTTATGTTGAAAGTTTAATTTTGGTTTCTGCTAAAAAATGTTATTTACCTTGTTTTTTACAAGACTTTTCAATTCACCCTCGTAAAGCCTCATGTTTGGTAAGAATTCAGTAGTCTTTAAGTTATTATTCAGCGATATCTTCACGTTATGGGCCATTTCATCTGTAGTGTGTATTATTGCACAAGAGGATATCAGACGCTTGCTTGTGCAGTACAGTGTGCATAACCTCACTTACCAGTATAGTATAAATACCTTACTAATAATTTGCGATTTCCCCGATTAGTATTGAATGAGACATATAATCCATTATTGTCTTGATTCGTTATCACTGAAAACATATCAGGCAAAGTTGGACGTTTTGAATGTTGATCTTTCAGCATTTGAAAGTCGAATAATTTTTTATTTTTTCTATGTGGATAGATTTTAGTTAAACGTTATTTTTATCGCGAAGGTTTCATGGCTTTATTCGAAAAAACTGTCTGGAAAATCAGACACATTTGTAGTATCTCATGTGTAGGTTACTTGAAGAAAACCATGCTTTAAATAGTCCAAATTCTAATATCTACATTTTTTCTTCACGGTTACGTAAATACCTCTTAGTAATAAAAAAACCTAAAAGACTTAACCTACATTAGATACTTGTAGGTGACAAAGAGAAAATCGATTGTCACTTAACGTAAAAAGTAAAATAGGACTCCGAAATCAAACCTTTTGATGAAATAAAACTCGACTGCTAATTGAGACAGATAAATTCGTACACTCATTCAAAGCGAATTCTGGGAAGTATTTTGTGGTGAAACTAAATTAAAACAAACATAAATATTAGTTTCGGTCGAGAATGGAACTTAAGTCCTTTGATAACTGTCATACTTAGTAACCTCTTCACCTCCAGTTTACCTTCACCTCCAGTTTACCATCAATATAGTCACAAAATAATTATTACAGTAATAATAAGTAAAATTTAATATATAAAATGATATATATATATATATATATATATATATATATATATATATATATATATATATATATGTATATATATATATATATATATATATATATATATATATATATATATATATATATATATATATATATATATATATATATATATATATATATATATATATATATATATATATATATATATATATATATATATATATATATATATATATATATATATATATATATATATATATATATATATATATATATATATATATATATATATATATATATATATATATATATATATATATATATATATATATATATATATATATATATATATATATATATATATATATATATATATATATATATATATATATATATATATATATATATATATATATATATATATATATATATATATATATATATATATATATATATATATATATATATATATATATATATATATATATATATATATATATATATATATATATATATATATATATATATATATATATATATATATATATATATATATATATATATAATATATAAATATATATTATATATATATATATAATATATATATATATATATATATATATATATAATCTATCAAAATTCTTAAAAATAAAATCTTAGTTGGGGAACTCGGCAAAAAGGGGCGTGATAAGACCTGAACTAACCTGAATAAACCCCTTCACCTCCAGTTTACCATCAATATAGTCACAAAATAATTATCACAGTAATAATAAGTAAAATTTAATATATAAAATGATATATATATATATATATATATATATATATATATATATATATATATATATATATATATATATATATATATATATATATATATATATATATATATATATATATATATATATATATATATATATATATATATATATATATATATATATATATATATATATATATATATATATATATATATATATATATATATATATATATATATATATATATATATATATATATATATATATATATATATATATATATATATATATATATATATATATATATATATATATATATATATATATATATATATATATATATATATATATATATATATATATATATATATATATATATATATATATATATATATATATATATATATATATATATATATATATATATATATATATATATATATATATATATATATATATATATATATATATATATATATATATATATATATATATATATATATATATATATATATATATATATATATATATATATATATATATATATATATATATATATATATATATATATATATATATATATATATATATATATATATATATATATATATATATATATATATATATATATATATATATATATATATATATATATTATATATATATATATATATATATATATATATATATATATATATATATATATATATATATATATATATGTATAATATATATATATATATATATATATATATATATATATATATATCGAAATAAAGAAAGAAAGCAAAAGATTGCCGTATCTATCTAAATTCTTAAAAATAAAATCTTAGTTGGGGAACTCGGCAAAAAGGGGCGTGATAAGAGATCACACAATTTTCATTAAGCCAATATTTCGGTCCTAGATTCGGACCTTCTTTAGGGCAGAACTGAAAAGAAGAACAAAACATATTCACTGATCGTGTTTGGGACAAATTTAAATTAATGATGTTATCATTAAATTGTTATAATAAATAAAATTAGTGTAGAACAAGAATAAGATATTAGTCACAATAAAGTCAAAAAACTCACAGGAGAAGTGCAAAGATTTCGTTAGCCTGAATGGCCGTAGGTAGCTTATACATAAAAAAAGTTGGTTAATCCATAAAATATATAAAATACACACTATAACACTGTAGACAAAATTATAAAAACCAAATTTAAAACATGGATGTGATTGAGAACCTTGGATGTTGAAAACATTGTTAATTATTTCACCTGTGACCACTACACATGGCCACCGCCATATAGGAAAGATGACAAGGACGACAGGAGACAGCTGACCGACAGAGATAAGGAGTTTAGTTAAGACAACTCAATTAACCAGAATACGGGGTCGACACCCGGAAGGAACCGATCAAAATTGGGAAGTGCATGTATTGGACCTTTAAGCGAGAAAGAGATAGCCAATTGAGCGACCAAAAACCGGTATGGAGCCGAGGAAGGATAAATCATAACCTAAATATAGGTAAAGGGTGAGCGAGGGAGCGAGAGAGAGAGAGAGAAATAATGGGAGCAACAAGAGGAATTTTAATTAATATATTAGACAATCTTAGGTTATGATTTATCCTTCCTCGGCTCCATACCGGTTTTTGGTCGCTCAATTGGCTATCTCTTTCTCGCTTAAAGGTCCAATACATGCACTTCCCAATTTTGTTCGGTTCCTTCCGGGTGTCGACCCCGTATTCTGGTTAATTGAGTTTTCTTAACTAAACCCCTTATCTCTGTCGGTCAGCTGTCTCCTGTCGTCCTTGTCATCTTTCCTATATGGCGGTGGCCATGTGTGGTGGTCACAGGTGAAATAATTAACAATGTTTTCAACATCCAAGGTTCTCAATTACATCCATGTTTTAAATTTGGTTTTTATAATTTTGTCTACAGTGTTATAGTGTGTATTTTATATATTTTATGGATTAACCAACTTTTTTTATGTATAAGCTACCTACGGCCATTTAGGCTAACGAAATCTTTGCACTTCTCATGTGAGTTTTTTGACTTTATTATGACTAATATCTTATTCTTGTTCTACACTAATTTTATTTATTATAACAACTTAATGATAACATCATTAATTATAAATTTGTCCCAAACACGATCAGTGAATATGTTTTGTTCTTCTTTTCAGTTCTGCCCTGAAGAAGGTTCCAATCTAGGACCGAAATATTGGCTTAATGAAAATTGTGTGATCTCTTATCACGCCCCTTTTTGCCGAGTTCCCAACTAAGATTTTATTGTTATATTGTAACATTCATTTTTTCCTAGATTTTAAGACCATGTAATGTTACTGATTTTTCACTTCAAATTGTACTTATTTTCATTTTTGTATCGAACGGTATATTAATAAGAGATTCCAAGCCGTTCGGTATATTAGTGTGCTGTGCCGGTTTCTGACCGAATCGATCGGTACGCCGAGATTGGTTGAAAATGTGTATCCGGATTTTTGGGTTCCGGCGTCGCGATTACCGAGAGAATGCCCACGGCTTATTTAAGGGTCCGTAGGACAGGAATCGTGGCTGGGTACCATCAAGCCGCAGCCAGGCTAATTTTCATCGGAGCCGCCAAGTAGGCTTCCTTCGACTGAGCTGCAGTAAAGGCTCATAACAACAATCATGAGAGCTAAATAAAGCACAAGTTTTTTTAACGAAAAGCCGTAGTGGGCTCTCTAAGTGTTTACTAGAAAAGTGTGAAATCGGTTGTGTTCCATCGAAGCCGAAATAAAAACAGTAAGTTACCAAAACATCCTTCCATAGACCTATCCCTGAGTAGTGCCTTAACAGCAATTTGAACTGACTAAAAAGTGAAGTGAAAAGCACTATTCTTCGTCTTCGGGGGTAGTCAGAGTTTAGAATTTAAATGTCATAACTACCTGTTAGGCTAAAATTTTTTGTAATCCTGTAAGACTGCAAAGGTTAGAACTTTTTATTTTAAAAACATGAATAAATTTTCTTTTAGTTGATTAAAGCTAGTGTCTCACTGAATACCTATTTTTCTTTTCAGGATAAGTTGTACTAGACTAATTCTTTTTAGTAATACCCATAAAACCCTTCAGTATTTTTTCATTTTTTTAACTGAAATTAGATCCTTTCTATTTTAAAATGAATGGTGCCCAAAAAATTTGTACAACTGAAGCTTTTTAAAAATAGAAAAAAATTCCAAAAAGACGTACAAAAATTATCTCTTACCCATATCTCTCTACCAAGGAAAACTGAGCTAGTGTGTGTTTAATTTCTTTAGTTCTTTTAAAATCAGGATTCACTCAATTCATTATCAGAAATTAAAGCGGGGCTGCAAGAAAATTGTGGTCAAGCTTGGGGAATCCAATATTCAAACGGTACAAAATTGCGCTCAAGCGTGGGACAAACAACTTCTCACAGTGTACAAAAAAAGATGCCTCAAACTGAGGACAGTTTCACATGTTACAAAATAGCGCTGTCAACGCGGGGCTTGTGGAATTTTATTTTTTAAAAAAAGGGTTCAGTGTACTAGCTTTCGAACAAAATAAAAGCTCTAACTTTTCAGATATTTTTATTTCATAATATTTATTAAACGAAACTACACTATAGCAATAAGACAAAAGCAGGAAATTTGTAGAATTATTTATTTCAATTTACCTGATGGTGGTATAGATATTTGAATATTGTTAATTGACTCTAAGATAAGTGATTCCTACTTTTTTCTTATAGTTCAGATTAGCAGATGTGCTGGTTTACTTTAATTTATGCACTGTAAGATTTATTTTGCGGTTAACCGAACAAAAAACTGTACTTTTTTCTCAACGATGTTTTGCATGAATATTAAAAATACTTTGCTGATACGAAACGGTATTTGGAGATTTTTTTGTTGAAAATTCTTAACATATTTCATAAAAGAATTTTAATACAAGGCGATACTTAGAAATTTTTTTTGAAATTGTCGAAGATTTTTTTTAATGTTTAGTAAAGAAGTTTACATATTTGAGTTGCCTTTACATGATTTTATTTTGACTATTGGGAGCACAGGAGAAATATTTTCACGACTTTTTAAACAATTCTTTTAAATTTTATAATCTAAATTATCATGGAAGCCTTCAATTTTAAAGTCAATCACCTACTGGAAAATGAATTAGACTATGAACTGAAAATCCGTCGTACTTTCTCAGAACGTCCGGTCGCGGATAAAAGAAAGATTTTAACGAGGATCTTAAGTAAAGTAATATTCCAATAGATCAGATTGGACTAAATAATTACAAAAAGTTTCTGATTTTTTTGTCTAATAAAAATTCTCCTTCTCAAGTTAAAACTCCTGCTTCTCCAAATGGTCACATGTCTCCTTTATTCGTGCATAAATATTTAGATAATAGGCCGCATATAAAGATAGATCTATTAGGTGCCCATTTCTCGGCTTTACTTGACTCTGGTGCAAATGCCTCCGTTGTAGGTCAGAATGGTATTAAAATTTTAAGTCATTTAAGTATAAAAATATGCCATGTCAAAAATAGAAGTGTTACCACTGCAGATGGCAGCCGTCTAAAAGTTTTAGGTACGGTTGAGTTGCCGCTAGTCTGCAATGGTCATTGTTTAGTAATCTCTGCTCTAGTAGTACCTTCTCTATCACATACTGTGGTTTTAGGATGTGATTTTGCACAAAAATTCGGAATTCTAGTAAATTTTAAAAATAATTCGTGGTATCCACAGTCCCTAGAAGTCAACTCTCAAACAAGTTTTAAAGATTGTTATTCACAAAGTTCTTTAGAAAACCTTTTCTCGCGTCTATGTACCCTAGATGATCTCTCGCGGACGGAACGCTTAAAAGCAGAAAAAGTAATAAGCTCTTTCAATGAAATAAGTAGTAAAGATAGGTTAGGCCGAACGAATAAAATCAACATGTCTATAGATACGGCTGATGCCAGTCCTGTAAAGACAAGGCCCTTCGCCATGTCTCCTTATATGTCAAAAGTATTAAATAAAGAGTTAGACGAAATGTTGAAACTCGGAGTGATTGAAGAATCAAACAGTCCCTGGTGTTCTCCAATCTTATTGGTGAAAAAGGCCGATGGACAGTATCGTCTGTGCTTTGACGGAAGAAAGCTCAACGAGGTCAGCAAATTTGATAACTATCCATTACCGAACATCGACAGAATTTTGACATCACTTAGGAATGCTAAGTATGTATCTTCGATAGATCTTAGGAAGGCTTTCTGGCAAATTCCTTTAGACAAATCCTCTAAGGAAAAGACCGCTTTTGCAGTAGTAGGCCGAGGTCTATTTCAGTTCGTCACTATGCCGTTTGGTCTAAAGAACGCTGCTCAAACACAGCAACGATTAGTGGACGCTATATTTGGTCCGAAATATGAGCCACACATTTTTACCTATCTCGATGATATTTTAGTAACATCGGAAGACTTCGAATCGCATATTCGCTTACTTAAGGAAGTAAAAGATAAATTGAAAGAGGCCGGACTGACGATAAATTTGAGCAAATGTGATTTTTTCAAAACTTCTCTAAAGTTTTTAGGCTATATTGTAGGCTCAAATTCCTTGCGTACCGATCCGGATAAAGTAGCAAGTATGGTTAATTATGCGAGACCTACTAATACTACGGAAGTTAAGCGTTTCGTAGGAATGTGTTCATGGTACAGACGTTTTATCGAGAATTTTTCTACCTTGTTGTCGCCTATTAATGATCTTTTGAAAGGACGAAAAAAAGGACAATGGATAGATTGGACAAAGGCAGCCGAAGAATCTTTTATAAAGATTAAAGAGCTATTGGTTTCAGCTCCCATTTTATCCCAACCAGATTTTTCCCAACAGTTTTATATTTCTAGTGATGCTTCTAATACCGGTTTAGGGGGCGTCCTAACACAGAAAATCAATGGTGATGAAAGGGTGATAGCGTATGCCAGTAGAACTTTGTCAAAGGCTGAACGTAACTATTCGGTTGTTGAAAAAGAATGTTTAGCAGTACTCTTTAACATCGAAAAGTTTTGACCTTACATAGAAGGTGTTCCTTTCACGGTCATAACCGATCATTATAGTTTATTGTGGCTTAATTCTATTAAAAACCCTAGTGGCAAACTAGCGCGTTGGGCGATTAGGCTGAGACAACATACATTTAATTTAATTCATAGAAAAGGAGTCCACAATGTTATTCCTGACGCTTTGTCAAGAATCCCAGATCATACAGCGGACGAAGACAGTCTTAATGCAGAGATAGGCGTAAGAATTGATACAGTAGACATAGATCGTATAGATCCATGGTACGATAATTTACGGCAGCAAATTAAGGAATTTCCTCAAAATTTTCCGCAGTGGAAGGTGGAAAATGATTTCGTGTACAAGTTTATCCCAAACCAGTTGCCTTTAAAAGTTAATGTACCCGAGTGGAAAATACTAGTTCCTAAACCACAGAGAGAGGAAATTATAGACATGTGTCACACTCCTCCTACTTCTGGTCATTTTGGCTTTTATAAAACTCTTCACAGGGTTCAGGAACAGTATTATTGGCCAAAAATGCGTTTTGATATCTTAAAGTTTGTGAGGACTTGTGAAGTATGTGGAGCGCAGAAATCTCCAAATGCACTACCTATGGGACTGATGGGAAAAGAGAAAACGGTTAATTACCCTTTTCAAGTCATAGCAGCTGATCTAGTAGGCCCATTCCCACGTTCAAAAAAGGGAAATAAATGGCTTCTCGTGGTTTCTTGCTGGTTTACAAAGTATACCATGCTATTTCCTTTGAAAAGCTCTAAAGCTGGATATATAGAGAGAATTTTGGAAAATAATGTCTTTCTAATCCACAGGGTCCCATCGCTCTTAATATGCGATAACGGTACTCAGTTTACCTCTAAGAGTTTTAAGAGCTTAAGTGAAACTTATGGTTTTAACATCCGTTTTAATCCCGTGTACTCTCCCCAATGTAATTTTGTTGAACGTAATAACCGAACAGTCGGGACCGCTTTAAGAAGTTACGTGGATTCACATGACACTTGGGATGGCAATATTTCCAAAATCCAACAAGTAATAAATACCGCAAGACACGAAGTAACAGGGTTCACACCGTCTTTCTTAGTTTACGGCAGACATATACCTCTATCCGGATCGTATTATAAAAATTTAGATTTGGATGTCAATGTTGACAGCGAAATAATTCCGGGTAACAGGGGCGCGTACGCCGAAAATTTAAAGGGTTTAAAAGATATTTTCACCGACGTGCGTAGTAAGATACATAAGGCTTATGAAAGGAACAGTAAGTCTTACAACCTTAGAAAAAGGGATTTTTCCTTTAACATAGGTGATCACGTTTGGCGAAAAAATAAAATTCTTTCAAGTGCAGCTGATAAATTCACATCTAAGTTGGTACCTAAGTATGTGCATTGCGTGATAAGAGAAAAGATTTCTGATTTAGTTTATGGTTTGGTTAATTTAGATGGGACTAAAATAGGACGATGGCATATTAAAGACTTAAAACCATTCAATGAACCTAACCCTAGTGAAAGTTTGTCAGAAGAAGAATAGTTTATATTTACATTATCTTAATTGCTTTACTTTATTTTATTTTTTGATGTTGCTCTGTAGAGGTGACGACCTCGTTTTTTTGACTGTTATAAAAGTTGAGCAGAGAATAGCTTACTTTTGTTGTTTAATGCTAAGGTTTTGGGTACTGATCATATCCAAACTTAGGTTGATTGTAGTTGATGTTTAGCATCGACTCAGCTGTTGCGAGCTTGCGAAAGAGTCACACTCAGGATATATCATAAGACTGGTATGTCGGTGGTCGCGGGATTTGATTTGCTTATGACCCCAAATAATATCCAGTTCTTGACACTTGGAAGCGAAATTTTGATTAGAGGCAATCCAAGGTGATCTTGAGTTAGGACAAGCGCAAGATGTAGCTCGTGTAGTGTGAAGTAGAGTCAAAATTTTTATGAGCAATTTCAAAGTTTGTTACCCGAGTGGGTGTATTTCTATTACCTTAGTGGTATATGTTGGGTGCAATTAAGAGTAAATTGATTTTGGTTTATCCAGTAAGTCTAAGACTTGGATTATTTTGATTTAGATCTTCTTCTGAATTGACAAACTGAGGGTATACTCTATTCTTTTCAGGGCCGTTTAAACGTTACCTTTGAGTCACTAATTTTTTAAAAAAATTTTTGCATGGACTCATAGGCGTATGTTGAGTTTTTTCGGTATACTATCAGATTGATAGGAAATTGAAGTCCTGCAGGAGAACTAAAGGCTGATCATTTACAAGAGATGAGAGCAGAGTAAGACAGTCGTTTCACAAAGAAATGATCAAAATCTGATACCGAGATGAGAACCTTGTCAAGAGAGGCTAAGCGCAGTGAAGGAAGATTCCTAACCGAATTTTTAGATTTCCAAGAGGTAATCTAGAAGTTTGGGCTGACAGAAAACGGTTATGCCTGATACCTGTAGCAGTTTCTTCTAGAGGCTATTGTCTAGGGAGACGATTAACACCATGATCGAATATTTTAGCTGTCAACGATGTTTTCTTCTTATTTCTGATTAAGCTGGAAAAGCTCTTGTCGTCTTCAAAAGTTTTGTTGCGTTGCCACCGAAAAATTGAGAAATTTTTGCTTCATGTAGCTTTTTAAGCTCATTTTCGTTTTTTTGAAATTTCGTTAGAAGCTTGGTTAAGTCAACCTTGTAAACCTTTTAGGTTGTATCCCATGAGTTATCTGTTTTTACAGGCTGTGATGCACCGGGTGCTAACAGATGCCGTTACGACGTTTGGCAGGGAGTTAGTCTTCCTGAGGAACAGACTGATTGGAAGGGTAGTCTATGGGGGGTGAACGTTTGACCTTTGGGACCTTTAGAGGTTTTGTTACCCAATGGTTATTTCTATTTGAACCAAAGGAGAGCCTAACTACTGTAGTCGACCTCAGCTCCAATTAGCCTATTAGTGGTGACAGGCTGTTGGCAGTAGTGTGTTTCGGAACACCCTATTGATTAAATTTTTTTTTGACTTATGGTGGTGTGATAGACACCGTTTTAGTTTAGTGGATGCTATAATCTACTCCCTTTTGTTGGTGGACACCAGGGTCACCATTTCAGTATTTTATTGTCTCCACCTTTCAGTATATCGTGGTGAGGTGTTTGTCTCCTGTTATGTGGGATGGATTAAATTCTTTTCGTTGTTGTTCTAGGGCGAGACCAGTACACGAGGGTTCTTCATGCAACTTGGAGAAGCGCAATGCTGGTTAAATTTTATATCTCTGTGTAGCCACCCTGAAGAATGATGGAGGGCGTTTTTTTCTGGCTCATGTTTCTAGGCAGATTTGTCACTTTGGTGCGATGTGCCGAAGATTTGATTAGCTTTTGCTAAGAGCTTTCACCAAGCTCAGTATGGAGTAATCATAACCAAGAGTTTGGGACTTGAACTCCTGTATGTATTTCTGTACATATTTCTGTATATATTTCTGTACATATTTCGGTGTATGTTGGTTGCCTGAGGGCATGTGCTCAAAATGCGAGATTTTGAGTCGTTTTGCTTATGGACTCCTATATTTAGGATTATGACTTTAGGGAGGTCCTATTTCGAGACTTGCTGTCTCATATAGTTATGTTGGGAATGTTTCCTTGAATGTTAGTTGTGCGCAGACTAATCATTCTGTTCTTAGTGAACATTGCTTTTTGAAGCAGGATCATTCAGTTTGGTGAATTTTAGCTTTTATAGCTATTCACTGTGTTTAGAGTGAATTTTAGCTTTTATAGCTATTCACTGTGCCTATAGTGGTATTGTTAGCTTTTATAGCTGCTCACTATGTTAATGGCGAGATTGTTCTTTTAGAACGCAGACTTTGTGTAGTCGAGGACTATTTACTGAGTGTTTTCTTGGCGAGGAGCCGAGCTTTTTTCTGGCGATATACCAGAGTGTTTTCTTGGCGAGGAGCCGAGTTTTTTCTGGCGATATACCAGAGTGTTTTGTTGGCGATAAGCTGACGTGTTTTCTGGCGATCAACCAGAGCGTTTTCCCTAGCGATTTTAGCATGTCTAGATGTCTTAGGACGTCGACATTGCGCGATAGAGTGCGATTATTTTCCGAGTGCGACAAGTAGTGATACTAGATTTAGAATGTTCTCTTAGCGATGAGCTAGAGCATGGATGGCGATTTTTCCCGAGCGTTTGTCTGGATATTTATCCAGATATTTTTTTTTTGGCCTAGTGCTAAATGGTCTGACAAGACTTTTTCTTTTTAGTGTAAATGTTTGCACTAGAATCATTTTTTATTTTTTTTTTTCTTTATTTAAGAATTTTTATAAATTTCTTTTGCTGAAATAGAAAATTTTCAGACAATCCTTAAAATATTTTAAGGGGGGTGTTCATATTTTATTTCAGTTCACTTTTTTTGATTTAGACAAGAGTCTAGACAAAGTTATATTTTTTGTTTTGGTAACAATAACAGAGCTGATTCTTTTATATAAAAAGACCGCGATTGTTATTTGGAAAGGTATTTCTTATGTTCATGCAAGGATTTTTATTTGCTTTTTGATGTACTTAACCTTAGTGTCTAATTAAGTTAAGTCTAGTTATAAGATTCTTGTGATCATGCAAAGATTTTCATTTGGTTTTCATTGTACTTAATATTAGTGCTTAATTGAATTAAGTCTAGTAGTAAGGTCCGAAGTTTGTAATTTAGTT
>CM032448.1:56256768-56304177 GCA_019049505.1 Pachyrhynchus sulphureomaculatus
GATATTAATTCGGTAGCCGAACTCGCCGGGTTATGTAGAAAAACTTGAAGAGTCCGATTATTTGTTGGAAAAGAGCAGACCAAAAGGCGAAACTAATATACATCAAGTAGAGTATAACCCAAATGGCCGAAGTGGAGTCTCGACAAATAAAGTTGGGAATGTAAATCGGAACTCTAGGAGTAACCAGAAAACGGGTAAAAGAAAAGATAATGATTCTAAAATTAGCGACACTGCAGCTAAAGTGAACGACAAGTCGGTTTCACCTAAGGCAATTTTCACGTGTTGGAATTGCACAGGTCCGAATCACACTTACCAAAATTGTACAGCACCGAAGAGGGTATTTTGTTTCAAATGTGGAACAACTGGTGTGAGACTAGCATCATGCCCCAAGTGTACAAAAAAACGAGTAAGGACGGTATATTACCGAGGCGGATACACTAAGTCCAACAAAAAAGCCTCTAAACATTCGGCTAAGTCACAAGCTCACGTTAGCAGTATAGCCCCTAATCCAAAACGTTCTAGAAACACGGATGGACAAAAATATTCCAATAGATCAGATTGGACTAAATGGTTACAAAAAGTTTCTGATTTTTTTAAGTCTAATAAAAATTCTCCTTCTCAAGTTAAAACTCCTGCCTCTCCAAATGGTCACATGTCTCCTTTATTCGTGCATAAATATTTAGATAACAGACCGCATATCAAGATAAATCTATTAGGTGTCCATTTCTCGGCTTTATTTGACTCTGGTGCAAATGCCTCCGTTGTAGGTCAGAATGGTATTAAAATTTTAAGTCGTTTAAGTATAAAAATATGCCATGTCAAAAATAGAAGTGTTACCACTGCAGATGGCAGCCGTCAAAAAGTTTTAGGTACGGTTGAGTTGCCGCTAGTCTGCAATGGTCATTGTTTAGTAATCTCTGCTCTAGTAGTAACTTCTCTATCACATACTTTGGTTTTAGGATGTGATTTTGCACAAAAATTCGGAATTTTAGTAAATTTTAAGAATAATTCGTGGTATCCACAGTCCCTAGAAGTCAATTCTCAAACAAGTTTTAAAGTTTGTTATTCAGAAAGTTCTTTAGAAAACCTTTTCTCGCGTCTATGTACCCTAGATGATCTCTCGTGGACGGAACGCTTAAAAGCAGAAAAAGTAATAAGCTCTTTCAATGAAATAAGTAGTAAAGATAGGTTAGGCCGAACGAATAAAATCACCATGTCTATAGATACGGCTGATGCCAGTCCTGTAAAGACAAGGCCCTTCGCCATGTCTCCGTATATGTCAAAAGTATTAAATAAAGAGTTAGACGAAATGTTGAAACTCGGAGTGATTGAAGAATCAAACAGTCCCTGGTGTTCTCCAATCTTATTGGTGAAAAAGGCCGATGGACAGTATGGTCTATGCTTTGACGGAAGAAAGCTCAACGAGGTCAGCAAATTTGATAACTATCCATTACCGAACATCGACAGAATTTTGACATCACTCAGGAATGCTAAGTATGTATCTTCGATAGACCTTAGAAAGGCTTTCTGGCAAATTCCTTTAGACAAATCCTCTAAGGAAAAGACCGCTTTTGCAGTAGTAGGCCGAGGTCTATTTCAGTTCGTCACTATGCCGTTTGGTCTAAAGAACGCTGCTCAAACTCAGCAACGTTTAGTGGACGCTATATTTGGTCCGAAATATGAGCCACATATTTTTTACCTATCTCGATGATATTTTAGTAACATCGGAAGACTTCGAATCGCATATTCGCTTACTTAAAGAAGTAAAAGATAAATTGAAAGAGGCCGGACTGACGATAAATTTGAGCAAATGTGATTTTTTCAAAACTTCTCTAAAGTTTTTAGGCTATATTGTAGGCTCAAATTCCTTGCGTACCGATCCGGATAAAGTAGCAAGCATGGTTAATTATGCGAGACCTACTAATACTACGGAAGTTAAGCGCTTCGTAGGAATGTGTTCATGGTATAGACGTTTTATTGAGAATTTTTCTACCCTGTTGTCGCCTATTAATGATCTTTTGAAAGGACGAAAAAAAGGACAATCGATAGATTGGACAAAGGCAGCAGAAAGATCTTTTATAAAGATTAAAGAGCTATTGGTTTCAGCTCCAATTTTATCCCAACCAGATTTCTCCCCAACAGTTTTATATTTCTAGTGATGCTTCTAATACCGGTTTAGGGGGCGTCCTAACACAGAAAATCAATGGTGAGGAAAGAGTGATAGCGTATGCCAGTAGAACTTTATCAAGGGCTGAACGTAACTATTCGGTTGTTGAAAAAGAATGTTTAGCAGTACTCTTTAATATCGAAAAGTTTCGACCTTACATAGAAGGTGTTCCTTTCACGGTCATAACAGATCATTATAGTTTATTGTGGCTTAATTCTATTAAAAACCCTAGTGGCAAACTAGCGCGTTGGGCGATTAGGCTGAGACAACATACGTTTAAGTTAATTCATAGAAAAGGGGTCCACAATGTTATTCCTGACGCTTTGTCAAGAATCCCAGATCATACGGTGGACGAAAACAATCTTAATGCACAGATTGGCGTAAGAATTGATACAGTTGATATAGATCGCATTGATCCATGGTACGATAATTTACGGCAGCAAATTAAAGAATTTCCTCAAAATTTTCCGCAGTGGAAGGTGGAAAATGATTTCGTGTACAAATTTATCCCAAACCAGTTGCCTTTAAAAGTTAATGTACCCGAGTGGAAAATACTAGTTCCTAAACCACAGAGAGAGGAAATTATAGACATGTGTCATACTCCTCCTACTTCTGGTCATTTTGGTTTTTATAAAACTCTTCACAGGGTTCAGGAACAGTATTATTGGCCAAAAATGCGTTTTGATATCTTAAAGTTTGTGAGGACTTGTGAAGTATGTGGAGCGCAGAAATCTCCAAATACACTACCCATGGGGCTGATGGGAAAAGAGGGAAAACGGTTAATTACCCTTTTCAAGTCATAGCAGCTGATCTAGTAGGCCCATTCCCACGTTCAAAAAAGGGAAATAAATGGCTTCTCGTGGTTTCTTGCTGGTTTACAAAGTATACCATGCTATTTCCTTTGAAAAGCTCTAAAGCTGAATATATAGAGAGAATTTTGGAAAATAATGTCTTTCTAATCCACGGTGTTCCATCGCTCTTGATATGCGATAACGGTACTCAGTTTACCTCTAAGAGTTTTAAGAGCTTAAGTGAAACTTATGGTTTTAACATCCGTTTTAATCCCGTGTACTCTCCACAATGTAATTTTGTTGAACGTAATAACCGAACAGTCGGGACCGCTTTAAGAAGTTACGTTGATTCACATGACACTTGGGATAGAGATATTTCCAAAATTCAACAAGCTATAAATACCGCAAGACACGAAGTAACAGGGTTCACACCGTCTTTCTTAGTTTACGGCAGACATATACCTCTATCTGGATCGTATTATAAAAAAATTTAGATTTGGATGTCAATGTTGACAGCGAAATAATTCCGGGTAACAGGGGTGCGTACGCCGAAAATTTAAAGGGTTTAAAAGATATTTTCACTGACGTGCGTAGTAGTATACATAAGGCTTATGAACGGAACAGTAAGTCTTACAACCTTAGAAAAAGGGATTTTTCCTTTAAGATAGGTGATCACGTTTGGCGAAGAAAATAAAATTCTTTCCAGTGCAGCTGATAAATTCACATCTAAGTTGGTACCTAAATATGTGCATTGCGTGATAAGAGAAAAGATTTCAGACTTAGTTTATGGTTTAGTTAATTTAGATGGGACTAAAGTAGGACGATGGCATATTAAAGACTTAAAACCATTCAATGAACCTAGCCCTAGTGAAAGTTTGTCAGAAGAAGAATAATTTATCTTTACATTATCTTAATTGCTTTACTTTAATTTTTTTGATGTTGCTCTGTAGAGGTGACGACCTCGTCTTTTTGACTGTTATAAAAGTTGAGCAGAGTAGAGCTTACTTTTATAGTTTATTGCTAAGGTTTTGGGTACTGATCATATCCAAACTTAGGTTGATTGTAGTTGATGTTTAGCATCGACTCAGCTGTTGCGAGCTTGCGAAAGAGTCACACTCAGGATATATCATAAGACTGGTATGTCGGTGGTCGCGGGATTTGATTTGCTTAGGACCCCAAAGAATATCCAGTTCTTGACACTTGGAAGCGAGATTTTGATTAGAGGCAATCCAAAGTGATCTTGAGTTTGGACAAGCGCAAGATGGAGCTCGTGTAGTGTGATGTAGGAGTCAAAGAATATTTTATGAGCAATTTCAAAGTTTGTTACCCGAGTGGGTGTATTTCTATTACCTTAGTGGTATATGTTGGGTGCAATTAAGAGTAAATTGATTTTGGTTTATCCAGTAAGTCTAAGACTTGGATTAATTTGATTTAGATCTTCTTCTGAATTGACAAACTGAGGGTATTTTCTATTCTTTTCAGGGCCGTTTAAACGTTACCTTTGAGTCACTAATTTTTTTAAATTTTTTTGCATAGACTCATAGGCGTATGATGAGTTTTTTCGGTATACTATCAGATTGATAGGAAATTGAAGTCCTGCAGGAGAACTAAAGGCTGATCATTTACAGGAGATGAGAGCAGAGTAAGACAGTCGTTTCACAAAGAAATGATCAAAATCTGATACCGAGATGAGAACCTTGTCAAGAGTGGCTAAGCGCAGTGAAGGAAGATTCCTAACCGAATTTTTAGATTTCCAAGAGGTAATCTAGAAGTTTGGGCTGACAGAAAACGGTTATGCCTGATACCTGTAGCAGTTTCTTCTAGAGGCTATTGTCTAGGAAGACGATTAACACCATGATCGAATATTTTAGCTGTCAACGATGTTTTCTTCTTGTTTCTGATTAAGCTGGAAAAGCTCTTGTCGTCTTCAAAAGTTTTGTTGCATTGCCACCGAAAAATAGAGAAATTTTTGCTCCATGTAGCTTTTTAAGCTCATTTTCGTTTTTTGGAAATTTCCGTAAGAAGCTTGGTTAAGTTAACCTTGTAAACCTTTAGGTTGTATCCCACGAGTTATCTGTTTTTACAGGCTGTGATGCACCGGGTGCTAACAGATGCCGTTACGACGTTTGGCAGGGAGTTAGTCTTCCTGAGGAACAGACTGATTGGAAGGGTAGTCTATGGAGGGCAAACGTTTGACCTTTGGGACCTTTAGAGGTTTTGTTACCCAATGGTTATTTCTATTTGAGCCAAAGGAGAGCCTAGCTACTGTAGTCGACCTCAGCTCCAATTAGCCTATTAGTGGTGACAGGCTGTTGGCAGTAGTGTGTTTCGGAACACCCTATTGATTAAATTTTTTTGACTTATGGTGGTGTGGTAGACACCGTTTTAGTTTAGTGGATGCTATAATCTACTCCCTTTTGTTGGTGGACACCAGGGTCACCAATTCTGTATTTTATTCTCTCCACCTTTCAGTATATCGTGGTGAGGTGTTTGTCTCCTGTTATGTGGGATGGATTGAATGTTTTTCGTTGTTGTTCTAGGGCGAGACCAGTACACGAGGGTTCTTCATGCAACTTGAAGAAGCGCAATGCTGGTTAAGTTTTATATCTCTGTGTAGCCATCCTGAAGAATGACGGAGGGCGTTTTTTCTTCTGGCCATGTTTCTAGGCAGATTTACCACTTTGGTGCGATGTGCCGAAGATTTGTTTAGCTTTTGCTAAGAGCTTTCGCCAAGCTCGATATGGAGTTATCATAACCAAGAGTTTGGGATTTGAACTCCTGTATATATTTCTGTATATATTTCTGTATATATTTCTGTATATATTTCTGTATATATTTCGGTGTGTTTTGGTTGCCTGAGGGCATGTGCTCAAAATGAGTGATTTTGAGTCGTTTTGTTTATGGACTCCTATATATAAAATTGTGATTTTAGGGAGGTCCTATTTCGAGACTTGCTGTCTCATATAGTTATTTTGGGAATGTTTTCTTGAATATTAGTTGCGCGCGGACTAATCATTCTGTTCTTAGTGAACATTGCTTTTTGAAGCAGGATCATTCAGTCTAGTGAATTTTAGCTTTTAAAGCTATTCACTGTGTTTAGAGTGAATTTTAGCTTTTATAGCTATTCACTGTGCCTATAGTGATATTGTTAGCTTTTATAGCTGCTCACTATATTAATGGCGAGATTGTTCTTTTAGAACGCAGACTTTGTGTAGCCGAGGTTTTTTCTGGCGATATACCAGAGTGTTTTCTTGGCGAGGAGCCGAGGTTTTTTTTCTGGCGATATACCAGAGTGTTTTCTTGACGAGGTGCCGAGGTTTTTTCTGGCGATATACCAGAGTGTTTTCTTGGCGAGGAGCCGAGGCTTTTTTTTCTGGCGATATACCAGAGTGTTTTCTTGGCGAGGAGCCGAGGTTTTTTCTGGCGATGTACCAGAGTGTTTTGTTGGCGATGAGCTGACGTGTTTTCTGGCGATCAACCAGAGCGTTTTCCCTGGCGATTTTAGCATGTCTGGATGTCTTAGGACGTCGACATTGCGCTGTAGAGTGCGATTATTTTCTGAGTGCGACTAGTAGTGATACTAGATTTGGAATGTTCTCTTTGCGGTGAGCTAGAGCAATGAGGGCGATTTTTCCCGCGCGTTTGTCTGGAGTTTCATCCAGATGTTTTTCTTAGCCTTGTGCTAAATGGTCTTACAAGACTTTCTCCTTTTAGTGTTAGTGTTTACACTAGAATCATTTATTTTTTTTATTTTTCTTTATTTAAGAATTTTTCTAAATTTCTTTTGCTGAAATAGAAAATTTTCTGACAATCCTTAAACTATTTTAAGGGGGGTGTTCATATTTTGTTTCAGTTCATTTTTTTGATTTAGACAAGAGTCTAGACAAAGTTATATTTTTTTTTGTTTTGGTAACAGTAATAGAGCTAATTCTTTTATATAAGAAGACCACTATTGTTACTTTGGAAAGGTATTTCTTATGTTCATGCAAGGATTTTTATTTACTTTTTGCTGTACTTAACCTTAGTGCTTAATTAAGTTAAGTCTAGTTATAAGATTCTTGTGATCATGCAAAGATTTTCATTTGGTTTTCATTGTACTTAATATTAGTGCTTAATTAAATTAAGTCTAGTAGTAAGGTCCGAAGATTGTAATTTTGTTTTAAGTTCTGACCTTAGTATTAAGTGATAGTGTACCACTTTGTACCTTCTCATAAGTAGCCTTAGTTTAATAGACTAGTGTAGTCTATTTCTTTTTGGAAGGGGGTAATGTAACATTCATTTTTTCCTAGATTTTAAGACCATGTAATGTTACTGATTTTTGGCTTTATAATGTACTTCTTTTCATTTTTGTATCGAGCAGTGTATTACACTGGAATTCCTAGCCGCTCGTTATATAGTGTGCAGTGCGGGTTGCCGACCGAATCTATCGAATTCGTAGTACGCCGGGATTGGTGAAATGTTTGTTTCCGGAGTTTGGTTCCGGCGTCGCCATTTTAGAGACCGAGTTCTCACGGCTTATTTAAGGGTCCGGAGAACGCGGATCATGGTTACTTCCACCGAGCCGCCAAGTGGGCTTACTTCCACCGAGCCGCCAAGGGGCTTACTTCGACCGAGCCGCCAAGAAGGCTGATTCTCATCAAGCCGCAGTAGAGGCTTCTGGCAATATTTTCGAGAGCCAAGTTAAGCACGAGTTTTTTTACCGTTAAGCCGTAGTGGGCTTTGTGTGTTTTCTACATGGAGTAGCCAAAGTAGGCTCTTCTCATAAGTGATGAAATGTGTGAAATCGGTTTTGTGTTCCACTGAAGGCCTAGAAGCCCGCAGGAAAACCGTAAGTCACCAGAACATACATCAATAGATCTATTCTCCGCAAATAAGTGTTTTAACATCAATTTGAACTGATAAATCGTGAAGTGAATATCACGACTCTTCGATTTCGGGTGTGGTAAAGTTTTGGAAGTAAAATGTCTGATTTAGGAACTCTACTTAGTAGCTACTTACCTATTTAGTAAGAATTATTTAAGCTTAAAATGTAAAATACACGGCATAAATCCTTTTTATTTTGATCTATGTATAGGCACCGTACTGAACTGTTTAAAATTGTTTCATTCTATTCTCTAATGTTCTATGAACCCGTCAGAATCTGCAGTAGATTCGATACTCTATGTATGCGAGAATTTTATAAGATAAATTCAGACTTACAAACCTGTAAAATGTCATTGTGTATTGGCTAGTGCACACACATTGAGCTAAGTAGTAGGTAAGTGTTGATTCAAACATTTGTTTATGATCGATCAACGTGTTCTTACGAGTAGATCCGGTAGGGGCGGTGACTGGTTCTCAATGCCCCTCTAATATGTCTTAGACCAGCATTGTCTCTATAGATCTTCTAAACGACTACTAGTGGGTGGTACTGCCCACATCGGTAACTACCACTTTAAACTAAAATATCCAGCCAAGTGCAAGCCGCACTTGTGCAATTAGTGTTCCGTCCGACTTCACAAAACATACCCCAAATGAGTTTTCAACAAAGTTTTTTTTTCCGATCTTTACTGAAACTAATGACCTTATATATCCGATAAATTATTAATCGTGATAATTTTCGTTCAATCTGTGGAGAATATTCTAAAATTTTTTCAAAATTTTTTGATCAGTACTTTTCGAGAAGGGCCCCCCCTTCTCAGACAGCGAATTTTCGTAATTTTTTAAAAATAAAAGAATAAAAAAGGAGCGCAAGTATTGCATTATACATATTTTTGAACTCGTGTTTTACAAGCTTTCATTTGACACCCCACTCGATGACCTGGTAATTTTTTTTTTTTTCACTTCCGATTTCACTCCCGAATTTAACTTTCAAAGCTACACAGTTCTGATGAGGCTATCAATTTCTATACTAGTGCCAAATTTCAACTTTCTATGTTTTTAATAGTTTCGGAGAAAATAGGGTGTGACAGACAGACAGACAGACACCGACGTGATCTTATAAGTGTTCCGTAGGGAATACTAAAAAAATTAATTAGGTTATATGCGATGCCACGTTTCAGAGTTCCTAAGCTAAAGAATTGACGATCGAGAATTCAATGTAAGTATGAGATCGTATGAAAACTAAAGGTGAGCGATATTATCATATCTGTGACTTCTACCTGTGACTTAGATAGTCACAAGTAATACCTGCGACCCAATTCTTCGCAAAGCAGTGACTCTAGTCGCTGTTTTAAATACACGCTGCATACGCAAATGTCGCAGCTCCGCCCAATCTGAACTTAATGATCGGCGAGAGCGCGTATCGTCTCATTATAGACAAACGCTAGCAGTCGACCGACGCACGGTAGGCCAGGAATATAATTATTCGTTGAACATTGTCTAAAGCCGTCAATTATTAACGAAATCAGACATTTTTTTTTAAATACTCGTAAGCGAATTCCGGACAAACGTAAGGAAGCCTATTTGCAAAATATAACCTCAAACTTTTTTAAAATTGCAAAAAGCAGGAAGGAACTGGGAGGTGAAATTTCGAAGTTCACCTGATTTCAAGTTTATCCGTTCAAAACTGATTCATCGGGGGTTTCTGGGGTGGCCGAATCTATTTTCGGGTTTATTTTGATAATATGCGCTCTTTTAAAGGGTGAAAATGAAAGTTGGAGGGGAAGAAATTACGATATTCATTTGAATTAGAGTTTCGCATTCAAAACTGGTTGCTCGGATGTTTCTGAGGTCTCTGAATCTATTTTCAGGCTCATTTTGATCATATGCGCCCTTTTGAGGGATGAAAATGGAGTCTGGAGGGGAAGAAATTACGATCTTCTTCTTAATTAGAGTTTCGTGTTCAAAACTGATTCCTCGGGACTTTCTGGGGTCGCATTCCCATTTTCACCCTTAAAAAGGGTGCATATGATCACAACTACCCCGAAAGTAGATTCAGCAACCCCAGAAACCTCCGAGGAACCAGTTTTAAACGTGAAACTCTAATTCAAATGAATATCGTAATTTCTCCTCCTCCAACCCCCATTATCACACCTCAAGAGGATGTATATGATGAAAATAGATTCAGCGACCTCAGAAACCCCCGATAAACCAGTTTTGAAAACGTAAACTTGAAATCACGTGAACTTCGAAATTTCAACTACCGGTTTCGTGCTGCTTTTCAGAATTTTAAAAAAGGTTATAGTTTGCAAATAGGCTTCCTTACGTATGTCCGGAATTCACTTTTAAAAAAAAATTGTATGATTTCGTTAATAATTGAGGGCTCTAGACAATTTTGAACGAAAAATCAAATTCCTGGCCCACAGTGCGACGACTCACCGGTGCACGATGTTGGACTGTCGTGTCGCCGTTGGAAGGCAAAACGCTGTTAGCTCAAATAACTACAAAGTAAAATTTTGTTGTATAAAATATAATACTTATATATATACGTATATTTAGGCAGAAAGTTGGTAATAAAAAAAAATAATAAAACAACAAAAGTACTCTGAAAATGAATAAAAAAATAGTCAAACAACACTATACATACATCAAAATATCAGAAATAATGGGTTATAAAATTGGCTGGTTCTGACAGGTGTCGTTGTCGATCATTATGGAGCAGTAGTTTCGGATTTCTGGAGATTTCGGACAGAGTGAAGCAGCAACCTAAGTCGCTGTTAAAAGAAGCTATGACTTATAAATCACTATCTCAGGTATACTCGTGACCTAAAAATCTCTGTTAAGCTCATCGCTAATGATAACTATTTACTGTAAAGGATTGACGAAATTATCTACCTGATGTTTACGCACCTTATAAGAGTCTATTTGCTTATATACCTACCTGTCACAGCCTGTTATCGATCTAAAATTAAAAAGTAGGTTAAATTTAAATCTAGTGTCGTAAACACTCAACATTAGATATGTGACGTGACAAAAAAAATGTTAGTAAACAATTTGAAAATAATCGCCCTAAAAAATAATTTGTCAGTCTTTCACGGATAATTGTGGTATGTGTTATAAACACGTGAATGGGAAACTTACTAACAAGCCCACAAATGGAGAGTAATAGGTTGTATAACATCTAACTCTCATTACTTCAAAAAATTATTAAACAGATTCACAATATATGCATCACGACATTATTTTTTGTAAACATAATTCATTCATTAAATCAGTTCATGGTTAGCCAATATATGAAAATTTTCTTTAAGACAGCCTATTGCTCTATATACGCTAAGGTCAAAATTTGTTCATAGTATTTGATTTGTGATAAATAATCTAACTATCTATCTACTACCTATATAATATATTATTAATCTTATGGCATTTATTTTCCTCTTTTCATACCCAAGGATTTGTAGATGTATCTAAATTCGTTAATACTGTCGGCCACGAGATACGAGGGTTGTATGATAAGTACCTCTGATATCCGGCCTTACGGTGACCTCGGCCAGAGACAGCGCTACTACCAATTAAAGAACTATATTTTTCGTAAACATAACCTTTCACATTTAAATCGTTGCACGATTTAGTTTGTGAGTGCCAGCCATTCAAAAAGAACAACCTTTGTGATTTTACAACCATGGGAAAAAATGAATATCGAGCAGTGATAAAATATTTATTTTTGAAGAAGAAAACGAATGATGAGATAGAAGCGAAACTCAACAAAGTTTATGGAAACTCTGCACCTTCGCAATTGACCATAAAATATTAGACAGCTGAATTCAAACGCGGCCGTACAAATATTTTTGATGAAGAACGTCCAGGTCGTCCAAATGAGGTCACCACATCAGAAATGATTGAAAAAATCCACAATATAGTGACAAATAATCGGAGAATGAAAGTGCAGCTCAGTTGAACAGGTGTAGAACATTTTAACAACTGATTTGGATATGAGAAAGCTTCCCGCAAGACAGGTTGTGCGATTGCTCACAATTGACAATAAACACTCACATGTGTCAATGTCAAAAGCAGCGATGTTAAAGCGCAGTTGGAATGATTTTTGGCGTCGCTTCATAAGTGTTAACGAAACATGGATTCATTACAGCTCACCAGAGATCAAAGAACAGTTCAAACAGTCGGTTTTCATTGGTTAACCGGCGCCAAAGGAGGCTAAGGCGACTTTATTGGCTAACAAAAACATGGCCACAGTGTTTTCGGATGCACGCGGCATAATCTAAGTCGATTATCTTGAAGAGGGCAAAACGAATAATGTAGAGTATTATATCAACTTATTGGATCGTTTCAACCATGCTGTGAAAGAAAAACGTCCGCATTTGGCTAAGAAAAAAATTCTCTTTCATCAAGACAATGCACGCGTGTGTTCTTGAGTCATCGCCTTTGCAAAATTTCATAAATTAGGATACGAATTGCTCCCGCATCCACCATATTCGCCAGTAATTATTTCTATTTCCGAATTTGAAAAAAAAATGTCTCGGCGGAAAAAAATTTGGCTCAAACGATGAGATGATGTTGAAACAAACGCCTTGCAGAAATCGTATTATTTAGATGGTATACAAAAGTTAGAAAAACGTTAGACTAAGTATATCGAACTAAAAAAATAAAATAAATTTTACACATAAAAACGTTTTTTTCTTGACGAGACCAGGTTCTTATCGTACAACCCTCGTATTATAGGATAAACATATTTGCGATTTATTATGAAATTGATTCAAATTTTTAAGTAGTCTAAAGAAGTTCTCCAAGATCGGGTTCAGTCATAATTGTTAATAGCTGTATAGGACTACTGAACTGAAGTCACTAATAAGAGTTAATTCTTATTAATGTTACTTTTTATATTAGGTAAGGATAAAGATAAAACTATAATATTGTAAAATGTCTGACGTTACCAATTTCTCGTTTTACATTACCAAAGGCAAACGAAAAAAAACCTTAAAATTCTATGGTCGATAAACTTTCCTACATTTCCGATAAAAGTTTGCAGGATTTCCTCCATGTAACTGTTCATTTAACTTTAAAGGGGCGATAATGCTGACACATCATTGTCATCCGCTGATACATAGTCGCTCCTACAATAGAAATGTAGACATCGCCAGATTGGGTGTACTCGTCCCTGTTCAGTAAATTTATTGAACACCACTACACTCCAAATGTCTGAAGTTTGTATAGGGTGATTTGTGTATTTGTTACAGTCAGATATTTATCAATTATATTATTATAACTATTAGAGTTTTGAAAATTACTAACTACTTGTGCGTAAGCAATGTACAATAAATATCAAAAATGTTATTAAATTACTTAATAACATTAACATTGGAACTAGCATTAAACACCTTAATAAATAATAATTAGGAAAAGTTCATGGATTGTCTTCTTTGCATTTTTTTACGCCAAGATCGCGAAAATTTTTTTAGTAATTTAGTGGCATTATTTGATTTTTTTTTCTAGTTTCTGGTTTATAACATAAACTCAAGTACAGGTTCTCAAAGTACATAAGGGCTGAACAGAGGGACAGAGGATTGCGTCTAATATAACTATAATGTTGTATATTAATTTTTTGGGAATTTCAGAATAAAGAATTTATTGTAAGTTATGGAACATTTAGAAGAAAAAGTCCTAAGTAACACCATATTAATTACCAAAAATAAGCAAAGTCCATATGTCAGTAGTGATTACTGTTTTCTCATCTGTAAATCCATCTCAGGGCGCATTTCACAATATCACTGCTCATCGGCAGAGCTAGGATCAACAAATAAGGGAACAAAACTCAAAGTACCTATTGCAGAATTGGCCTAATATCGCAATACGATGCAAAAATTAAATCTTTGGTTCGTGAAATTCTAAAACTTAAAAGCATGCCTGCCTTGTACTGGTAGCTATTTAAGGCCACAGTCCGACAGAAGAATTGTTACTAACAATTACCGCTGGATAAGTCGATCACTAGGGTTCTACCCTAGCGTAATAAATATCTGTATCTTCTCTGACTTACTTGACTTAGTTCCTATACAACACAGTTCATATTTTAGCTGCGACCACTCTTCTCTCATCGATAAACAGGAGAACAAGACCAGAAGTATTTATCGCAGTACTGGCGTAACATCGAAGTACGATGCAACAAATTGTATTTCTAGCTTACTTAAGGCTAAAACTTAAAAACATACCGGCTCTCTCTGGGGAGCTCTTTAGGGCCACAAACTGATACAGAAATTATTATTTACAATTACCTCTAGGCAGCTCGATCGTTAGAGTTCTACCCAGTAATAAAAATCTATATCTTGTCTGACTTACTTGACTTAGTTTCTATATCTTCCAACCGAGTAAAGGGCAGAAGAAAGCGCTTTTCATTGGGCTCGGTTTTTAGCTAGGGTCTTGAGTTCTGGCTATAATTTACCCATTTTTTCCGTTTCTTGTATCACTGTTCTTCTCCACGTTGTTTTATCTCTTCCTATTTATCGGCTTCCTTGCGCGTTATAGTCCTTTCCTTTCTATAGCTCTCTCGAGTTTCCCGAGGGTGTGCCTAATCCAACTCCATTTTCCTGTCTGGATTTGTTCCCTGATGGATTGCGGCTGTGTTGTTCTCCACAGGTCTTCGTTGGAGATAATATTCGGATGCGTAGAATTCCGGCATAAGCATATTTTGGTGAAGACCTGCAGCCAACTTGCAAACTACTCCGTTACCTTCCATGTTTCGCATCCATGTAATAGAATGGATACCACGTTGCTGTTAAAGAGTCGTATTTTAGTTCTGCGTGATAGGTTCTTGCTTTTCTAGACTGAACATAGTTGTACGAAGGCTCCATTTGCTTTTTGAATCCTGCTTTTGACGTCCTCCTCCGCTATCTGCTCGATTTCCAGCTCATGGATCTTTAGTCTGTTCTCCGCATCGGAGTTCACTCTGATTTTCTTTATCTTTCTGACATTAGTTTTAGTCCAGTTTTCCCTGCTTCTTGTTTTGGGATTTCTTATTTGATCTTCATATGGGTGAACCTTAGCGATAGTAGGCAGATATTGTCAGCAACATCGAGAACTTCGGGCCGTTCTTTATGCCCCATTGAATACCTTTCCTTCGACCCCTCATGACTTCTCTCATTACTTTGTCGAGTACCAAGAGGAAAATGGCTGGTAAGAGTATATTCCTTGGTTTGTAGTCGTGGGTTTTATTAAATTTCCCTCATGTAGTTTCTGGCATTCGAAGCCGTCATATATTAGCTTAATGATGTTTATTATCTTGGACGGGATGCCGTACTCCTGAAGAATTTTCCACATGACTCTTCTCTCTCCGATCGAAGGCTTTTTCGAAGTCAATGGAGATGAGATAGAGGGTAACTCGGAACTTTGCATTTTGTTCTAACATGATGCGAAGAGTGTTAATTGAACCCACGAAACTGCGATGCTGTCGAACCCCTTTGCTTGCTCTTTTCACAGTTTCTTCTCGACGGAGTCTTTGATGCGGTTAAGAATGGTTCTTGACAGTTTTTTGCTGGGGACCGAGATCAAGGTGATGCAACTCCAGTTGTTGCAGATTGTAGTGTCTCCCTTTTTGGGTTATCTCACTATGACGCCCATCCTTAGAAATAATTTCTTCTTGCCATATACTTGTTAGCACAGGATCCAATTTCTATATGGACCTTCAGAACGTCTGATGTGATGTTGTTCAGTCCAGGGACTTTACCGATGTTAGACTGTGTTATTGCTAATTTGAACTCTGTTAGTGTTGGCGGGTGTAGAAGAATATCGGATTCCTGTGGTGGTGTATGTGGTGCTAATCTTGTGGTGATTCTGCTCTATTTCTCCTTTTACAAGTTCAGAGAAATGTTCTTTTCCCTGGTGTAGATGGTGTTCATTGGTAGGTAGGAGCTAGCTTTCCTTGTCTCGTATTTGGTTGTCAGAAAGCAAGTCCAAATCTTTCGGTACTCCAGGTTTTCCGTAACAATTTGATACAGAGTAGATCTGGAGATTTAAGGGAAGTCCTCGTATAATGTTTAAATTGACCAACACGCTGCACATTGTCTTCAGATGTGACGGATTTTCTCACTTGGCCATCCTCGTCTTGCACGTCAGTGCGGCTTTTCCGAAATTTCCGGCACCATTCTCGTATCACACCGTTACTCATAAAGTCTGCATGGTACCCAACACCCATTCTTCGATGAAATTCAGCCGTACCTAGTTCTTCGGCTTACAAAAATTAAATGACAGTACCCATTTTGCACTTGGCGGGAGAGTCAATCGTAGTCTTCATGTTCACAGACTAGCTGTTTGATCAATACTGATAGGAAGACAACGACCGATTCGTGTAATATCTAAAACTATTATACGGGCTTATTGGAGGTTCAAAAAAAAAATGTTCCTCGTATATATATATATATATATATATATATATATATATATATATATATATATATATATATATATATATATATATATATATATATACAGTCCCTGGCCAAATTATTAGACGCACTGTATTTTTTTTTAGTAATTTTATGTTTCTTAAGAGTTTTTATGCAATAATGGTATATTTAAACTACAATATTATTGATTTTTATTTAAAAGAATTGTTGTAGACTACATATTTGTATTTATTTTTAACATATGGCAACACTGTTTTAACAAAGTGATACATGAACGTAAATAAGTACAAACCTGTATCAGTCGCGATCGGAATCGAGTCAGGTACGGACGTGTTTCTGTGGCTTTATGGACTGTGATTGTTTATTTAACAGTTTTATACTACTCAGTTATTAGTGTATTTTGTATGCAGTGTTTTAAAAAAGTAATTGGACTATTTTCATTATGGGTAGAAAAGGCGATCTTTCACCACGTAAAAAAGCTGAAGTGAAGGCCCTTGTAATTGCGAAAACATTTACAAACCGAGAAATATCACGAAGATTGGAGGTTTCTGAAGCTGACAGGTCTGCTTCAGTGACGAAAGCACATTCGAAATTTTGCAGAATAAAACTCAGTATGTGCGTCGTCGTCATGGAGAAAAGTTTCATCCTGATTGTGTCGTCCCGACGGTTAAACATCCCACCAAAGTGATGATTTGGTCAGTCATCAGCGGCAAGGGCACTGGACGCCTGTACGTCGTCAAAGGAATAATGAGGCAAGATCAGTACAAAGAAGTATTACAAAATCGGTTGATTCCGCAGCTCAGAGAATGGTTTCCAAATGGGGAACCATTCACTTTCATGCAAGATGGAGCTCCCTGCCACACTGCTCGGTCTGTTAAAGCTTTTTTGGCAGAAAAAATATCCCTCTGTTGGATTGGCCCTGATATGAACCCCATTGAAAATGTGTGGGAGCTGATGAAAAGAGAAGTGGCTAAAGATGTGATTACCAACAAAATCCAGCTCCTAGAAAAGATTATTCATGTGTGGAATCATCATCCTCAAATGCAGGAGACAGTACAATCTTGCATTGATAGCATGCCGCGCAGAATTAAAGCTTTGATAGCGGCTAAAGGTGGCTCAACTAAATATTGACTTTTACTAACATTAATTTCACTTTTCTTTAAAACTTAATAAACTTATGCTTTTCTAAATTAATGCTGTTTTATTTATGTTAAATAAATAGGTAATTGATTAGATAATATAAAAATAAAAAACAAATCAATTTAAAATAATAAAACGGTACAATATCACTCGGTAATTAATATTTTACATGAAATCTTGCAGTGCGTCTAATAATTTGGCCAGGGACTGTATATATATATATATATATATATATATATATATATATATATATATATATATATATATACACAGTGGCGCACAAAAGTATGGAAACATTTTCTTAATTAAAAATATAAAATACTATCCCTTAGGAATAAAAAAAAACTAGTCTTATTTTGTTGACAATTTCTTTATAGAATTTTATTATTGACTATAAAAACTTTTCTGGTAGACAAGGTTTTTAAGAAACGCGTTTTGTCCTTATCGAAAGCATTGAAATAATTTTATCATTCTGCTTTAAGAGTGATTATTGTTGATACGAAGTAATTTAGTAGCATTGTTTAAGAGTGAGGTTTTTACCAAAATGCCAAAGTGCAAATATTACACTTCAGATCCGAAACATAAAATTATTTTTCTGTATCAAAGTGGAAAAAAAGCAAATTGAAATGCCAAATCTTTAAACGTAGGTAAAGGCACTGTCAGCAAAATTTTTAAGAAGATCTCGAGAAGAGGCACGGTTGATCCGGCATTCAAAAGTGGTAGACCTCGAAAAACAAGTAAGAGAGTAGACAAAATTATACGGAAAACTGTAACAAATAGATACTTATATTGCACTCTGTCGGCGACTTACTAAGCCTATTCAAGCAGAGCGGCACAGCACGGCGGGCACTTATTGCAGAAACGCACCTTTCTCAAGCTTACTGCTTGAAGGCGTAGATGGCAGCATTGGTATAACAACTAAAAACGAAACGAAAAGAATCGTATTTTTAGAAGTTACCAAAAATGTTCTTCGTATTTGCTGAACCATCCCAAGACGCATTTCGCCGTATCACGGCACATCAGCTGGGCTAGGTTCAGCAAATACGAGAACACATTTTTAGTCCTTTATCCAGGTAACTAACGAAAAACTGTAACAAATAGATGCTTATACTGCACTCTGTCGGCGACTTACTAAGCCTATTCAAGCAGAGCGGCACAGCACGGCTGGCACTTATTGCAGAAATGCACCTTTCTCAAGCTTGCTGCTGGAAGGCGTAGATGGCAGCATTGGTATAACAACTAGAAACGAAACGAAAAGAATCGTATTTTTAGAAGTTACCAAGTTACTCGTATTTGCTGAACCTAGCCCAGCTGATGAGCCGTGATACGGCGAAACGCGTCTTGGGATGGTTCAGCAAATACGAAGAACACTTTTGGTAACTTCTAAAAATACGATTATTTTCGTTTCGTTTTAAGTTGTTATACCAATGCTGCCAGACAAAATTATTCGAAAAGCTAAAAATGATCCAAAGAGAACTGTTGTTGATATTAATAAAGAACTAAGGCAGGAATATCAAGGTATATTGGTGTCGGACATGACTATTAGGCGTCATTTTCGCCACTCCTTACAAAGCTTCACAGAAAAGAGAGATTGAAATTTGCTAAAGAACATAAAGACTGGACTAAAAATCAGTGGTCTCTAGTAATTTTTAGTGACGAAAGAAGGTTTAATCTGTTTAGAAGTTATTCTACTGGTCTAAGATATGACCCAAAGTAGTTTTTGTACCGACTGTCAAACATGGCAGTGGAAATATCATGGTTTGGGGTTGTTTTCGACGGTCTGGTACGGGGCCATTGGCAAAGATAAATGACAGAATGGATGCTCAAGTGTATCTTGAGATATTCAAAAATAATTTGATTCCTTATGAAGATTTGCCACATCGATTTTTCAACAAAACAATGACCCAAAACACACATCTCACTTGGCCAAGAATTGGTTTTCTGAACAAAACGCTGGCCATTAAAATCACCTGATATGAACCCTATAGAGAATCTTTGGCACTATCTGGATAAACAAATTAGGAAAAGGAATATAAAAAACCGGGATGAACTTTGGATCGCATTAAAACAAGAATGGGAAAAACACCACCCGATTTTTGTGCTATATATATATATATATATATATATATATATATATATATATATATATATATATATATATATATATATATATATATACTGGGTTAGAACCTTGTCGGTCTAAAACAACAAATATGGGGGGGCCGATATACGTTTTCTATTTTAGGATTTCACAAGTCAGAGATACAATTTGTTGTATCTTAGTGTGATTCCAATATTAATTTTCCAAAGCTACGTTGTACCTTACCGCTGTACGGAAAACAAGGTAAGAAGACTTTCACAAACGTTAAACAGTTTTTACTCCAAACTAAAACTTACAACAAAAAACACATAAACTTTCTTGGTTTAACAATATTACGGTAAGATAATAGGGAATACTTAAAAACTGACTAGTACACAAAGAATACTTTCTAAAGTCGATACGTCAAATATAATTCACCCTACCCTGTGTTAAAAAACTGCTATTATAATATGATTGACAGACAGTGCACTAACATTTCCCAGAAAAATAAGTAAATAAAATCATTAAATAAGTTCTCTAAACTTATAAGGTTCCGACAACAAAACAACTAAAATATCAAAACAAAATTCGATTAACTCAGAAAAATATATAGCATTGCCATATCCTTAAGACTTATCCGAAGAAGTAAAGTTCCAACCAAAAAAAAGTCAAACTTAGTATATTCTGTCTTAATTGCCTAAATATATTAGAATGAGAACACACAACAAAATACATCTACAACCTTACATAAGCATGAATCAAATGAAAATCATTGATTCAAATTATGTATCCAATAGAAGCCCCTATACAACAAACGATTGTGAAAAATTGCTTACGGCTATATGAGGTGGAGTTCTAGCTTTTAGGAATATTTCAGGATTTGTAATAGATTGTATCGCAACCGGTATAAATTTTTAAACTTCAAATATAATCTCGTATCTATCAACATACTTGAATTCTAAGCTGAATTCGTTTTTTTTTTTTTTATTTACCTTATGGTTGAACTTTTCGAAATAGGGGCAAGCAAAAATTGTCATTTTTTGGATATTGACAGGTATAGCTTCTGAACTCTCATTTAAAGAAAATCAGTTAAGCAATTCACCCAGTACTTTCCTTGCAAACACAGTTCTAAAACAATCGCTGAACTTAACTTTTCAAGGTAAAAATAACTTAAACTAAGCGCTATCAGTCGATATTTTTAAGATTTTCTTTCACCGCAAGATATTTATCCTGGGAAAAAAATATAGGAGAGGACGTTTCAGAGATATTTACAGCTGAAATCTTCGATTTCACTTTACGTACTATTTCTGTTAAAAATAATACAATTTAAATATATATTCTGTTAAAAATATTAGAATTTAAATATATATCAAGGCATCCCTCTAACCCGTTCCCTTACCAGATCAGTCCCTATATGATTGCAGATATATAATTTAAAATACTGAAAAAAATAACAGAATTTTCAGATTCCTTGACAACAAGCATCTTGGAAGGGATATCTAACATGATATATAAGAATTAAACCCCCTAACCTCGACCACCTTATTAACGCATTATGAGTTTGATCACAAATAATTGAAAAATAATACAATCTTTAGATTTCTCGAGTCGACAAACCCTGAAATGGTTATTTATTACGATATATAGGCTACCTTCGCTGTAATCCTCTCAGAGGACATACGCACGAAATATATGAGGCAACTTCTCTAATCCTCTTCCCCACCTTTTTCATCCTTCATATTTTTTATCATAATCATACTCGTAGTTTATCTATTGCGCTATTAGTAAGTAAGTTTCGGCCAATTTAACCATATGCGTTCCTAAAGCTTTTGCTGTAACCAACTCAATATTTCCCTTTTACATTCTGTATGATAAAATTCGAAATAATGAATAAAGAAGAACATTAATATAGACGTATTATATATATATATATATATATATATATATATATATATATATATATATATATATATACATATATATATATATATATATATATATATATATATATATATATATATATATATATATATATATATATATATATATATATATATATACGTATATATATAATATATATATATATATATATATATATATATATATATATATACATAATATAATATATATATACATAAAAAAATATATATATATATATATATATATTTTTTTTTTTTTTTTTTTTTTTTGTTGAGTGTAAGGTTCTTTGATCTTGGTATATATATATTTTTTATATTTTACGTGTTCTTGGAATTAGATCATTAAAACTGTTCTTGGTTTTGTTATATATTTATTAACGTTTCGACCTTCGGAAAAGGTCTTCTTCAAAATTTGCTCTAAAAGATTACATTAGAAAAATTAAATATAGCTAGTATTAATGAAAATATAAAAACTGAATGGTATACTAAAAATACATGGTCTTCTAGATACCTTAATTATGAATCACACCACCCGAATTCACAAAAAAAAAATCTGTAGTCATAGGTCTAGCAGATAGAGCAATCAAGCTTTCTGACACAGAATACAGAGAGAGTGCAATAACCAAAGCTAAAGAAGCATTAACACTTAACAAATATCCGATGTACCTTATAAACAAAATCTTCAAACAACGAATACATAACTTTTACAATACCCCAATAAGTAAAAAATCATCCAACAACAACCAAAAAACATATATTGCACTACCGTTTATAAATGGCCTATCCCAACCACTCAAAAAACTTTTTGAAAACTACAAAATCCGGTTATGTCATAAATCATATAATCTGCTCTCATCCAATTTTTCCAGGCTTAAAACCAAAACCCCAAATAATAAAAAAAGTAACATAGTCTACGAAATCAAATGTAACAACTGCGAAGGAATTTACGTCGGGCAAACAAGCCAATATCTAGAAAATAGAATCAAAGGCCATAAATACGACAAAAAAAATAGTACAGCCCTTACGAATCATGAAATAAATAAAAGCCATACCTTTGACTTCAAAAACATCAAAATTATCAACACCGAAATAAATACAAAAAAAAGAGAAATTCTCGAATCCGTTCATATTAGGTTGACACCCACTGCAATAAACGAAAAAACAGATGTAAATAACCTAAACCGTATCTACCTACCAGTCATATAATGTCCCTCAAGTTAAGTGGTTTGTTTGTAGAAAGAAAAAATGTGATATTAATAGTGTTTTAAACTCAACACCCCACGAAATGAACTACTTTCTAAGGTAAGGCTCTCATTAATGTATACAGTTAATTTTATAAAATTAAAAACTACGAAAAGGCACAAATATTTAACCCCGAAATATACAACAAACGGATTAATACTAGCTATATTTAATTTTTCTAATGTAATCTTTTAGAGCAAATTTTGAAGAAGACCTCTTCCGAAGGTCGAAACGTTAATAAATATATAACAAAACCAAGAACAGTTTTAATGATCTAATTCCAAGAACACGTAAAATAATATATATATATATATATATATATATATATATATATATATATATATATATATATATATATATATATATATTTCAAAATCCAAATATGGCATTCTTTAAGAATAGTAAGGCTAGCAGTCACAAACCTATTAAAAGGTGTATCAAACACATACAGGAATTGAACAGTCAAAAACAAATTGACGAATTTTCCTATTGAGATGCAAATATCCGGATGTCTTCCCAACCTTCTTGAAACTGCCTGTTTCATACATAACATTTAAAGGTATATACCTCAAAAATAAGTTTCATGATATAATTAAAAAAATAAAATATAACATATTAAATCTATCAATAGCAGAAACCACAAAAAGTATAAATTATTTAACCACCCAAAAAAAAAACATAAAGTAATTAATTAAAACAAACCATACCAAATATATCTTTTGACAACTTTTTAACCTTAGAAACCAGAAAATACGAAAATTTACACAAGAAAATGAAACAAAAACAACGGAAAAAATATCCAGCCTACTCCAAACAAAAAACCACCAACAACCCTTACAACTAAATAAATCTAATTGGATTGACAATATATCTAATACCCCAATTCGAAATGAAGTGGCAGACGTATTATCCTAAACATCGATAAAGAAAAAGGTTTACCGATCACAGAGTATTTTGCGTAAATCAAGTCTGGAATAAAAAACCTACTAGAAAAACAAAACAAGGGCTGAAACTACGAATACGATCACAAATCACCAAAAAAAAAAAATTAGACATAAAAATACAAAAACTAATAAACTACAAAACAATATTAAAAAAAAATTGTCTCAATCTAAAAAATGTATTAAAGAAAACCTCCAAATCGTAGTATTAAGATCAGATAAAAGTAACAAAACACTCATAATGAACAAGTCAGACTATAACTCAAAAATGAATAACCTCTTAATATACAAAAAAATAATAGTGATCCGACCACCATCTATAGAAAGACAAATAACGCCCTTATAAAAAAATTTCTAAACCAAAAAGAAACAGATAAAAAACTAGCTAAAGACTTAACACTGCATAATGCTATTGCTCCAAAATTTACAGACATTCCGCTAAGACTTATTGTCTTTGTATTCAATCTCCTTTCTATAACCTGTCAAAAGATCTATCAACCTGCATCTTCAATATAACAGGAAAAAACTATTTTTTTGTCACAGATTCTTTCACCTTTAAAAAATTCATCGACAGCGTAAACCTACCACAGAACTATATCCTTCTATCCCTCGATGTTGTGTCACTTCATACAAATATTCCCAATGATCTGGTAATAAAAATTCCCAACGAAAAATGGAACCTTATCAAAGAGCATACCACTTTATCAAAAGAAAGCTTCATAGAGGCAGTAAATACAACTCTCAACAAATTATTTTTAATTTAATTACTCCTTCTACGTACAACTGAATAGTTGTGCCACGAGATCACCTGTATCTGTCACCATTGCACAGCTCACTATGGAATACTTAGAGGAAAATGTGATAGAAGAACTAAATTTCGAAATTACATTCCTCAAACGCTTTGTCGACGACTGTGTTATGGCAGCACCCATAGATAAAATCAATGAAATTCCCAAAAAGTTCAACTGTTTCCATCACAAACTCCAGTTTGCTATAGAAAAAGAAAAAAATTCAGAAATAAATTTTCCAGACATGACACTTATACGTGAAAAGGAGAATAACAAAATTCTAACAAAATGGTAGGCTAAACCAACGTAGTCAGGTAGGTACTTAAACTACCACTCAAACTATTCAAAATCCCAAAAAATAAGTGTAATTTTAGGTTTCACCGATTGTGCTGTCACATTAACCTCTCCGCAATTTAGACCTATTGTACTCGAAAAAGTAAGTATTACCAAACGGTTTCAAAATGAATGACAAAAATTAAATAATAAAAAAACGCTCGTACCGAATCTACAACAATACAAAAGACAATAACAGAAAACTGAACCAAACAACCAAATACAAAAAAAATGCATATCATTACCATATATAAAAGACCTATCTGAAAAATTAAAATACACACTAAACAAGTATGACATAACTGTTTGCCACAAATCCTATAACAAATTAAATTCCCTATTCATGAAACTCAAAAGTAAAACACCCGTACCAAAAGACTCTAACGTAATATACTCTATTCCATGTGTAAATTGCTCAAAAAAGTACATAGGTATGACTACCAAATTGCCAAAAAATAGATTAAATGGCCGCAAATTCACAAAAAAAATGCCACAACTGCACTTAACAAACATGAAAACGAAACAAATTACATCTTTAACTACAAGGAAATTAAAATCTTAAACCAAGATCACAATTAGCATAAATTAGTAATTAAGGAAATGATAGAAATCAGAAAAGAAAAAAACGCGGTGAACACAGAACTGATATTAAAGACCTAATTTTAATTAACATCTTACCTTATTAGTTACTCAAAACCAACAAAAAAATAAAAACATACTTCAAAAAAAATCCAGCAAAAATAAAATCGTGCAAAGAGTTCGTGTCCGCAACTTGCACGTATAATTTCGCCAGTCGCAGTCGCACCGTCGTCGCCCTTAAGCGATGTAATATCTAGGCTGAAAAGTTTTTGGTCTGACACATATGTAGACGTCGCCCTTTTAAAAAAATCCATATAATTTGAATTCAATTTCGTGTGTTGATTAAGCACTATTTTTTGATGTTAAAAAATACCGTTCAAGCAAAGCAATGGCTTGATAAGTGTTAGGGGGACTCTGCTCCTGAAAAATCACTCATCATTTATTGGTATGCTGAATTTAAACGCGGTCGTACAGATACAAATGATGCTGAATGGTCTACATAGACGCGCAAATAAGGTGATTATACCGGAAAACATCAAAGAAATCGACAGAATTGCCTTGGATAACCGTAAAGTGAAATTGCGTTAGATAGCCGACACCCCTAAAATATCAAAAGAACGTGTTGGTCATATTTTGCATGAACATTTTGGCTGAGAAAGCTCTGTTTGAAATGGGTACCGCGTTTGCTCACAGTGAACCAAAAGCAACAATGTGTTGATGATTCTGAGCGATGTTTGGACCGTTTAAGCTTAATGAAAATGATTTTTTCATGCAACATGTCACAATGGATGAAACGTGGATCCACCACTACACGCCAGAATCAAGTCAGCTGAGTGGATAGCAGCCGGTGAAAGCCGCATGAACCGACCAAAGACACAACAGTCGGCTGGGAAGGTTTTGTCCTCTGTATTTTGGGATGCGCATGGAATAATTTTCACCGACTATACTGAGAAGGGAAAAGCCATCCATTAGAGAATGTTATATAAAGTTATTGATGCTTTTAAAGGCAGAAATCGCAAAGAAACCGCCTCAAATTAACAAGAAAAAAGTGCTCTTTCATTAAGACAATGCACCGTGTCACAAGTCAATGTTATGATAGTAAAATTGCATGAATTAAAGTTCGAATTGCTTCTTTATCCACCGTATTCTTCAAATTTGGCCTCAGTGACTATTATCTATTCGCAGAGGTCAAAAAAATTCCTGTGGGAAAGAGATTTGTGTCCAAAGAAGAAGTTATCGCCGAAACTGAGGCCTGTTTTGAAGGCAAATCCTTCTACAAGAAAGGTATAGAAATGTTAGAAAAGCGTTGGGCTGATTGTATCGCTCTTAAAGGAGACTATGTTGATGAATAAAGTCGAATTTTGCCAAAAAGTGTGTTTTAAGTAGCTAGACCAAAAACTTTTCAGCCTTTCCATTTCGCTTATTTTCGAGGAACGAACAAAAATATAAAATATATTAATGACGAATTAATTTACACTAAGTGTTATTAATTTTGAACTAATTATTCTTGTATAATTAATCAAAAAAAAATTAAGTGTTTGTGACCTGATCTTGTTGTTATATTATAAATCGAAACTGTGATTGCATGATTAATTTTAATTCCAGAAATGACAGAACATACCCAAGGATATAATAAAAGGTTTATTTACTGAAACTATACATAATTTAATGCCTCATTGAAAATAAAGACAAAATAAAGTAATGTTTTGATCCCTTGTCTTAAAAAAAAATCCTCAAAAAGACGATAATTATGAAGCTACTCTACTGACTCACTTTCTAACCCCTTAAACCCTCACACGTATTATAAATAATAAGGCATAAAATTTCTCCATAAATTAAAAACTTGAAAAAATTCACAGGATGCAATTGAAACTATATAATATTTAACGAACTCTACCTCTTTCATCCCCTTCCCCTCTTAAAATTAAAAATAATGAGAAGAGTTACTTAATTTTTAGATTATTTAATTCTAAGAACCTTGAAAAGGACATATGATACAATATATATAAACCAACCCCTCTAATCTCTGCCCAACCCCCTCAAGCATCTTGACTATAAATAATACGTTTAAAATTTTCTCATCACGTCAACGAAAAAGCAACTTACTTCTAACTCCTTATCCCTGTTTGATGCCTAATTTTTGGGTCGTTTTTATTCAAACTGGCCACTATTAATTAGGTGGCGTCGCAATCAAGCGAATATATCCTTGAAGGATTTTGAAAAAATTCTTGAATATCCTTCACAGGGTGTAGATTAAACCAAAATTATCACGAGTGCATTACCTTTAATAATTTATCTGGTATATAAAAAACAAATTTCGAGGTTATCAGTTTTCAGTAAATATCGGAAACAAATTTTGTTGAAAACTCATTTGGGATGTGTTATGTGAAGTCCCTGATCATTTTATACCTCTGTAACAGAATTTTTTATTTTAAAAGCAATCAACATACAGAACACTAACTGCGCAAGTTCAACTTGCACTTGACCGGTTATTCTTTGATGATAAGCCGTGTTTCTAAGAAGTTTAACTGAAAATGAAATTTTACATATTGTGGAGATGTAAATAGTTCGAAAAAAAAAAATTTAATTAATCAAAGAAAGTATAAATAAACATTCATTTGCAAATATCATTTACGAAAATTAAGTGAATTATTAAATAATTTATCAAATAATATTTTATTAACTGTATTGGTCAGGTGAAAAATATTTTACCCTAATATAGTATAGATGCCCTTAATTTGGCTTTAGTGTCATAAAGAATACATAAAAGTATATTACACTATGGAAAGGCTATGTGATGGTAAACATCAAAACAAAGTCATTTGATTTGTACTTATTGACCTGAAAATTATATTCGATTATGTAAACCATAAAACCTCGCTGTATAAACTCGATCGTAATGAAATTAGGGCTAATCAATAAATCGTTTGGTAGCATTTTGGAAAACTGCCATAACTTGGGAAAATCAGAAATAAAATTGAGACACCAAAATTCAGAAGAAGAAGAAAAAAATGTCGGAATTATCCTACTCTCAACAGTATTATTCTTTCTTTATACCGAGAGCCTCTTATTGTTACAAACGAAGGTGTATTTGATACTTTTTAGCACAAGAATAGCGTAGTTTAAGGAATAATTGCAATATATGCTAAACAATGATCCTAAAATATTCCATAACTGGTTTCAGGTGAATCGTATATATTAACAAGTTAAAATACATGAACACAAGTTGAAGAGCAGGTGCGAAAAATAAATAGATATAAACTGTAAACGGGAACAAGTTGTTGAGAGCAACAATTCAGGAGTGGCATTACCGGTATTCTAAGAATCTTTAATCTTGACCGTTTACAAGCAACACCAAAAGGAACTACTCAGACTCAAAAACTGCCATATAAGTTTCCTTGTAGGAAAGTCACCTTTGATATGAATGACTGAACAACTAAAAGTTATTCAGCTTAAATTTATTTTAATATCGTTCTCCAGTTATGAAAAAAAAAAAAACGATATTGCGTATCGTTAAAGATAAAAGTACATAGTAGTACATCCCTCATACGAAATTAAATATTTAAATTTTTGCAATCCTTCGTTTTGCACATTACAATTTAGCCATGAGACTACGAGATATATACTCATATAAAACTCTACAAAAGAACATACCTGAGACTCCACTTTACTAGTTCGCTATACAATCTATCACTAAATATTATATTTTCAACAAATTAGCAGAAAACAAAATAGGTGTAATTCATCAGACGATATTGAAGCATAACTCAGTCGATATCTTATCTATAACGTGGTTTTATAAACAAATTTCTTTCAAAGGTTAATAATAAAGCTAAAGAGGGTAATAAAATTACACAGGTCAACGATGAAAAAACTTTTTTAATAATTTTGCCTGATTCCTATGTTTTTTGGTGTGTTGAGTCCGAAAATAATAATAAAAAAGTCGTATCTCCCACCAATTTTTCACATTGTAATATTCAATATGTAAAAAGTTTATTTTTTATCATTCGAAAAAAGGTTGGCAATAAAATCAGAATTTTATAAGGTTGGCAGTAAAACCGAGTATTATTAGGTTGACAGTTCCTATAATGTCACAGCTGTTTGTTTTCTTCCAGTTAATATAACCTCGCATTGCAGTGTTTAACCCATGTGCTTTATTTCACACTTAAAGTATGGCTAATCGTGGCTGTAAAAACTCTCCCAACACTTTTTGTTATATATGTGGTGAGTTTATAGTTCAAAAATATCAAAGAAACATTACTGACTTTGTAAAAAAATTATACTTTGCATATTTTGGTGTAGAAATCGGTAATCAAGAAAAATGTTGGGCTCCTCACAAAGTATATTATGTTTGTGTTGAGTATCTTAGGAAATGGTATAAGAAAGAAACGAAAGCTTTTATATTTGCCGTACCCATGGTATGGAGAGAGCAAGAAAATCACTCAAATGATTGTTACTTTTGCAACGTTGATGTTTCTGGATATAACTCCAAAAATAAGAAAGTAATTGTCTATCCTAACTTTACTTCAGCTAATCTCCGGTAGGAGATGGACCGAGACTTCCTGTCCCTGAGCCATCTCAATCTATTGATGACATTTTACAGTCCAGTCTCGAATTTAATGAAAGTCGACCGGATGATGATGGGTTTCAATGTTCTCTAGAAAATTTAAACCTACATTTGTTTACACAAGCTGAGTTAAATGATTTAGTGAAAGATATGGGTTTGACTAAGGAAAAAGGAGAATTGCTTGGTTCTAGGCTGAAAGAAAAACATTTATTGGAATCTGGAACATCTATTTACCATGACAGAACAAGAGATCAACACTTTGCTCAGTTTTTCAAGCAGGAAGAGGATTTGGTTTACTGCCATGATATTGGTAGTCTAATGGACGAATTTGGCATGAGTACAAGAGGCTTTTTATAGAGTTATCAAAAACTAGTTCAAAAGGTGTTCTGTTACACAACGGAAATACTTATGCTTCATTGCCTGTTGCTCATTCAGTCCATATGAAGAAAACTTACGAAAATCTTATCATTAAAATTACAGAAATTTAACTATCCAGCTCACGATTGGATGCAATGTGGAGATTTAAAAGTTGTCTCCATAATCCTTGGTCAACAAAAGGGATTTACAAAGGTTCCATGCTCTATATGTGAGTGGGACAGCAGAGCAAGGGATCAACATTGGCCCAAAAAACAATGGCCCGTAAGAAAAACTTTAACATCTGGGCATAAAACTTTATTAGACCCAAAACAGATTCTTCTACCACCACTACACATCAAGTTAGGCTTAACGAAACAATTTGTGAAAGCTTTGCCTAAAGATGGTGAATGTTTTAAATATTTGTGTAAAAGATTTCCTCATTTATCAGAATCCAAACTGAAAGAAGGGGTTCTCGTTGGGCTTGATATTCGTAAAATGATGTTCTATTTCAACTTTGAAGCAAAGATGATTACAAAGGAAAAGGAGGCTTGGATATCATTTAAAGAAGTTGTGACTAAGTTTTTGGGCAATGTGAAAGACCCTAACTATGAACTTATTGTAGCTAATATCATAGACAAGTTCAAAAATCTGGGTTCTCTGATGAGCCTTAAAGTCCACTTCTTGAACAACCATCTTGACTTTTTTCTTAAAAACTTAGGCGATGTGAATGAAGAGCAGGGGGAACGGTTCCATCAGGACATAAAGGAGTTGGAGAAACGGTACCAGGGACGGTGGAATATCAACATGATGGTTGATTACTGTTGGTCACTTCATAGAAAACAACAAAATGCATCACATCGGAGAAAAAGCTCTACAAGAAACTTCACAGAGAAAAGGAAAAGGAAATAAAAAAAAATAAGCACCTAAAATATTCGCATTGAAGTGAAATATGTTGCCAGTAAAAATTGTAGCCTAATCAAATAAAAGTACGGTTTATGTTTTTATTTTTTATATATCAAATTTTCCCTATTTTAAAATTTGATCGGTGTCATATCAGCACCCAAAAATACATAACACTTAGATGTATTGGTTTAAAAAGTTTTTACAATTTTTTTTTTGGTGGCCTATGTTATTCTTAAAACCAGGCTGCTGCCTGAAAGTATTTAATAGGCTCTCAAAATAAACAATATTTATGTTTATAATTTTCGAAAAGAAGACAATGAAAACTTGGCCGAGAAAATATTGAACTTAGCTAATGACAAACATAAATGTTCAACTAACCAGATGTAATGACATGTAGAAATCCCGCGTTACTAACTCAAGGAGAAAACTGCAGCTTGGTGAATATACTGTAATAATAAAGCATTCCATATTAAAACTAATATATTAAGGAATTCATGCAATCCGTCAATACATGTAACATTTTTAATGGTTTTTTGGTCGTTATATATATATATATATATATATATATATATATATATATATATATATATATATATATATATATGTATATATATATATATATATATATATATATATATATATATATATATATATATATATATATATATATATATATATATATATATATATATATATATATATATATATATATGTATATATATATATATATATATATATTATATTATATATATATATATATATATATATATATATATATATATATATATATATATATATATATATATATATATATATATATATATATATATATATATATATATAGATATATATGTATGTATATAATAACACCGACGAGGTTTTAAAGGTTTTCAACCAGGCTTGTCCTCAGTTACAATTTACAATAGAGAAGGAGCAAAACAACAAGATCTCCTTTTTAGACATGACCTTGGTGAGAACTCCTGAAAACAAAATCGTCACTAAGTGGTACACGAAAGACATAAGCAGTGGCAGATATTTAAATCTCCAGTCCAACCACCCCATGAAAATGAAACTTGGCTTATTAACTACATTGATAAACATGGTGACTAAATTAACACATCATTCTCTTTTACCATAAAGCATTAATAAACTCAAAACACTTTTGGACAATTCATATCCCCTGAAAATTATTAACAGATTTTGTAACAATTTACTACCTCAAACTATACCAATATCGAATGGAGTGAATCAACAACGAATAAATAATTCACAAATTCAATATAAAGTACTTACATATATAAATGAACTCACACCGAGACTTATCTCTGTCTTCAAAGATTGCAACATTAAATTTGCTTTAAGATGCGACAACAATCTCAGATTCCTTTACACACCATTAAAATATCCAATTGCATTACAACATAATTATAACATTGCTTATAACATACCTTGTAGAGAATGTAATCTAAGCTATATAGGACAAACTTCGCGTCTTTTGAAAAACCGCATTATTTCACATAAAAGTAATGCCAGATTACAGAAAGGCTCGTGTGCATTGGCTCAACATGTCAAAGAATTTGATCATCAAATAGACTACAATAACGCTACCACTTTATATAAAGAAACACAATATTATAAAAGAAAGTTTTTAGTGGCAATCAATGACAATACACATACAATGAACAAAAGATCAGACATAGAGTATCTTAGTTCAGTATATTTGTATATACTGAAACTCAATAAAGGTATTACTACAAAAAATAATCTAGTATAAGAATCCTCTCTCTGTCTACCAATTAGAATTCACATTAACAATTAAATTCTCTGGTTTGTTTTGACACTTGTCTACAATATATTTATTATATATATAAATATATATATATATATATATATATATATATATATATATATATATATATATATACATATATATATATATATATATATATATATATATATACATATATATATATATATATATATATATATATATATATATATATATATGTATATATATACGAGGCTGGTTTGAAAAGTCCGTGCAAAAATAAAAACTACTTATGTGTTTGAGGTAATTTCGACATAGTCTCCTTTTAGGCTTATACACTTTGTCCAACGATGTTCTAGTTTGTTGATCCCTTCCGAATAATAGGATTTGTCCAAGTCTGCAAAATATCCATTAGTGTCTGCAATCACCTCCTCGTTTGAATAAAATCTTTGTCCCGCCAGCCATTTCTTCAAATAGTAGTCCGAGGGAGCCAAGTCTGGGGAATAGGGGGGATGTGAAACGAGTTGGAATCCTATTTCCATTAATTTTGCGACCACAACTGCTGAGGTGTGTGCTGGTGCGTTGTCGTGATGGAAAAGGACTTTCTTGTGGGCCAATCGCGGGCGTTTTTTTTGCAGCTCGGTTTTCAAACGGTCCAATAACGATGAATAATATTCACCTGTAATAGTTTTACCCTTTTCCAGATAGTGGATGAGGATTATCCCTTGCGAATCCCAAAAGACAGTCGCCATAACCTTTCCGGCCGAAGGAACGGTCTTCGCCTTTTTTGGTGCAGATTCCCCCTTGGTAACCCATTTGTTTGGTCTCAGGAGTATAGTAATGTATACATGTTTCATCCACAGTGACGAAACGACGCTTAAAGTCCTCCGGATTCTTCTGGAACAGCTGCAAACCATCCTTGCAACACTTCGCACGATTCCGTTTTTGGTCAAGCGTGAGCAATCGCGGCACCCATCTTGCGGATAGCTTTCTCATGTCCAAATGTTTATGCAAAATATTATGTACCCGTTCAGTCGAGATGCACACAGCACTAGCAATCTCATGCACCTTAACTCTTCTGTCATCCATCACCATATCATGGATTTGATCAATGATTTCTGGAGTCGTAACCTTCACAAGCCGTCCAGAACGTTCAGCGTCACTTGTGCCCATATGGCCAGTCCGAAAATTTTGAAACCACTTATAAACTGTTCTAATCGAAGGTGCAGAGTCACCATAATGTTTATCAAGCTTCTCTTTAGTCTCCTGAGGCGTTTTGCCTTTCATAAAGTAATGTTTAATCACCACACGAAATTCTTTTTCGTCCATTTCTTGAAAATCCCTCGACTTCCTTGATTCACACGAATGCCAAACACAAAAAAATAGACCAATATGGCTGAAACTTGGTGTGCGTTTATTCAAGAGATGCTACTAACTAAACATGACCTCGATACGCGCCGGTGGTGCCATCTCTCGGACTTTGCACGGACTTTTCAAACCAGCCTCGTATATATGTATATATATATATATATATATATATATATATATATATATATATATATATATATATATATATATATATATATATATATATATATATATATATATATATATATATATATATATATATATATATATATATATATATATATATATATATATATATATATATATATATATATATATATATATATATATATATATATATATATATATATATATATATATATATATATATATATATATATATATATATATATATATATATATATATATATATATATATATATATATATATATATATATATATATATATATATATATATATATATATATATATATATATATATATATATATATATATATATATATATATATATATATATATATATATATATATATATATATATATATATATATATATATATATATATATATATATATATATATATATATATATATATATATATATATATATATATATATATATATATATATATATATATATATATATATATATATATATATATATATATATATATATATATATATATATATATATATATATATATATATATAGTTAAATTTTTATCTTTTTATTTTCGGGAAATCGGTCAATAAGAGGAAATTCATTTGTTGTTAAATTCTATATTTCGTTGGTAATTTCCAACTTCATCAGGAATGTAAAAACTGAAAGTAGAAGAAAAAAAAAACTGTATGTACTTAACAAAATCAAAGGTGATGTTAACATTCGCCACACACTACTAACAATTAAAAACACAAACAACATGACAAGGAACATTATAAAACCTTCTGTCCCGATCACTATAATTTAACTGATAATTATGAAGGTAATTTGTTTGAACAGTGGTTTGACTGTGTGAGTAGTAGTATCCTATGCCTAATTCCTAATAGCCTATCAGATTGTGCTTTAAATCTACAAACTTAAAATGTTACAATAGATGTTGCTTATGTTATATATGTTAATATCCGTTTTATAATTAATTGTCTTATCGTCCCTAATAATATGGCACATCTCAAGGAACAACCGTTTATTATATACGTTCTCAACTTCAAGTATCTTAGTATTAGCGTAGTCAAATACAAGTCCCGTATTCAAATGATGACACGCCACAGCACACGAGTTTTTCCCAATCACGCAATCACTTCTGTGCTGTGTCAGCCGATTTTTCAACCATTGAGAGGTCTGTCCTATATAAACACCTTCACAAACCAGACATAGCAATCTATAAACAACACTACTATTGAACATCAGAGGGGTTCTTTGTTTGGTCTTGGTAAACAACTTGCCATTACATAAATAATTGGTCTTAACTATCTTCAATTTGGAAAACTTGTTGAAAACGTAGGTAATTGGCCTACATGGCACGACACGTATAAAGATGCCTCAACTTAACTATACTTTTAAAAAACCAAAAAATTTTTAAGGAACCACCAGAAGTATACATATTACAAGCGGATAAAGGAGGATGTACAGTGGCGATGGACAAAACGGGATATACTGAAAAAACTGAAATTCTGTCAAGTGATGAAACTACTTATGTCCAACTACACCGTGACCCTACTACCACTGTACAAGGTAATTACAACTGTGTGATTAAAACCATACTAAACTGTAAGCAACTGACTGAACAAGAAGCCAGGAATCTTACTATTTACAATTCAATTTGCCCAAAGTTGTATTGTTTGCCTAAGGTGCATAAACCAGGTAACCCACTTAGACCTATTGTTAGTTCTGTCAATGCCACTACATACAATATCTCTAAATTTCTAACCAATATTATGAGCTACGCATTTAACGATGACACAGTTTTTAATATCAATGACACCTTTTCTTTTGTAAATGCAATACATGGCTTACAGCTACCAACTAACTATGTTCTTGTATCGCTAGATGTTGTGTCCTTGTTTACTAATATACCTTTGGAGTTAGTGATTGATGTTATTAGTAGTGATTGGGATCAGATAACTGAATATATCACTATATCAAAAAATAATTTTATAATTCTAATTACATTCATTTTCCAACATACATATTTCGGTTTTAATGATAAGTATTATCGTCAAATTTTCGGCACACCAATAGGATCCCCCATTAGCCCTATTCTGGCTACCATTGTGTTGGACCGGTTATTACTTTATGTATTACCTAAATTACCATTTGAAGTCCCATTCATATATAAGTATGTTGATTACATCATTTGCTCCATTCCAGGTGGTTCAGCTCAACTTGTGTTGGATATGTTTAATTCATTTCATGATAGATTACAGTTCACGATTGAAATGGAACGTGATTCAGGTGTTTCCTTTCTTGACACCAAGGTTATTAGAGATAGACAGAACAGAATTATATTCGATTGATACCAAAAACCCACAGCAACTAACAGATATCTGAACTTTTCGTCATATCATTCGACGAGTCAAAAATATAATACAGTGCTTGCCATGAAGAATAGAATAACTCATATAAGTGATGATAGGTTCCTTCAAACTAATCTAAACAAACTCTATAAGATTTTCGTCAACAATGGTTACCCAAAACGTACACTGAAAAAAATCATTTTTAATTCTACATTTTATGACGGTCCTTTGGATGATAACAATCTTGAAGTGAAGTATGTTAGGTTGCAATCTGTTCCGAACCTAACTGATAGGATAGTCAAGATTTTCAACAAGTTTTCAAAAATGAAGATAGTTAAGACCAATTATTTATGTAATGGTAAGTTGTTTACCAAGACCAAACAAAGAACCCCTCTGATGTTCAATAGTAGTGTTGTTTATAGATTGCCATGTCTGGGTTGTAAAGGTGTTTGTATAAGACAGACCTCTCAATAGTTGAAAAATCGGCTGACACAGCAGAGGAGTGACTGCGTGATTGGGAAAAACTCGTGTACTCTGGCGTGTCACCATTTGAATACGGGACATGTTTTTGACTACACGAATACTAAGATACTTGAAGTTGAGAACGTATATAATAAACGGTTATTCCTTGAGATGTGCCATATTATTAGGGATGATAAGAAAATTAATTATAAAACGGATATTAATAACATAAGCAATATCTATTGTTTTAAGTTTGTAGATTTACAGCATAATCTGATAGGCTATTAAGAATTAGGCATAGGATACTACTACTCACACAGTCAAACCACTGTTCAAACCAATTTCCTTCATAATTATCAGTTAAATTATAGTGATCGGGACAAAAGGTTTTATATTGTTCCTTGTCATGTTGTTTGTGTTTTTAATTGTTAGTAGTGTGTGGCGAATGTTAACATCACCTTTGATTTTGTAATACTCTGTGTTGGCGAGTCTCCTTTGTTTATTCTTGTTTAGTACATACAGTTTTTTTTTTCTTCTACTTTCAGTTTTTACATTCCTGATGAAGTTGGAAATTACCAACGAAATATAGAATTTAACAACAAATGAGTTTCCTCTTATTGACCGATTTCCCGAAAATAAAAAGATAAAAATTTAACTATTTTTTACAATAACTACGGTCGTTATCAACGAGAATTAAAATAAATTATATATATATATATATATATATATATATATATATATATATATATATATATATATATATTTACAACAAGTTTTATAACCTTTACACCCTATTTTGCAATTATGTATATTATTTTTCTAGTAACCTTTTTTTCTTTTTTTTTGGTCACCTTTGAGATACACTTTATCATAATTCTCTAACAAATAAATAATGTTTCCTGAAGAAATTTTAAATAAAAGCTCTTCTTCGTTACTCAAACAAGCTGTATAGACCTGATGCCATTTTAGGCAACACATGATGCATATTATTCCTCTTTTTTCGATTTACTTTTTCGATTGTCTATCGACTTTTCACGACACATGCGTAGATGACTATAATTTTCCCGCAAAATTCTTACTTCACCTGTCAAACACCAACTAACATGTGGAACAGATAGTTTTTCATTTTCTATTACAAAAAAAATAATGATATATTTCGTAACTTAATATTTTTACAGTGATGTGTAATTTAAATAAGGAATTTCTACTCCAGTTTGTAAGTTTACTTTTGAATTTTTTATGAAATCTACAATTAATTCATATGATCAATTTTTAGATGCCTTGACAAAGAAATAAAAGTATTTCGAAAGCTTGGTAAAAAGCAAAAGAGATTTAATTTGCTCCAAAACCGGATTTCAACCTTACTAGTTTTGAAATTTGTTTCCTCACTAGCGAGTCGCTACGCCTTTTTATATATATATATATATATATATATATATATATATATATATATATATATATATATATATATATATATATATATATATATATATATATATATATATATATATATATATATATATATATATTATATATATATATATATATATATATATATATATATATATATATATATATATGTATATATATATAAATATACATACATGCCAATGCGCGTAACGTCAAGGGAATTAAAAGATTAATGATGAATTAGGTAACTACGGGCAGACGGGCAATATTCGATATTTTTCTCTGTCAAATAATCAATTGTTCGACGTGTTGTATGAGAGCTGATATTGTCATATTGAAGAATTATGCGACATTTTCGGTTGTTTTTTCGTGATTTCATCGATGACTTCTGGCAAACAAATTGTTGTATATTGTTGGAAGTGCTTCGCAAACGAACTACTTTTATCGGATTCGGTTAGTCTAGGAACACCCAAACAGTTGATTGTTGCTTACTTTTCAGCTTATACGAATATATCCCATTTTCATCTCCTGTTATGATGTATACAGATTTGCATGTCAATTGACACGAGCGTGTTTTTGAGTTTCAGTTAAATTAAGCGGAATCCAACGGAAATAAATCTTTTTTAGAACTAAATGTGCATGCAAAATCGAATATACTGCAGTCTTCGATATGCAAAAGGATGCCTCTGTCTCACAGTAAGTCACATGCCGATTCTCTTCAATTATGTTGTGCACAGTATTGTTTTATGGAATAACAACTGATTTTGGTCGGCCTGCTTGAAATTCATCGCTGACGGAAGCACGACCATGACGAAATTCTGCAAACCAATTGTAAAAAGTCTTTTCTGATACTGATTCATCACCAAAAGTTGAACGAAGCGATTCGAAGCATTGTTGTTCAGTTAGGCCTTTACTAAAATCGTAAAAAATCATCCAACGTAAACCTTCACATTTGTTCTTAAAACTGTTTTTTTTTTTCAATGCTCACTGTAAACAAACTACCCTGCCAATTTCTGATCTGCCAATGTTTTAACAAAAAGAAATGTCAAATTTTACAACAATGGTAATATCACATGTCAATGGCGTCATCTAGTGATGCCGTTTATAAAAACTTAAAAGGTGGCTGTTTCGGTACCCTTAACTGACATCATTTCCTTTTGTACCCTAATTTTAAGTTAAAATGTGAATTATGAATACATGTTAATAAAAAACAATATACAAATTTATAAACTACCAGATAGAGAACAATCTCGTATAATTTAACTAGGATTCAACCATGCAAGAACACGCTAATTCGTGCTACCTAAAAGGCCGAACATCTAGCCTGCCGTATGGTTCTTGTGTGGATGAATTCATAGAAATATGCATTTTATTCAGGCAGCAAAGACAACAAAGTAATTAAGAATTACATTATACTTATTATCAATTTCTTTATATGTATATATATATATATATATATATATATATATATATATATATATATATTTATATATATATATATATATATTAGTTTAAAATTTGCACTTTACTCTAATTCTTGTAGATTACATCCCTTATACTCTGCTTATTAACATACCGATTTGAAAAAAAAAAATTTGAATTTCGCATTATGCTATACTCACGTTTAGTACTTGTTGATGAAAATTTATCATAAAGATTTTATTTCTACGAAACAAAAAAATACATTTAAGCATATCCTTAACACCGTTGTACTATTCTATAGATAAACAGAGACATATTCCTCTAGCTACTCTTCTGAAGAGTTTTTTCACTTAAAATAAGGATCATAACTTTAGAATTTTTGAATAATTTTTTCTTAAAAAAATGTAGGTCCATATAATTTAAACCTTTAATGATGGCTTTGTTAATATCACGCTATAATTTTGAAAAATATTACATTGCAAGCAAATCTATAACATACATTTAAAAGACAATTTTTATAGTACGGGTGTAATTAATTTTTAACCACTAACACAATAAACTTTTATGGACAATAACATATAAGTTACACATCGCTGCTAGCAAATAGTCGGGTACAAGAGAGCATATAACATAATATAGCATGTAACAGAATCTGTGCCCGTACATTCATTATTTTCAATATTATCATAAATTATCCAATGTAGATGTGTATAGAGACCAAAACAACCATATTGAGACATTTTATGTTTATCTGTTCTCGCATAATATAAAATATCTTCAATCAGCCTTGACAAAAATGTGGATAAAGATAAAGTGTGATATTTTACGAGTACTGAAAAGAATTGAGGACGTTCTGAACAAGCAGAAACTTATTATTTATATGGATGACATAAATCACACTATAGATATTAGAGTTCCTATTGATTAACAAATATATAAAGTGTTCCTCAATAATGGACCATTATTTTTAATGAATGGGTTGAAAAAATTCTTTTATATGGAGACAGCTGTACTCACAAGAGTGTTACAGAATAGTATAGCTTTTTATCATATATGGGGGTGCAAAATAATTGATCATTTTGTTGTCATAAAATTAGACAATGGATTAATAAATTCTTTTACTAGTTGTCCGTGCGTATCTAAAGAAGAGAAATAGAGATTTGCTAGTTTAAAATATTTATATGGAGTTGATCTTATACTGTAAGAATGAACATTCATGGATTATAATATTCAGGGTACATCTCGTTGCCAGGAAAGCCTCAAATAGCCTCTGCGATAATAATATCAACATAAGCGCTCGATGTTAATTGTATACAAAATATTTGTGTGAATTATAAATTATGTTTCTTTACATCCTAAAACACCGAGAGCCAGAAAGTAATTTAGGTTAAGTAGACGCCCTAAATTGCAAGAAGTGCCTCGCGCCATTTTTAGTGTTAAATGCGGAACACTTATAAGATCACTAAACTATTTGAGATAGAAAATTGAAATTTGGCAATAATATAGGAATTGAGGGCCTCATCTGACCCGTGTAGTTTTGGAAGTTAAATTTTGAGTCAGGTCATCGAGTGGGGAGTTAAATAAAACCTTGTAAAAACAAGTTCAAAATATAAATACTGTAATACTTGCGCACACTTTTCTTTGTATTATTTTTAAAAAATTGCGAAAAATTGCTGTCCACCCCCTTATCTCGAAAAGTACTGTCAAAAAAATTTTGAAAAAATTCTGGAGTATTCTCCACAGGGTGTAGATTAAACGAAAATTATCGCGAGTGCATTATCTTTAATAATTTATCTGGTATATAAAAAAACAAAAATTTCAAGGTTATCAGTTTTCAGTAAATATCGGGAAAAAAAAAAAACCTTGTTGAGAACTCATTTGGAGTGTTTTTTGTGAAGACATTGATCATTTCATACCTCCGTAAGAAAAATTTTTATTTTAAAAACAATCGACGTATGGAACACTAATTGCGCAAGTTCGACCTGCACTTGCCTGGTTATTTCATATAAGAGAGTAGATTTTTACGTTGAGATTAACATATACAATGTAAAAAATGTTTGATCTTGACAATGAAGCATCAGGTGCAAAAGTGAAATTTCGCCAGCTAATTGCAGCAACTAATCGTTTCGAGTTAAAGTAATATTTACATATATCTAATATTACTAATACTATTATACCAGATTAGTTCTATAACAAAGCCTCTTTGACAAAAAATAATTTAACCAGATCCTCATACCTAGTCAATGCCTCTCCTCACTTCAGTAAACCCTCGTAAGTTTCTGTAAGTAATTGAAAATAATGAAAAATTATAGAATTTTCAGATTCCTATACGCCAAGAACTCTCGAAAAGATATACAACACTATATACAAAAATATGAAGCAACCTCTTTAACCTCCCTCCCTATCTTTTCAAACCCTTATATGCTTTTCTCTAAATAATTATGCTCATAATTTACCTACGCTGCCATAAGTAGGTTTCTAAACCATTTTATATAATTAACACTTTTTTAGGTTCCTTTGTAACAAGAGCTCAATTAATTCCCTTTACGTACTTTATCTGTTAGAATGAAAAATGAATATATAAGAGAGAGACGTATTTTACGATATATATGCAACCACCCCTCTAACTCCAACCTGATACCCTATTTTATATTTTATATATATAATATATATATATATATATATATATATATATATATATATATATATATATATATATATATATATATATATATATATATATACATATACATATATACATATATATATATATATATATATATATATATATATATATATATATATATATATATACATATATATATATATATATATATATATATATATATATATATATATATATATATATATATATATATATATATATATATATATATATATATATATATATATATATATATATATAGATATACATATATATATATATATATATATATATATATATATATATATATATATATATATATATATATATATATAGTTAATGTGACACAACTGAAAACAGACGAAGTCCATATTTCAGCAGTTTACCTACTGTTCTCTTATTCGTTAAATCCATCCTAAGTATCATGGCTCGTCAGTATTAACAAACAAGAGAACAGAATTTACTGGTAGTTATTCGAGAAGTTACGGAATACGATGGTAGGACACAACGAATTGTACTAAGTACGCATAGCTATTATTCCATCGAAAGCTGACACAGCAGCTTTCGAGCCGACAGAGCAGGATCACTCGAAAAGTGCTACCTGCTTTTAAGCGTTGAATGTGTCAGCCACTCTGTCGACTCGAAAGCTCAGTCAGTCAGTTTTTCATGAATTAATATGAATGCATACTTAGTACAATTCACTGTAGCCTATCGTATATATATATATATATATATATATATATATATATATATATATATATATATATATATATATATATATATATATGCATATTTCCATAACTATGTCAAACGTTTATTCAATGTCGCAACTAAAAACCAGGAAAAAATTCTCCAAATAATATTGAAACTATACACTACCCCACTCTTTGTCTATTAACGTTGAAAATAATTAAGGAATAAAGTAATGTTTTGCTTCCTTGTCTCACAGAACTCCTAGAGCATGATAAATACGAAGCTACCACCTCCTTAGCTCCTTAATGTTTTATTTTAAATACTTATGCTTAAAATTTGTTCATTATACCAACCAAAAACCCAAAAAGATGATCATGATGCTATTTAAACTATATAATATTTAACTACCCCCTCTTCTTGTTCGGTATGAAAATAATAACTTATTTTTAGATTACTCGACCCCAGGAACCCTGAAAAGGACAGCCCCTCTAACCTCCTACTTCCTTAACACCTTATGTAATTTACTATAAATAATATTCATAAGATTTGGTCATTACGTCAATCAAAAAATCTGGAAAAAATCTCCAAATACTATTGATAGAATATCTAACGACCTTCATCCCTTTCAACTCCTTCCCAGCTTAAAATTAAAAATATAACTTAATTTTCGGATTCCTCGACTGCGACTGCAGAAATCCTGAAATGGACATATAATATGATATAGACAAAGCAACGTCTTTAATTCCCTTCCGTATCCCTTACACCCTTTAAATGTTTTACTATAAATATTTATGCCTAAAATTCGTTCATTATCTTAACAAAAGACCAGGAAAAATTACCATATTATTATTAAAATTGTACAAAATTTATTGACATCCACTCCTTTAACCCCCGTTGCGTAAAGCGATATTGCTCAAAAACTATAAGTTTCATGCCTTCTTAGGTATTATATATGTGGCAGGTTTGAAACTGATATCTCATTTCGTCTGCCAAAAGTCATGATCTGGAGGCAAAAAGAGAATGCAAAAATCTCGAAGGGTGTTTTTTCAACAATATAATACTTTCTTTTGACAAGGAAAGTAAAAATTTCAAAAGTTACTATAATTTCATATCTTATATTTGAGACACAACCATTCTATTCGAAAAATTTCTAGGATTTCTGCAAATGGAAATTTTTGTTTTTCCTGAAGAAAATGGGATGTTATATAGCCCATGTAAGGTAATTCTAAACACTAATATGGCTAATATTCGCGTTTAAATTATGTAGTCGCTAAAAAATTGGCGGTCGAGCATTTTTCGCAAGCAAGACTAAATTTTAATCTGCATTATCATATTTATTATTATACTAACATCCTGCCACCGTGAACGAAGGCAGAAAAGAAATGTTTCATAAAATACATTTTTAAAATGCTTCTCTTAATTTATATTATATATATATATATATATATATATATATATATATATATATATATATATATATATATATATATATATATATATATATATATACATATATATATATACATATATATATATATATATATATATATATATATATATATATATATATATATATATATATATATATATATATATATATATATATATATATATATATATATATATATATATATATATATATATATATATATATATATATATATATATATATATATATATATATATATATATATATATATATATATATATATATAAATGATAGGCAAGACGACATGGAGAGTGAATAAATTCCTGGGGAATCAAACCATCCATTGATATAAAATCTATTCTTGTCTGACCACAAACATTTTTTACTGTTTTCGTCTTTTCTCCTTTTACAAAGAAGCTACCTACATAATACATGCCTTCGCTGATAATCCTGTTGTCGTATATGTTACACCTTATGACAACGATAGGATTTAAAATTGGTGCGGTGTAAAATTTCTTTATTAGAATTTTTTCTTACCCCATTTTCTTTCTCAGTTGTATCTATTAAAACATCCATCTTATTATTGGATCTATAATTTACGTATCGTAGAATTTTTAGTAAAAAAGTACCTTTGAAAATTATTACTAATAAATAAAAAACGTATTGGAAAGATAAATGCTAGCAACGAGACAACCATTCTTTAATAACAAAAGCGTGTGCATATATAAGCATAAGAAACGAAATTGGCGGTGGTGACATGAACCACCCCCCACAGCTACATTCGCGTACACCCATAAATGTAGAAACTCACCAAAGACCACATATATTGTTGAATTAAAAGAAATAATTATTGTGAGCTTAAAGTAGTGTTAGTAATACTCCTGTCGTGTGAGAATTTCAAAATGTATGAGTAAATCACACTTAAGTGCTACGTGCCAGATTTCTTATTCATGTTTACAGGACTGTTATTATTGGCAACCATCTCCAAAAAACTTTGTTCTAATATAATTAGGTTCATTGAACAAGACCGATGCATTATTATAGTCTATTTTGTGGTCCTTCCTGTCTCGAGGTGTATATATATATATATATATATATATATATATATATATATATATATATATATATATATATATATATATATATATACATAATAAATAATTTAGGTGAGATAGTATTTCCTTGTCGCATTCTTCTTTTTAATGGTATGTTGTTGGCAACAGTTGTTTTTCTCTATTATTTTTATATATCCGGAATCTATTCTTGCATTCGCCAACGATTTTCAAACTATCCAAATTTCAACAGTATCAAATGCCTTATGAAAATCGACAAAAACCAAATATATTGGTACCTTATAGAGATGATCGATCGTGCTAAATTCGTTTCTGAAATCTGCTTTTTCCACAGATTGATAGAAATCTACTTTTACTGTTAGGCGATTTGTTAAGATTTTAGTGAAGAGCTTATATAAATGTGACAGAAGAGATATGAACCAATAATTTTTTAAGAAAAGTCTAACGTCCGAATTACACCCTTTAGTTGAAATTTCTTTCTCATAGAGACATTTATTTGGTAAGACTTTTAATGCACATTTCAGAGATATACCGCCCAATTTCAGCATTTCTACAGTGATCTAATCTTCTCCATGGCATCTATTGCTTTTCGTCTGCTTCGATGCAGCTTGTATTTCCTCCTCTGTCATGTCTGGGAGTTCTTCAAATCCTAGTTCACAATGTTTATGTTTTCTTGTCGTCTATCTGACTAGGATGAGCAGAATTTTGTGTAGAAGACTTCAACAGCTCCAATTTTATTATTTTTTTAATTTACTATTATATTCTTTTCAACTTGTAATTTTTGTACATAATACTTTCATTTTACAATTATCTTTTATGATTTCCTCTATGATGTTTGTATTATAGTTTCTGTTATTCTTTCGAATCTTCTTCTTCTCTAGTTTATTTAATTCTTTAAAGCCTACTGATGTTTTATCTGTTGTATTTCTTCTTTCTTGTAGTAATTTTAATGTCCCCGGATTTTTATGAAGTTTTGTTCTTTGTTAAGTTCATTTTATTACTTCTCTTCACTTTGTTTCAAACTTTTTCCAGTTAGGTAGCGCTGTTTTTGAAGAGTTTGTTTCTTCCAGTTTTGGTGTTTATAGTTATTTTTGTCCTTACCAGTCTATGAACGCTGCCCGTGCAAAACTGGTTTAAGACAGACACTTCTCTACATATATTTCTACACTTAGACGGTATAAATCGATTTCATTTTTCGTCTTCCAATTTGGCCTTCGCCAGGTCCATTTACGCTGTTTTGGTTTCTTAAAGAATCTGTTGATAGAGTACAGTTTTTCTTTGTTGAAATAGTTCATTAGGTTCTTTCCCTTATTGTTTCTATCGCCCAGTCCAGTGAGGTTTACAGGGATATCTCGTGATCTGAATTTACCAAAAGCTGCCCAATCAAGACCCATTCTTCGAGACATTTCTGCTGTTTGGTTCTCTTTTCCTAGTAGTATTTTTTATCCGAAGTATATATATATATATATATATATATATATATATATATATATATATATATATATATTTATATATATATATATATAT
>CM032448.1:56304277-56338915 GCA_019049505.1 Pachyrhynchus sulphureomaculatus
CAATCGAAATGTATTCGATTCCAGTACATTTAGCTTTCATTCTCATTCCTACATTTTAGCTTTACAAATTGAGTTTCTTATTGGAAGTTAGTGTTACTGGCCTGTGTTTACATGATACAGAGCGTAATTTTTCATTATGTATTATTTAGTGTCTTTAGAAACGTAAATTCACTCTTTAAAATTAAGTGTAGATCCTGTACTAACAAAATATTTTAAGTAGTTAACGAATTGAATTTAGAAGCTACCAACTAATTACGTAGTTATTAGTAGTTCTCTATACGACTCGAAGATAGACAGATCGCCAACAACAGCGATAAATTCGTTTTCTGAAAAGTGGGATGCCATATCCTACCGCTTTAAAAACCGTTCTAGAAATATCGAAGAAATATAAACAACAGCAACAGGAGGATAAAGCCAACTCTACTGCTGACAGGGAGAACTCCGCAAATACGATAACAGAAAAGTAAAAGACCAGCTCTAGAAAAACTAAAAGCTTAAGGTAGGATAACAGTACACCTGAGCAATCCGCATCATTTTATAAATTTGTTGTTGGGGGCTTAAGGGCTGGGTTAATTCATTCTAACTAACCCGAAAGTATAATATCAAGCAATCAGATGCTTGCCACAGAAAAGACAATCATGTTCAACGAATACCGAACGGGACACCGCGAATGAGATTCCATAGCTATACTTAAAGACCTGAAGGGCTTTAAATTACCTGTGAGAACGAGGACACCCTCAATTGGTTGGAAGGGTCTCATAGAGAACCTCTAATCCTGGGAAGAGGCTAAAATTAAATTTGTGGAGTGTTGCATGAATGCAGGGCATATCTTTTGGGTGACGAGCCGACTGAACGGTTCTCGGTGTAGGATGTGCTGCACCAAGCTGAGGAAAATCAACCACAGGCTTAAAACATGGAAGTGACTAGTACTGTATCGTGAATTGTCAGACCCTTATCAAACCTGGATATTTACCATACACGAAGCGTCTACTAGAATCTTAAGGAACCTGGACTTGAGGCCTTGCTTTTGGAAACGTACCTTTTCGTCTCGAAACCATGGAACCTTAAGAAAGGGAAATGGCAGGAGCGATTCTTTTAGGAAGTGAAATAAAATGACTTCCAGGTTAGCTCTGGGAAGCCGTCATCGTTGGGAGTGAAAAAACCATCCCGGACATGGACGCTTTTCAAATTGTATAGGTTCTGGGAAAGCCAACAAAAAGAACCAAACAAAGTCACTTTTTGGAGGAACGGAAAGATTTGGCGGATGTTACCTAGGGGATAGAGAATCATCAAGTAAAGGTTATGGTCGGTATGTATCTGAAATGACTGATACTAAAGTCGGAAGAGTGCGGGCGCACACCATGACGACTGCATTCATCTTGATCAACATCATAAATAAAAAGCAAATCGATATGGCCTTTATCCAGGAACACTAGACATCAAATTTGAACGAGTAACTGGTCTCGATAACACTTCAAATAAGGTAATAAAATACGGGTGAAAGACCCGGAGCCTGTATTTTAGTTACGAAAAATATGAACTATTTTGTACTTTCAGAATTCTACACACAAGACGTTATAGCTATACACGTCTCATTACTGAGAAGGAGAGCAAGATCGAAAAGGGTATCTGCTTTGCATACTTCTCGAATAGAAGGCTCGTTAATCAACAGAGCTAGCTCTAAGCAACCCAATTGCAGCTACCTCCAAATCCTTGAATTACATGGGAATATCTGTTGCAGCATTTCTAGATATCAAGAGTACTTTCAACAATGCTCTATCCAACTCACTCTAGGATGCCATTGAAAAAAGAGGGATAGGACCGTTGGTGTGTAGTTGGATACCGGTTATCTTGACATGAGACTGATAATGACCTGTCTACAGGGGGGACCACAAGGTTTAAAGCTGTTACGAATTGCCCACAGTGTGGTGTGCTGTCACCCTTGCTATGGTCATTGTTGGTGAACAACTTACTGGGCGGTAGAGACCGAAACATATGCCGACGATTTAGTTACCATAGTGAAAAGATAATTGAAAAAGAAAACTTCAGACATCAATTAGCAATGCAGAAAGCCAATTGCCGCAGGTTCTGTGGTAAATCCTAGGAAGCTGAATCGAAACATCTCTATTGGCTATATACTATAGCAATAAGACCAATGATGTCCTATGGATATGTAATCTGGTGGAGAAAAGGCCTATAATTGGGACCCCAGCCAAACTAAACGAAGAGCTATTGAAATTCTCCTAAAACTACCCTCTCACTATGTCTTTCTAAAAAGGGAGGCAAGGAGGACAACCTATTGATTTTGCCACTCTATTTCGACAAAGGAGGAGGAAATCAGTGAATCTGATGGTATTTACTGACACGATGGGAAACATTTTGATCCACAATGAGCTAGAAATTAACAGTGACCTGATTACGAAAACGATTACCAACTAGATACATTACATCGTAGCTATCCCAGGAAGGAACCACTGGATTTGGAATAATACTATCCTGCTCAAAATTGAACGTGTGTTTATTCACGGACAGTTTCAGAATTAACCAATGGATGTTGATGAAAAATCTTGCCATCAGCGAATCTGGACGAAGACATTTTTGAAGTTGAGGTATATGCCATGGAACTAGCTTTGGAGCGGCCGGAAACACAGCAGTTTCTTACATTTGGTAGCGAAATACTATATATTCTGAAGACCTGAAATACATCTCATCAAGCACAGTAATTAGCTTTGTTACGACACCGGACCTGCTTGTTTAAAATGTATGTGTAACCCAGATTAGATCGAAAAGTTACAGTTAAGGGCTACAAATCCACTCACCTTACACTTGACCTAACCTACAAATGGAACATCTTCTAGTAGTACCACAAACAACTAAGGTGTCAGAAAATATATCTAATAATTCAATTTTAATTGAAATGTCTATATCAAAATGTATCTAATAAATTAAAATACATTCAAATCTAAAAAATTAGGGTTTAATTAAATTTATTATTATTACAAGAATTTTTCTGTTTTATTTGTGTTTTATCAAGAACTATGCTATCTGTGGTCGAAAAGTAAAATTCCAGTAGTTGCTGCATCTGTGATTTCCCATAACTGACTCGATCTCTCCAAGAAATATGACAGCCTGGGCATTGCATGGCTATACGTTGATACAGCAATTCTGTTCCTTAGTATATGTCCTATACTTTATGTCCATCAGGTCAATAAATCGCTCACGTTACAGTAGGATATTGATGACACCCTCTCATGCAAGCGGCAATCTGACTTAATACTTTCCTACGGTAATGCTTCTTTTATGCCTTTTGAAGACCTGATGTTATTGCTAATTTAGTTTTTCAGAGAAGCATTAGACGTTGAAAGCCACAAACCAAAGGAACTGTCAATTTTAATTTTCTTCAGAGGTTTCGTGAGGGATCGTCTCGATTGGCTTTTGATAATTAATCCCTATATTGTCTAGATTTCTATTGTATTAATCCCTATATTGTCTAGATTTCTATTGTCTTGGACGATACAATTTTTAATGTGGTTTTCTCTTTTCGCTACTCGCTGATATCTAAATCGAGCCTACAGTTATTGGATATGTAAAATTCTTTAAAAATTTCATAGTTTCCGTTAGTGCAGAATAATTTAAATTGAATTTGATTATAATCTGTTATTTTTGACGTTCGCCTTTTTAGATGTGGCTAGGTGTTGTTGTGCAATGCCTTTTACCGGTTTGTAAGAAATACTGCCATCTGATAATTTTAAGTTTTCTGAATGTTTCCAAGTTATAATAGTTTAAGTTAAACTTTATACCGACATGGTTAAGTCTTGTTTGGTTTAAGGTTATCCATAAAAAACTGGTAGGTAACCTTATATATGTGATTTTTTTATTTACCACAGTTACACTAATTCGTTTGGAATAGAGCGAATAAACGAAGTAGCAGTGAAATGCAGACTTAAAATGGGTTTACATGATTACGTTTTTAATTCACACGTTTGTTCTCTGGCCAGGTTATCTATAATCTTCTATAATATATATAAAATGCAATGACTCTCTGTCTGTCTGTCGTGTTTTTTTTTTAGATTTATACATATGTTCTCTGGTCAAGTTATAGGATATATTTTATTACGTTAGGTAATAAACTGCGCCGCAAAATTAACGCATAATTTTAAAAATTGAAAAATTGATTTTATATATTTTTTTTAACCGACGCCAATGGATTTAAATTGTGTCTTTATGATATCTTTTCAATGTTTTTAGACTCGGTGTAAATATCGAGTAGATAAAAAGCAGTATTTTCTAACAATATTGAAAAAATGACAATTACACAAAAATTTTATTTTAGAAATTGTTAAAAAAATAAATGATATTACAATAGAAAAAATAAATCAATAACGTGTATTGCCTCCTCTTGCCCTGATTACTGCTTCACATCTTCTAGGCATACTTAAAATCAGGTTTCTAATTGTATCCTGATCCATATCATCCCACATTTCCGTCAACCTTACTGAAAGCTCATTTAGGTCCCTAGGTGGAGGCAGTAAGGCTCTAACACTTCGACTTAGATTGTCCCACAAGTGTTCGATAGGGTTAAGGTCAGGACTTCTTGCTGGCCAAGGTAATGTTGCAATTTCCACGTCCTGGAGGTAATCTTGTACCACTCTAGCGACGTGCGGGCGTGCATTATCGTGCATAAATAAAAATTCTTGTCCGATAAAGGAGGCATATGGTATCACATGTGGTTCTAAAATGTCCGTTATGTATCAATCAGCTGTTAAAACGACCTCCCTGAATTATAACCAATTCTGTACGGGCCTTCAAACTAATGCCACCCACACCATAACAGATCCCCCACCATAGCTTACTGTTTCGACAATGTTGCATTGGGCATATCGCGCCAGGACGTCGGTATACTCTTCTACGGCGATCATCACTAAAACGGCAAAATCTACACTCATCGCTGAACAATACATTGCCCCATTCGCGGTCTCCCCAATTTTGATGTTCTTGTGCAAACTGACGACGCTGCCTTCGATGATCTGCAGTTAGAAGGGGACCAGTTGCGGCTCGATAGGGAGTAACTTCGACTTCTGCCAACCTTCTTCGCACTGTATCTCTACTAATACGGTAATTATACCTGCGGGAAAATTCTTGCTGCAGTGATGTGGTCGTAACAAACCGAGTTCGTATTGCCTGCAATCTCAAAAATCGGTCTTGATTATTTGTTGTCACCCTATGGCGACCTTGTCCAGGTCTTCTTTGATTGCTGTTGGTCTCCCGAAATCGTTCCAGTATCCTGGACACAGTAGATTGTGTCACTCCAAGACGAAGTGCCACTTGAACTTGGGACAAGCCTTCTTCTACAAGCGCTATGGCAACAGCACATTCCTCAGGCGAAAGATTCCTATTTTCACGGGCATTTTGGGCCATTTTAACACTACAAACGTTGAACGTTGCCAATACAAGCGTAGAAGCAAATTTAACATACATAGGCCAAATTGCAATTTTATGGAATTTTGTTTATTTACCATTTGTTCTGTATTGTAAACAAATACTGCTTTTTATCTACTCCATACTACATACTTCTACATTTTTTAAATATATCATAAAGACCTGATTAAGAACCATTGGCGTCGCTTTAAAAAATTTCATAAAGTCGATTTTTCGATTTTTAAAATTATGCGTTAATTTTGCGGCGCAGTGGATAAGAAATAAGCAGTGACGATAATAGTGAACCAAGTTCAAAAAAGTTTGCCGCTAGTACACTCTCTTGCAATACGCTACCTAAACCGTTAAATATGGAACAATATTATGTAACAAAGAATACAATATATATAAAGTGCAACGTCTCTCTATCTGTCTGCCTGTCCGTTGGTGCGCTTATCACTCGAGAATCACTTAACCGATTTACGTGTTTTTTTTTTTATTCATACATATGTTCTCTGGCCAGATTATATAATAATAATAATCTATATAATATATATAAAACGCAACGCCTCCCTGTCTGTTTGTCTGTCCGTTAGTGTGCTTATCATTCGAGAACCACTTATACGATTTTTGTGCTTTTTTTTTTATTTTTTAACTTAATATTTATCAAAAAATGCGAGCGGAGCCGCTGGCACGGCTAGTTTATTAAATAGCGCATAGAATTAGTATTATGAATTGCAACTAATCACAACGAGTTACAGTAACACAAAATTCTGTCTGACTCCTTTTCATACCTACATATTTTTTAAGTATGATATGGTATATTATTCTGGGATATCGACATATCCCATATATGATATAGCAATCTGTTGTGACTAAAGATACGAGTAAGACTAGAATGGCTTGCTAAGTCCTTTTTAAGTTTTTAAGTTTGATCAATGTCCATAAAGAACTGATACCTTGAATACTTGATTTTTCAATAAAAAATGAAATATAAACTTTTTTAACTCGCTGACAAATAACAAGGAGAGTAAAAATGCATTTATAGAACCATTAATCAGTTAGTCCATTAATACTGTTCTCCTCGTCCTTATCAAAACCAGTATTAAATAATAAAAGCATGACATTGATGAAGCTATAGATTCAATAATGACAAGTGAATTTACAAACTCTAGGTTTTACTGTGCTATTATTTGGAAATTTTTTGGTTATTTTAGTAAGTAGTAATAAAATTTTAAAACGCGCATTTGAAAATATAAGTAAATATAAATGTTTCAAGACAAATCTCTTGATACATCACAGGAATCTTTCTCTGACACACGTTTGGCAAAAAAGAGTATGAGAGAAAAAGAAAAAAATTCCAAATGTCTAAACCAGATTCCTCTCAAAATCCATAAAAATCACAATAATTGGATAAAATTATGTAATGATCAAAACTAAAAACACTAGATATTAAAATTTACTACTACCGCCCTGATATCGACTAGATCTACGATCGACTATACATCTCGTAACTATCCAAATTTAATTCTATGTAAACAAACTTGACAGCAACAATAAATGCCTTAATTATTCAGTATTTAAAGTAACAATAATCATATATTGCAAAATATTATAAAAATTTTATATATTTATAATTTATATTTGTACTGTATGCTGTTTTGTTAATTCGTTATATTTTAATTTAGTTATTTATATATATATATATATATATATATATATATATATATATATATATATATATATATATATATATAAATATATATATATATATATATATATATATATATATATATATATATATATATATATATATATATATATATATATATATATATATATATATATATATATATATAAAAAAAATTTTTCAAGTCATCTATGCCAACTATATAATTTTTTATTGACTAACCTAAGGTGTCATTATTGTAATACTTTCTGATAAACTATTAATTTCATTTTTATTTTATTGGTTTACTTAACTATAATACCAATACGTTACCTTGACAGATTAAAAGTATTTAAAAATTTACGAAAAGAAATAAACATATATATTTTTTTTCAAATTTCTACTCCAAAATTCTCTGACTAAAAGCGCAGTATAGCCGGTTCAGCTGTACAAGATCACGTGATCAATAGCCAACGAGAGCGCAGAGAGCGACCGCCAACTACACAGATGATAAATATATGCAATTAAAACGCTATTAAAATTTCAGCGTGAAACAAACATTTTTTTTTTTATTTTTAAAAACACAACTTTGGGGTACTTTGGTCCAATGTTAACCCTACCAAAAGTGTCTGCCTTTATTTTTGCATTCTAAATTAACTCAACATTCGAATAGTTCTTGTTGGCTTTTGAATCAAAAACTTTTTTGGCACAAATTTTTTCGCATATTTCCTTTATGTGCAGTACCTCCCGTATCAAAGAAGGTCAGGCAAACATTCCATTCCCTATTTACCTACCCGATAGATACCATTGTCTAAATTTCTACCTGAATCAAACACTTCATGAAAAATGGGTCATGAGCTCTCCGACTATAAGTCGAAAAAAAACGAAACAAATAAATAAATAAATATATATATATATATATATATATATATATATATATATATATATATATATATATATATATATATATATATATATATATATAATTTACATGTTCTTGGAATTAGATCATTAAAACTATTCTTGGATTTGTTATATATTTATTGACGTTTCGACCTTCGGAAGAGGTCTTCTTCAAAATTTGCTCTTAGAAAGTAGTTCACTTTATTGGGATATTAATTTTAAATCACTGTCAAAAACACATTTTTTACATTGTACAAACAACCACTTAATGTGAAGGACTTTATACATATAAAGTCTATATATATATATATATATATATATATATATATATATATATATATATATATATATATATATAAAACATCTATTGGTAGATGCGATTAGAAAGATTCAACAAAAAAATCGTCGGTAGAGGGAACCTCGTCTACGATGTATTTTAGTAAAAGTATCCGTCGATTCGGATGTTTCGTCGAAATCATGTAAATTCCAAAATGAGTCATTTGGTTTTCGTGTCCGTTCTAGGCAGTGGCTCAGGAGGTAAAGTCACTCTGAAAGTCAAAAAACGAAACAAAAAAATATATATACATATGTATATATATATATATATATATATATATATATATATATATATATATATATATATATATATATATATATATATATATATGTTTAAAGTGACTTAAAATTAATGTCCCAATACAATGAACTACTTTCTAAGAGCAAATTGAAGAAGTCCTCTTCCGAAGGTCGAAACGTCAATAAATATGTAACAAATAGTTTTAATAATCTAATTCCAAGAACACATAAATTATAAATATATATATATATATATATATATATATATATATATATATATATATATATATATATATATATGTATATATATATATATATATATATATATATATATATATATATATATATATATATATGTATATATATACACACATCTATTGGTAGATTCGATTATAATGATATAGAATTTTTTTTTTGTTTGATAACACTGTGGCAGTTTCTTTTTACAGAAACTTACCTGTACTATTCGGCCTCTCTTATGTCGTAGAGGATGGGTTTTAGCTAGAAAGATGCTACTAAATATGCCTTTTTTTCTTCATTTTGGGCATCAACTATTTTTATTCAGCAACTGTATTTGCCTAGCATAGAAATAGGAAATCCTAGATCCTATGAAAGCTAAAATGAACAAAATTGTGAAAATATATGCTTGACATGATATTGTATTATTCACAATACTATTACACTTAAATTACCCAAGAGCACTTAGATTAGTATTATTGGTTTTAACTTTCTCGTTATACCATCGTTGAACAAGCATGTGCTTAAAGACAAGAGTTGACAATAAAATAGGGCAAAAAATTTTTAGTGGATTTTAAACACCAAAATTATTCGAAGACAGTAATTCCTGATCGTATTTATTGATTAAATTCAATGATGTTTTTAATTTAGATTCTGTTTTTAATTTAGATTCTATGTGAATGTGAGAATGCAGAAGTTATTTTTAATGGAAAAAAGGATAATGAATATTTTTAATGAACTATCAAACTTATCACCTTTTTATGGGAATCTGGCAGCTCATATTTTCTTTACGAGATATTTTTTACAATTAAGGACTTTTGCATACTTTGTTTTCAACTCTACTACCTTTCGAAAATTTTAATATTTTATTCCATTTTTACTCAACTTACTTTGACAAATGCTCGCCGTTCCCTCTTAATATACACGACATAACTACAGACCTGCTCTATTAAAAATGTAAAACAAACCGATAGTGATCTTTCCTGTATTATTCAAAGTCATCAGGGCCATGGGCTCTAGCAGTACCTGAACTAGGTATTAGTTGTGTTTTATATATATATATATATATATATATATATATATATATATATATATATATATATATATATATATATATATAAAGATCTTTCCTGTATTATTCAAAGTCATCAGGGCCATGGGCTCTAGCAGTACCTGAACTAGGTATTAGTTGTGTTTTATATATATATATATATATATATATATATATATATATATATATATATATATATATATATATATATATATATATATATATATATATAAAGAAAATATAATAAAGTATATCATATTCTAATACCGATCAGACAAGAATCAGAACTATATAACAAATAATAAAACTAAAATAAAATACACTTTAAAAAAGTATTTATTGGGTAACTTCTTTATGTTACAAAATAGATGTATATGTAAAATCACTTTTCTTTTGGTCCTGCTTATTTTGATTCATTAATTTCCGGTAATTAAGAGCAGCTTCAGCATAACCTTTATACAATCAACAGTATTTCATCGTATTAAATTATTTAGAATTCACAATTAGTCTCCAAATATAGAAATTTATCTCTTTGACCCTCTTTCAATTATATATTTACCATTTGCAAATTGAGAAACGTATATACGAATACATATACATATATATATATATATATATATATATATATATATATATATATATATATATATATATATATATATATTGTATTAAATATTATCATGCAATAGATTTAAATAATGTGAAAGTACTACATAACGAAAACAAACGAAAAGGGCTTGGTTTGCCAGTTGAAAATAAAAAAAAATGCTTTTTTTTTTATTGGCATACGACACATGCTGGAAGGAAATCCCTAAAAGCGATTCACGTTGGTCTTGAACCTCTGTAAATTGTACTCTGTGGAAAAACACAATCATTCTTACGGATTGAAGTTTTCTATATAAGAAAACTCTGAAGCTGAGCCTCATATAGATGTGATATTTTGCAGGACATGTATTCCTAGAATGCACCGCTCTGGAAGGAATTATGCGGGTTATATCCATCGAGCACTTTGCTTGAATGTACTTTGAGAATAGACAAAAGTCGCCAACCCTTCTTCGATGTTCCAAGAAATCAAGGTTGCTGATGAGCTCTGGGTCTGTAATCAGGCGAACAGCTCTCTTCCAAATAGAATCTTACCAATGCAGTGTAAGTTTAGGAGAAAAAACCTCAAACATGGAGGCATCATTCGATCGTTGGCTAAATTTGAGGTTTGTATAGAATTAAGAGTTGTTGTGGAGTGTAAAGCTTTCGAGTTAAAAATAAATTTCAACTTGAGAAGCACTTTTTGTTATGTATGCAACATATTCAAATCGAGACATATTTATTACCTAAGTTAATGCCCTACAAATTAAGTGACATAACTATGACAGGTTTCACAATGTTAACTATTTAGAAAAAACTTCCACCTAGGTTTTGTGTACAGTTAAATTCTACTTGGTTATTGTCACCCCTCAATAGAGTTTCTTCCAGGTCTTTGTTAAGTTAAAAGACTTCCTGCTATCTGCAGATATGTGCATGAATAGCCGGTGTTCGAGCATTCGCAATGAATGAAGATAAAAGCGTGCTGTCATGGGTAAAGCTGTAGACTGGATGTTTGATCAGTTCTAGTAGATCGTTAATATAAACGACAAAGAAAGCAGGAAAGAGTATGAAGCCTTGGGGCCCACCGAAGTTGATGGTAGAGATATTACAAAGAAAACCGTCGACTACCACTCGTAAAGAACGTTCTCGGAGGAAACAAAGGAGCCACGAGCAAAACTTTCCAGACATAGTCAACAATCCGTCATGCCAAACACACTCGAACGTCTTGGATATATCAAGTACAACCTCTTGAGATTCTCCAAAATCGTCAATTATGCTGTTCCAAACATGTGTAACATATGTTAGATCTCCTGTTGTCCTTGCTAATGAAAGCTATGTTGATGGTTGCCAATATTATGGAATCCTTATAAATCTTTTAGAAGATGCTGATTATAGCTGTTTCTATAACTATTGATATTATAGAAAGCAGTGCGACTGACCTATAGTGGTTTGGAAAAGTTTTCTTAATTTTTTTAGGTATTAACTGAGTTGTAGCGCATTTATATACTCTGTCTGTAGAATAGGTTGAAAGGGTACAGATAACTGGTGTTAGTTTGCCGCGCAATCTTCGAGTACAGCAGGTCAGCAGCTTTTTTGGTGGCGAGCTTCATTAAAATACGGTTTATGACACGCTGCCTGAAGATAATATCGGGCATCTTGAACTGCACATTGAGACTGGAGGGTGGTGTTTTTTTTATTAGAAATCGACATTAGAATGTGAATCAAAGCGTTCCGCTAATAAGTTGATCTTCTCAACAGGAGTTTCAATAGTACTATCTGGCCGTGTGAGTGGTGGTATGGTAGATGCAGTGAAATTTTGTCTAATAGCCTTAACACCTGACTATAAGGACCTGAAATTGTTAGGGCAGGCTAGAAGTGTTTTTAATTCGTTAATTGCATACATTTTTGGTTTCATCAATAATTTCTTTGCATCTGTTCCGGGTACGAACAAGGATGTTAGGATTCATTACGTTAGAATTTTCTCGCCATTGTTAGTAGGCAAAATTCTGAAAAAGTGTAGAAATAAACAAGGCAAAGTGGACCTTTTATTAGAGACGAATCTAAAAACACATAATGTGCTTCTAAAAAATAATAAAATTTGTATTGGTTGGTCAAGATGTCGGGTCTTTAACCATGTTAGCATTTTGCAATGTTATAACTATATGAATTTTGGTCATTTTGCCAGAGATTGTAAATCTCATGGAGTCTGTTCTGTTTGTTCATCTGAAGACCATTCTTACAAAGATTGTCAACCCGGGACTAAAAAATGTGCAAATTGCACTAAAACTTCAAAGGAAGAGATTCATAATGCTGATTTTCATCACAATTCATTGGATTGGCATTGTCCTATTTTTCTTAAAATTGTGGAATTTGAAAATAAAAAGATCGACTATTTGTGTGAATCTCAAGAGTTGGTGAAATTGATGGAGAAAGTAATTCATCTGGCTTTAGTGTAGCTCATTTAAATTTAGGATCTGTATTTACCGGATTTAACGAATTTGTGACTATTGTAGCGACATATAGTTTTGATGTTTTGGCAGTCAATGAGACATGGCTAAATGTGAATGTGGCGGATGATGTGGTGCGAATGAACGGATATAATTTTTATAGATGCGATCGAATGGATGGCAGGGGTGGGGGTGTGGGAGTATAGGTCAGGGATTCCTTGCAGAGTGAGCTGCTCCTCTTGCAGATGCCGCAGGGGATATATGGTCTTGAGAGCCTCTGGGTAAGGATAAGAGTTAATTTTAAATCATTTTGGGTGGTAGGTGTAATATATCGCACCAAAAACAATACTTCTAGATTCTGTTAATTTTCTTGATCACATTCTCCCTGAGATTTTGGCATTGTATGGATGTGTTATGGTTCTGGGTGATTTAAATATTAACATGATGCCTAATTGTTTACCGAATCCTACGTCAGAAGTGTTTGACATAGGACTCGGCCCAAGTCATCAATGAGCCAACCAGAGCTACTCAAAAAACTTCCACATTGTTGGATCTTATTTTTGTTACGGATGAGGAGGTTGTTGACTCTATGGGCATTTTAGGCGCGGAAAATATAAGTGATCGATCATAAATTAACATATTGTAAATTAAATATTTTATCGAAATTATACCGACAAAAATTCATAACTTACAGAGATTTTAAGCACTTTAATGAGGATAATTTTTACACTGACCTACAGCACATATCGTGGGATGACATTTATTATATTGAAGATATTGAGAACAAGGTCAGATTTTTTAATTTTCATTTATCGGGCGTGTTTAGGGACCATTGTCCTCTCAGAACTGTAAGAGTAAACAAGCGTTCAGCTCCCTGGCTAACACCTGTTTTGATAGAAAGAGACCGGTTATTAGCTCAGTTTAGGTTGGCATATCTTGCATATTTAGAGAGACAAAAAAATGCAAAACAATTATGGAGAGGACTTCAGTAGTGCAATGTTGACATAGGTTCAAAAGATACCCCTCGCCTGCTGCACATTTGACTAATGTGAATGATATAAATTAATACTTTTTGAGCGTTGTCGGAAAGTCCGACAGCTGTGCTGGTAAAATATATTATTAAATAATAAGAAGAGGAATTTAGATCTGAACTTTTAATTTCATGTACATCATTACTGGAAGAATACAACCATTAATCGGTGTTTCTCACCAAGTATAATTTACAGCGATTCAAAAACGGCATGAATCGCTTTTTCTGCACGCGTGCCGCTCCTGGAGCGCTTTAGGGACTTCCCTGCAGCACGTGTGCTAGACCCATAAAAAAAATAAAATCTCTTTATGTTAATAGAAATATCGGGATGCTTAATGACGTTGCTCAATTTTCCAGCAGCTGTCCAAGTCATGTGTATTCTGCGAGCTATCTTAGCTATTTGATTCTCTTTCCCAAGCTTTATGTTATGATTGAGATAGATCTACCTATTTCGTCATTTTGCGTTTATAATGAGTAATAATTGTAATCTACGACTTCCAAAATATCTTATTATGAATTTTGATCAGCATTTGGTAAAATCGAAAATTGCTATTTTGCCATATTGAATCGACAATTTTTAATTTATAAAAATGAATAATACAGTTGTAACATAAAACTTCAAGATTCCCCATTGCCAGATGTGGTTCAAATTGGAAGTTAATCCGCGATTCTTTGCCTACTATTTTAAATTTTTATAGTAGTGTTTAGTCTAAAAATATTATAAAATTACGTTCTGTAATTTTAGTGGAAACCAGGATCACATGAATAAACGCTGATAAACCTCTTTCTTTCAGTTAATCTTAAGTCACTGAAGTAGTTTTGTCGCTGAGCAAATACAGTAAAATGTAAAATAACAATATAACTTTAAAACCTGAAAGAGGCCACGGTGAGAAACCGTTGACGCCAAGAAGTTAAAACAGTTTGCAGTAAGAAAGATGATGTGAAAAGATGATGATGAAAGCTCCACCACAGAATTAAAAAATTTCGATAAAATGTGCTTTGAATTAATCGTGAATGTCCTGTGAAATCATTTTTTTTTTAACTAAAGATGGCACTTTTTTTTTTCCTTAATCAATTTTTTTTTTAAATTTCTGTTTCTTCTAATGCTGGTCACTTCGTTATACATTATAATGATAGTGCACATTTATTTGACGTAAGCGCAAGCACAGTACATTTATTGACATAGTTTCACATAAAAAATATCACTCAAATAGTTTTTCATGTTCTAACATGTTTGGTCATCCGATTTTATTTACGACATGAGTGACATAATTAAAATCACCACACTGTAAAGACGGCCTAGAAGTTCACATAAACTTACTACAATTTCAGGAGTAAAATAATACGTTTTTACATGTACAGGGTGAGTCAACGATAGAGTAAAGTTAATTATCTCATTTGTTTCGGGAATGACGAAAAAAAAAATGTTAAATACGATAGTTTTAGGGAATGTTAAGGTGCACAGTTTAAAATTATTTTTGAGTGTACAGGGTACTTCAAAAAAAATGTGGCCGACATAACATATTTTTTTTTTAAATGGAACTTCCTATTTTCTAATTTATTTTTAAATTTTGCGTTAAAATTTTATAACTTTTCTATTAATAATGTTATATACCTAAACCTAGTAGTTTTTCTGATATTTCATTTTTTTTAGAAAAATACTAGTTTTCAATTTTGTAAAAAATTGCCAGTAGCGCCATTGTTTCTGAAGATGGAATACTCATAATTGGTACGAGCGTTCTATAGAGATGAAAAAAAGATACATGAAAAAAAATTGAGGTAGATGCTACAGGGTGTTCAAAATAAATTTGTGCATTTCGACTAATTTAAATTGACAAACCTCAAATTTTTTAAATGGCACACCCTGTATATTATTATTTTTTCTGATAGATTTTTACAAAACCCTCCAACTTTTATTAAGTATGTTATATATCTATTTCTAATAGTTTTCGATTTATTTTGAATTTTTCAATTTTTACCTTTGTATTTAGTTCACTTACGCTATAACATCATAGTTGCCAAGACAAAACAAAAATGTAGGCATTTTTGACATGTCTATTAAGCAAGTAAAAATAGTTTAATTTGTTGTAGTAAGTGACGTATAAAGGTATTTTCCTAAAAATGAATTAATTGATTTGGTTTATATACTGGGCGAGGCGGGAAAAATTTCTCTTTTGGCAGTAAGATTTTACGGAACGAAGTAATCTAATAGACGTATACTATCTAGACAATCTTTTCAGTGCTTAATGGAGCGGTTTGATGGTAGTGGTAGCGTTAGTATACGAAACGGAAAGTAGTAAACAAGAATGCTACCAATGTGGAAAAAGAAATGGAGATTTTACTTCATGTTGAAAATAATCCCCAGGTCAGCAGCCGTCAACTAGCTGACTTATTTGACACATCCCAATCTACGGCTAATCACACCACGAGAAAATACAAGTATCATCCCTTTCATATGGAACTACACCAAGACCCTGATTTTGAACGACGAGAAAACTTTTGTGTCACCGTGAATAGAACAATAGAGGCCGATCCAAATTCTTTATCCAAGATAATGTTTTCTGATGAAGCTCCTTTTCGCAGTAATGGAGTAGTTAACAGCCATAACATGCATTATTATTCAACAGTTAATCCATTTTGGGTCAGGGAAGTTCAAAACCAAAACCATTGATCGCCTAATGTATGGTGTGGAATATTAAATTTTCGAATTATTGGTCCATATTTTTTCCGTGAACCACTTAAAGGGCCTAGATATCTAATTTTTTTGCAAAACGAATTACCCCAGCTTCTTGAAGAAATTGATAACTTTGAAAAAGAAGAAAAGACGATCTCTTGCTCATTACCATCGGGAAGCTCGGGAAATTTTAAACGATCGTTACCCACAAAAATGGATCGGTAGGGATGGATTCATTCAGTGGCGTCATCGATCATGTGACTTAACACCTTCAGACTTCTTTTTGTGGGGCTACATTAAAGATCGTATTTATGTGAATCCCCCTACAATACCAGTAGATATGGAAAATAGGATACGGGATGCGTGCAGGACAATAACGCCCTTTATGCTAAGGAAAGTGAAGGAAAATATAGTTAAATAACTAAACATGTGTATTCAAGTAGACGGGCATATTTTTGAACATTTATTACGTCATAATAATTAATCATTAGATAAGTTAAACTATATTAAAATTATTATTAACTATTTGTTTATGTTTTCACAATAACGTAAATGTATTAAAAACAAGGGCAAGAATTGAAAAATTCAAAATAAATCGAAAACTATTGGAAATAGGTACATGACATACTTAATAAAAGTTTGAAGGTTTTATAAAGTCTATCAGAAAAAATAATAATATACAGGGTGTGCCATTTAAAAAATTTGAGATTTTTCAATTTAAACTAATCGAAATGCATACATTTATTTTGAACACCCTGTAGCATGTAAGTCAAATTTCTTTACATGTATCTATTTTTTCATCTCTACAGAACGCTCATACCAATTATGAGTATTCCATCTTCAGAAACAATGGCGCTACTGGCAATTATATACAAAACTGAAAACTATTATTTAAAAGAAAAATGAAATATTAGAAAAATTACTAGGTTTAGGTATATAACATTATTAATAAAAAAGTTATAAAATTTTACGCAGAATTTAAAAATAAATTAGGAAATAGAATGTTCCATTTAAAAAAAACATATGTTATATAGGCCACACTTTTTTGAGGAACCCTGTATACTCAAAAATAACTTAAACTGTGCCTTTTAACATTCCCTAAAACATGTTTTCGTCATTCCCAAAACAAATGAGATAATGAACTTTACTCTATCGTTGGCTCACCCTGTACAAGTAAATTAAACTGAGTTATAGTATATTTTTATTATAAAGTCAATATGAAAATGTAAATTTTAAAAAACATATGTAATATTTAAAAAATTCATAAAAAAAGATATAACATAAATATACATGAATGGATATCCAGGTCGTCAAAATTTTTTAATTTATTGGTACAAACTGTCAAATTACTGAAATTTTCAACACCATCATGTTTCATATGCTGAGTTGACATTATTTTGGTATGAGATCGTGAGCAGAGCGAAATTGTATTATCTCTGTATCGTCATACGTACATGTACATTTTTGTATTGTTATACGAATAATGTATTTTCTGAATTGTAGACCGTTTATGCTTAATGCATTTCTTAGTCAGTTTTCCTTTGAAAGAAAAAAAAAAACGGACTTTTTGCAGAAACTTTGATGTTTTACAAAGTTTTTATTTTTATATCTGGAAGTTTGGAAATTTGGTAATGCTGAATGAAAAAACATTTTTGAAGTTCATTTTTAAAAAAGTTTTTAAATTATACAAAAAAAATGGTTCTATATTATATCTGTCTGTTTACTAAAAATAAAAGTTGAATTTTTTTGTAAGAAATATTCTAGGACATATGGAATTCTATTTTATGGGATAAAACAAATTACGTTGGGAGACAATAAAATGATGTAAGTATTAAAAATAGATTATAAAAGTTGTTAGAATCTTAAAGCGACATCAAAAAATGCAGAGAAAACTTTTACTTTCACTAACGAACTCAAGACACATATCTATCTAGTCTGTTTTTCAAGAGTTATCTATATGGTATAGAATTCAGCAGTTGCTGTAATTTAGTGTATAGCTTATTCAATATTCATTTCGTTCGATGAAAATTAGTAACAGTTATTTCAAATTTAAGGTAATTTACAATAATTCAATAACAATTAAATAAACCGTCATTATTAATATTATCACATGTTGTATTTACTGATTAATTTAAATTTAATCAACCGTAATAATCTTTCAGTTTCAATAAATATTCCTAGGTTCGTACAACTAAAATAACATATACTGGTAACTAACTTATCAGCCCTAACAGAAAAATTTTCACTGCTTATATATGTATATATATATATATATATATATATATATATATATATATATATATATATATATATATATATATATATATATATATATATATATATATATATATATATATATATATATATATACATATGTATATGTATGTATGTATATAAACGTAGTCTACATGTTATGTTCGTCCCAATTTTTAAAATAAAAATAAATGACACTTACAACTAATTAACATGTGGTTCGTGAAATACAGCCTCTACATCGCTGAAGGACCTAAAAGTTGCGATGGCGGAAGAGTTGGAAAGAATCCCACTGACAGTGATGACAAATTTCACCCGCTTCATGAAAAATCAGCTGGAAGCAGTAATAAGAGCTGGGGGGGGGGGGGGGGGGTAAAATTTAATTGTTAAACCTAAAATTTGTTTAATTTTTCCTTTCTCTTACCCCTATTTTCAATCCTTGTTCTCCTTGTTTCCACTTTCATTCATTTTAATAAGTAAAAAGCATGAATGCTATGAAATTTGGAATCATTAGAAAGAGAATAGAATGGGCGTTCAAATGATACAAAAATTTTAAAACAAAATTGTCTTTCATTACGTTAAAACCTAAATGTTATGGCATTTACCATGTAATCATGCAATTTTGTAAAAAAAGCCAAAACAAATTCAATATATATATATATATATATATATATATATATATATATATATATATATATATATATATATATATATATATATTTGTTATAATACTCTTAGAAACAAAATAATTTTTTTATTTTTCTTAATAGAACGACTTGTTCAATTTAAAAATAGTTTTAAAATAAATGGGATTGTAAAAATGTAATGTAATAGCGTTGTACTAAATTCAATCAATATTTTTAAAAGCTTTACTAAATAGGGTTTTAGTCTGTAGTAAATATCTCAATACATCTCTTTAACATAGTTTTAAACAAAAACTGCACCGTCAGAGAAACGGATAGATCGTATAAAATTAATTTATATCCTTATTAAACTTATGGCATAATTTTAAAGCAATTTAAGGAAATTACAAAGGATGATACGCTTCAAATCCTATATAAGCAAATTAAGTCACACTGTTTAATATAAAATGTACCATTCTCAAGGGTTTTTTTTTAATTTCGGGCTGACAACACCTACATTTTAATCTACTATAAAATGCTATATAACATGCTTAAATAAATACTCTGTTCAAAAACACGGACCGGAAAAAGATCACTAATTAATACTTGCGATACGAAAATACTAAACTGTCAATTTAAAATATCGATCCCAATTTTCATGCGACGCAAAAGGTCATTTATCAGCCCCCAGTCAGACACTAATGAGATTTGGGTTTCCTGTGTTAATACCTTTAAGCATCGCTTCTGTTTGGTCTCATGTGATACAAAATTCGTAAAAAAGGAATTATAAAAAAGAGGTAAAAAACAAGAACGTATAACAAAAGATAAAATTATGTAATTATTAAACATTTAAGTAGGTTTTTTTTTTTGTTTCTAAAATATATATATATATATATTTATGGCTATGATATATATATATATATATATATATATATATATATATATATATATATATATATATATATATATATATGTATATATATATATATATATATATATATATATATATATATATATATATATATATATATATATATATATATATATATATATATATATATATATATATATATATATATATATATATATATATATATATATATATATATATATATAGATATATATATATATATAGATATATATATGTATCTATATATATATATATATATATATATATATATATATATATATATATATATATATATATATATATATATATATATATATATATATATATATATATATATATATATATATATATATATATATATATATATATATATATATATATATATATATATATATATATATATATATATATATATATATATATATATATATATATACAAAAACAAAGATGAATATCGACAAGTACTGGTAAATCATATAGAACACATAAACTACCAAACAGAACTTGATGAACTAAATACACAAATAACCAATAGCCTACTTACGATTACAAAACAAATAGCAACATCGCAAAAAGAAAAAACACAAGAATTAAGTAAAAAAACACAAAATCTAATGCAACAGAGACCACTTTTTAAGAAATAATCCTGCAAATGGCAGATTAGAATTGGCAGAAATACACAAGAAAATAAAGAAAAAGATCAAAGAAGACGTCAGACAGTGCAGAAACTCGAAAATAGAAGAAACTCTGAACGAGCGAAAAAGTTTGAAACACTTAAACAAACAAATAAGTGATTAAGAGACAATATTAATAAAACTTATAAATAACGATAACCCAGAGATCACACAAACCCAAGAAATCAAGAAACCTACAGAAAAATATTGTTAAACACTATATGATACGGAAAAAATCGCACCACCCGGGAGAGAGGAAGGAAATAGAGTGATAGTAAGAAATGTCGGATCTGAAGAAATTCCTGATATAACAATGGGTAAAATAATGAACGCAATACAACATACGCACAACTACAAAGAACCATGAAACGATGAAATACCTATAGCAGCGTTTCTCAAACTTCAGGATTTGCGACCCAATTTTCAAACATAATTTTCGTCGCGCCTCCCCCCCTCTCATACAATAACAATGCTTGCAATAATATTGTATTTTCCGTATTTTGATGCAAAAGCTACATTATGACTTTATTTACACACCTTACAAACTACCAAGAATAAGTAAATTTATTCATATTTGGCAACACATATCTGCTGCATTAGACAAAACTATCATCGATGCCTCTCTATTGCTCTCTGTCACGTACATCATATCAGTAGCGGCTTCGCGAGAAGTTCCGAGTTGTCTCGAACATTCGGAAAGTCTGCCCAAAAGTGTATAAATGCTGCACCTCGTTCAGTTACAGCCCGTCTTAGTCGAGTAGATCCTTCTACTGCTATCCAATTTATCGTGAATGTGTATGTTGTATTTTACGTGGTAATTGAAATTCAAAGTATTAAGTATTCATGGCAGTCAATTTATACAGAATTATGAATAAATTTTTAAGTGGGCGTAAGCGAGCATTAAACGGTAGTGAAGCATCAACAACTGCACAGTGGCTGCTTTGAAAACAAAATATAGATCTCAACTAAATATAGATAAGTATCTATTTCTAATATTAAACCATCCTTCGGAAATCTTTGTTCTGCAAAACAGGCCCAAGGGAGTCACTAATAATTATTAAACTTGTTTCTAATTTAGTATTGATGTGTTAATTATCAGGTAAATACATTGTGCAGTACTAACACAATCCTATTTATAAGTGTATTATATCAGTGTCAATGTGTATTTTATTTTTTATTATGTCAGAATGTATTTTGTTTTGCTTTCCTTTCAATAAATTATATTAAATGTTTTTAATGAATGTTTTTAATAATAATCGTTTTCGATACGCTCGCGCCCCCCCAATAGTGTAATCACGCTCCCCTAGTGGGGCGCCCCTTACAGGTTGAGAAACGCTGACCTATAGAGGTGATAAGGTATGGAGGGTTATAGCTAATAAATCTCTTCAAGCCCTATTTTTCAGATGCCTTATAGAAAGTGAAATACCAACACCCTGGGTGACCTTGATTGAGCTTATTTTTAAAAATGGAAATAAATTTAAATTAGAAAATTACAGACCCAACAGCCCGTTATCAGTACTATACGAAATCGTCACATAACATAACATATAGATTAACGAACAAATTAGGCAGTTATCAACTACTGTGAACAAGCGAAACAATTAGATTACTAGTGAAAAAAGCGAATGAATATAATATCTCCTTGTGGATAACAGTGGTTGACTACCAAAAATCATTCGGTAGAAATATGATCAGACCTTAACGCCTTAAGTAACGGCAGAGTCGACGAAAGACACACAACTCCTCTTGAGCACATACATAAAAATGCCACATCACAAATAATGCTTGAAGAAAAAACAAGTAAATTCAAAATTAGAAGAGGAATGAGACGAGACGACTCGATATCCCCAAAGGTGTTCACACTGATTCTAGAAGATATGTTCAAATCGTTAAAGGGTCAAAATAAAGGAATATTAATGGACGGTGAAAGACTAAATGATTTACAGTTTACAGATGATGTCACTCTGGTCACCAACACAGAAGAAAAATTAAAAGAAATATTGATGGAATTAAATAACAAGTCTCGAGAAATAGGTCTGAAAATATACTTCACCCAAACCAAATATTTGAAAAACAAAACTAAAGATAACAGACAGGAACTATTAACAGAAGGCGAAATAATATGAAAGTAACTAATATTCATATATTTAGGATAAAAAATCGAAATATCAAAAAATAATTTAAAGGACGACTAGGATAAAAGATTCTCGTTAGCTTGGTCGGCGTTCGGAAGGTTACAGTCCATATTTAAATTCGACATCCCAAATACAATAAAAGCCAGAGTGTTCGATCAATATGCACTACCAGTATTAACATGTGGCACTGAAACGTGGACATTAAGTAAAAGTATAATAAATAAACTCCAGGTAACCCAAAGAGCAATGGAGAGGAGAATACTAAATGTTAGACTCCAAGATCGTATTCCTAACATCGAGATATTAAGATCAAAAGTGACAGATGTACTACAACGAATATCTGTATTAAGGTGGACTTGGGAAGGCCATATTGCAAGGTTGAATGATAACAGATGAACACGCCGTATAGTTGAATGAAGGCCTAGAGAACACAAAAGATGCAGAGGTAAACCGCAGACAAGATGGACGAACGACATAAAAAAATTAGCGGAAAAGGATTGGATGCAAAAAGCAAACATTGACTTGACATATATATATATATATATATATATATATATATATATATATATATATATATATATATATATATATATATATATATATAAATACGTAGGTCGTAGATTTTAGAAAACGTATTACCAAACATAAATTAATAGGTATACATAAATAGCTCGCTTTTAAGATTCAAACAGTTCTGCACTTGATTGGATAAATTATGGAAACATTTTTTCCGCTCAGAAATGTATTTTTCAGAAACGTGCTGTGTAATCTGAAGTGTTGAAAAACCCTCTCGAGGTATTTTATTTTTGGTAAATGGAAACGAAAAAAAAAATATGTCAGGAGCATAGGAGCAGCGAGAAATTAATTTCACGTTTCTTGTCTGTAAATATTTGAATATTTCACCAGCTGTGTGAAAGCTCGCATTGTCATGATCAAGAACGTTACTACGTTTTTGGTTTGTTTAACGCCATTCATCAATAACTTTTGGCCACGGTGCTAGCTAGTAATTGCGAAAAATGCAGTGCATTTGCTAACATCGGAACGAAAATGCACTCGAGAGAAACTTTCTAAATAACATTTGGCTCGTTTTACAAAAGATAAAACTAATTTTGTGCATCGATTTGTAACTGTGGAGGAGACTTGGGTTTATCAGAATAATCCTGAACTGTGACAACAAACCGCACAGTAGACCGAGCCCGACTACAATATGCCAAGAGATACGACAAAGTGATTTTTCAACATGACAACGCAGGACCATATGTTGTAAAACCCGTCAAGGAAACGCTAGAAACGCTTGGATGGAATATCCTACCTCACCCACCATACTCACTAGACATTGCTTCTTCCGATTATTACTTGTTCTGTTTGATGACGCACGGCCTATCTGAACAACTCCTCTATTCTTATGAGGATACCAAAAAATGGGTCGATTCGTGGATAGCCTCAAAAGATGAGTCGTTCATTCATATGCTGCCACAAAGATAAATGGTGTCCCAAAATTCACGCAAGAAGTACTTTTGATAGAAAACACAGGTTTTTAATTATAAGTTGTAATTTTTTTGTTGATTCATTATAGGGTTATGTATGGAATAACATATCGGGTAAATGGCCTCCACGGCTTTGCTGGCACATACGCACTCTTTTGTCGAAATTTTCCATGACCGTTTTGCATAAATGTGGCTAAATTTCGTTGATACAGCGCTTAATTTCCTCCTTCAAGTCATGGATGGTCGTGGGCTTGTTGGCAGAAACCTTAGACTTTAAAAAACCCCAAAGAGAAAAGTCTAACGGCGTTAAATCGCATGATCTAGGCGGCCAATTCTGATCACCAAAACGGAATATTACACGACCAGGAAAAGACTCAGGCAGTAATTAAATTATTTCTCGGGCTGTATGACATGCGACACCGTCTTGTTGAAACCACATGTCGACCAAATCCATATCTTGCAATTTAGGCACAAAAAACTGGATTATCATATCGCGATAACGATCACCATTAACTGTTTTTGCTTAGCCCACCGCATTTTCGAAGAAGAATGGTCCAATGATGCTTCCAGCCCAAAATCCGCACCAAAGAGTAACATGTTGTGGATGCATTTGTTTCGCAACAGTCACGTGTGCCTCATCGCTGAAGATGATTTTCTTCAAAAAATCAGTTTCCACTTGTTATCGTTCCATAATCCATTCAACGAACTCTCTTCGTTGTGCGTCGTTAGTAGGCTTCAATTCTTGAGTCAGTTGAACTTTGTAAGCATGAAGATGCAAATCTTTCGTGAGAATACGCTATAGAGAGCTTCTCGAAATGTCCAATTCTTGACCACAGTGCCGAATTGATGTTCCTGAATTTTGGGACATCCTTTAGGAGAAGGTAGTGGCTAGCGATGGACAACACTTTGAATAATCAATTTTTTTTTTTTTTTTTTTTTTTTATTGGTCTAGCACACGTGCTGCAGGGAAGTCCCTAAAGCGCTCCAGGAGCGGCACGAGTGCGGAAAAAGCGATTCACGTTGTTCTTGAATCGCTGTAAATTGTACTCGGTGGGAAACACAGCGCTGGGCAAATTATTCCAAAGGGATGACGTTCTCCATATAAAAGATTGCTTGAAAAGCGTCGTACGCGGAGTAACAAGCTGAACCTCATACGGACGCGAAGCACCAGCGCGACGTGTATTTCTAACATGCACCGCTTTGGGAGGAATTAAGCGGGCTACATCCTTCGAACACTTTCCATGAAAATACTTGTAGAACAGACTCAAGTCGCCAACCGTTCTTCGATGTTCCAGCGAATCAAGGCCGCCGGTCAATTCCGGGTCCCCAATCAGACGGACCGCTCTTCTCTGAACAGAATCCAACAAATGCAGTGTATGTTTGGGAGCGGAGCCCCAAACGTGGGAGCAGTATTCCATAGTTGGTCGAATTTGGGCTTTGTAAAGAATTAACAGTTGCTGTGGGGTGTAAAGCTTTCTGGTTCTAAATAATATTCCCAATTTTTGAGAAGCTCTCCTTGCTATGCCTGCAACATGTTCATGCCAAGACATTTTTGCTCCTAAACTAACGCCCAACAAACTGAGCGACGATGCTAGCGGAATGGAGTGCCCCGACATAACTATGTCGGGTTCAGCAACGTTAACTTTTTTAGAAAAAACTGCCGCTTGGGTCTTTGTAGCGTTAAATTCCACTTGGTCACTGTCACCCCAAGATAGAATTTCTTCCAGGTCTTTGTTAAGTTGAACGACCTCCTGCTGTCTGCGGATATTCGCCTGAGCAGCCGATGTCCGAGCGTTCAAGGTGAATGAAGAGACAAGCGTACTGTCATCTGCAAAGCTATAGATTGGATTCCCGGTCTTTTCCAGCAGATCGTTAATGTAAATGAGAAAGAGAGTAGGAGACAGTATGGAGCCCTGGGGCACACCGGCGTTGATAGTGAGGGTGCTAGAAAGAAATCCGTCGACCGCCACTCGTAAAGAACGCTCTCTGAGGAAACATGAGAGCCACAAACAGAACCTTTCAGACATACCATAAGAGCGCAACTTAGCCAACAGTCCATCGTGCCAAACACGGTCGAATGCCTTGGATATGTCAAGAGCAACCGCTCGAGACTCTCCAAAGTGTTCAATTGCGTTGTTCCAAACATGTGTTACATAAGTCAGGAGATCTCCTGTTGATCTATGTTTACGAAAACCATATTGGTGATCGCTAATAATATTGAATCGTTCAAGATATTTTAGAAGATGCTCATTGATAACCTTTTCCATGACTTTCGATATTATTGAAAGCAGTGCAACTGGTCGGTAGTTATTTGGCAAGGTCTTCTTACCTTTTTTAGGTATCGGCTGAACCGTGGCACATTTCCAGCAGGACGGAAATATTCCCTTTCTGTAGGAGAGGTTAAAAAGTCTACAGAAAACTGGTGTTAGTTCCCTTGCACAGTTTTTGAGAACTATGGCAGGTATTCCGTCAGCGCCAGAAGCCTTCTTGGTGTCTAGCTTCATCAAAATACGCTTTATGATGCGCTGTCTGAAGACAACATCGGGCATCCTTGACTGCAATATGGGAATAGTAGGCGGTGTTTTTCCTTGGAAATCGACAGTAGAATGTGAAGCAAAGTGTTCAGCCAACAAGTTCGCTCTCTCAACAGGTGTGGTTGCAATGGAATTATCTGGCCGTGTGAGTGGTGGTATCGTGGATTTGGTAAAGTTTTGACTAACTGCCTTAGCGACTGCCCAAAAGGACCTGGAATTGTTGGGACAAGCGAGAAGTTTGTTTCTAATTCGTTGATTGTGTGCCTCCTTGGTTTCGTCGATAATTCCCTTGCATCTGTTCCGGGCATGAACAAAGATGTTTCGATTTAAGGTGTTAGGATTTTCACGCCATTGTCGGTAGGCAATATGTTTAGAAGCAACAGCTTCTTTGCATTTTCGGTCGAACCAAGGCTTGCCGTTGGAGGAGCATTTCTTCGAAAAAGGGATGTAAGCTTCCATACCAGCCAAAATAACATCGGAGACCTCCCTGGCGCAGTCAGATGGGTTATCGGATCGAAAACAAACGTCCATCCAAGGGAAAGTTCGAAAGTATTCCATGAGATCTTCCCATTTAGCAGATTTGTAGTGTCAAATCTTGCGCGGCCTAGGCGCCTCTCTGTCACTGATTGGCAGGATACTCGATGTCGAAAGCAGTTTATGGTCGGAAGAACCTAACGGCGGATTTACGGTGACCGTGTAAATCTCCGGATTGGTGGTTAAAAACAGATCAAGAAGACTGGCGAACTCCCCGTCTCGATCAGGGATCCGTGTTGGTTCGTCAATAAGCTGAGTTAAGCCATAACTGATTGAGAATGATTCAGCTTCACGACCTTGTTCGTCGGTAGTATTTGAATATTTGAGCCAGTTGATATTGTGGACATTAAAGTCGCCCAGGATGGCAATTTCGGCACTTGGATAGTTACTTTGTAAATGATCGATGGTGTCTGCAAGAGAAGCGAAAAGTGTTCGAAAATTGGTATCACTTGGTGGTCGATACAGGATACAGATGAACCTTGTGGTTTGTTGAGTCGTTATTTTTAACCACATAACATCAAAGTTTGGGGGCTCCAGAGCTTCTTCTCGTTGACAAGAGAGGTCGCTTCTGACAAAAAGACAGTTTCCAAAGTTACGCCTAAATCGGGAATAGAAGTCGTACCCAGGATAAAGATAGTTGACCGTGCTGGTCGATGGACTGACCTTGGTTTCACATAGAGCGAGTACATGAGGTTTATCTGATTGCAGGTGTTGATGCACTGAATTTATGTTCGAGTTTATACCTCGTATGTTGCAAAAATCTATCTTAAAATTATGATGTCTGCAAGTCGACGCCTCCGAACCAGCCCCTACCCGGAGATCCAAACGGGGGGCCATTCTACCTCCGGAACTTCTTGCATCCAGGCGCCTCATCATGCTCTTTGGTCCCACAGTAGTTAATGTGGAATTTTCCTGTTCTGTCACATGATTATCTTTGCCTTCTTTGGCTTTGATGCAGGGGGTGTTATTATTGGGTAGTTTGGGTTCTGACCAGATACTTTTCCAATGATCTGCGAGTTCTTGTTTGTTTGATGGTTCGGTCACCGCTGTCTGTTTGCTGTGCATAGTTTTCCGATAGAACTGTGTTTGGCTTCTTCGGAAGAGGTTGTTGGTATCTTTCCTCTCATTTGGTTCTTTGTATCTACGAAGTCTTGCGGCATATACGGATAATTTTTGTTTCAGAGTATCCAGGATTTCTGGCAGTGTTCTGTTGGGAGACCCGGACTTGATCTTGTTTATACTCTGCGTGACTCGTTTGGACACATTCCCGTTGATAAACTGGGTAAGGTGTCCTAGATATCTCCTGATGTTGTTGATTTGGTTTTCTATTCTTATTTGCCGTTTGAATTTTGGTTTTGTGCTGTAGGGATTTCTTTGTCGTTGCGGGAGTTTTTGATTAAATACTTCGTCGGTTGCGTTTGGGATTGATGGTGGTGGGTCTAGGCGGAGAGTGATTCCCTTCTCAGTGGTTTCTTTGTCAGGACTTGTGCTTTTATCAAAGCAACGCATGGTGTGTTCGTTTGTTCCTGTACTATAACTCATGCGTTGCCTTGACTTTCCCGCCTTGGTGGGTGTCGGTTTACTCGCCGGCACAACACTTTTGGCAGGTCCATTGTCAGTTGCCCGGTCTTCATCGTTTTGGTCGAGCTGCCATTTCCCGCGACGTCCTCGACCGTTACGTCGCTCGCCCGATCTTCTTTTATTAGTCTACTGTTGTTTGGGATGTTTTTAGTGTTTTGTGGTGTCAGAAGCTCAAAGTGTCCCGACATTGGGTTGCCTGTTAGTAGAAGGTAAATAGTTTCGGTGTATTTTCTTGTGCTTATTATTGTTGGCTTGTCCCTAAAAGTTATTTTTGTATCTCTTGTTCTTCGTTGTTTTGAGAAGATATGAAAGTTGCTATTCTGGGTTTCCGAGAGGGCAAGTATCTCTAGGCTCGTTCCATAGGTGCCATTTTTCCTCATATAGTTATAGTAGTTATTGAAGTCTTTCATATCGTCGTCCCCAATTAATGAAAATGTGTTAAGTTCCGACCAGTTTTGTTGTATATATCTTAGAGCAGCCTCTCGGAGTCTTTCATGATGGTTTTGGTGGCCATATAAGTGTAAGCTAACTGCATGGAAAAGGCAATTTCCATCTCCTACAATGTCGGATCTGGTAAAACTATCGGGAGTAGTTTCAGCTGAGGCGGTTGGTTGGATCGTTTGTCGTTGTTGTTGTTGTGGGGGTGCTGTAGCTGTTTGTACGACAAGGGTCCGCCTCCTCAGCACCCTGCCATTATCACTAGTATAATTATTATTTTGTGACATAGTGTTCCCACGAGTATCCTAGGAAAGAATGGTCGACTGCGGCAGAGCCTGGATGCCACAGCAAGGCTACTTACACCCGGAGGGCGCCCGGTATCCGGGGGAACCGTTTGCGACTCATAAACGCTGAGCCATTCATCTTCTCGGCACGGTAAACACCTTAAGATTGCGTTTTTGTTACATATAATCTGGACAACACAAGACAGCACAACATGACTCAGGTACCTCGGGATCGTTAATGCCCGTACTAGGAGAATCCTGGGATTCCCCTAGCCCCTGAGGAATACAGAGGATATACGCCTAGATAACGGGAGACAAGGCGAGAAAACGGGAGACAAGGAGAAATAATAGGAGATAATATATATATACATATACATACATACATACACATATATATACATATATATACACGTACATATATGTAACACTTCACACGATTCCGTTTTTGGTCAAGCGTGAGCAATCGCGGCGCCCATCTTGCGGATAGCTTTCTCATGTCCAAATGTTTATGTTTTGTAATTTGTATATAATATATATATATATATATATATATATATATATATATATATATATATATATATATATAATAATATAATTTGTAACCATTTTTACCGAAAAAAAAAACCCTTACAATTAATTCACAAACCCAATAGTTGTTTGATTCTGTCCAAAACGGGTCACACTAAAGATAAAACTACATCTTCCCAGTCACACGTAAGGTTTTTAGGTGTCGTGACGACGTGTATTGCATAAGATGTTAACATATATCAAAATTATGTTTTAAAAAATAGGTAAGTAGATTTGAAACAATACGGTCCGCTTTAAATTATGTCAGATTTTTACCAAATATGCTTGTGGACTATTTGGATGGCTTAGGTATTCACAAAACAAACTCATTTATTTATGTAAATTTGAAAGTAACTTTCAATTTTTCATATTTATTTTCTTTCCTTTTTCGTTTTTAATAGGTATAATGAAGTATAAATTAAGCCATTTTAATGCTACATGACAACACTCATTTTTTTTAGCCTATTATTTTATTGACCTCGATAAAATTTGTATTGGTACAAAGAAAAGACCAAGAAATACTTGCAGATGAACTATTGATCTTCAGGAGTCCTATAAGATACTTTTTTCTAAAGAGATAATACGTATTGTCTCAACTTTACTACTACTAAGTAGGATTAACTTTTAATCATTGAAGATAAATTTGTTTTGGAGTTTCCAATAATAGCATATTGTTTTGGAGTTTGGCATTTACTTAACCATAAAGAATAAAACAACAATTAACTTTCGCCATAATTTGTCATCCATTTTACTTTCATCAAAATGTTCGATGATTCAGCTAGCATTGTTCAATATTCTATATCAAATTTTTGTTCTTTGTCTTTTCCAATACCTTGAAATAAATATAAGGAGTATTATTATTATACTAGTTATATAAATTACGTAAGAGTTGGCGTTGGCCTAGTACCACTGCAGAATGTACTCGGTAGGCATTCTAGAGGAATGGAATAGAATGCCTAACAGTGACAAGCTAAACTTCGTGCTAATGTATTGTATTAGTGCGAGATTCATCGCCCTGGGACTTATTAAGCGGGATGTATTAATAAATTACTTCTCATAAATATATTTATAGTACAAAAGTCACCAATCTCTTTTCACTGTTCGGAAGAATTAAGGCTTCCTGTAAGTTCCAGGTTCTCATTACGGACAATATTATTAACCAGATTAGGTAGTTGCAAGAAGTAATCATAAAGAAAATAGAACTATGATAATACCTTGTCTTGGCATTGGAAAGTGGTTAAGAAAACAAGTATGTAGGTATATTTTTTCACGATAGTTAAAGCTGAAACGTTTCATGATGTTAGCGCGTACTGACGTTCGTACCGGACTATCTTACGATGGTTGTATGATAAGTATCCGGCCTCGGCCAGCGATGATGCTACTACTATTTAAAAAATTATATTTTTCGTAAACATAGCTTTCAAAAGAATCCTTTTAAATTGTTCAATCGATGCGTTTTTTAGTTCGTGAGTGGCAGCCATTTAAATAGAACAACTTTTGTGATTTTACAACAAGGGAAAACATTGAATATAGAGTAATAAAATATTTGTTTTTGAAGAAGGAAACGAATGAGGAGATAAAAGTGGAACTAAACGAAGGTTATGGCAACTCTGCACCTTCATTATCGAGCATAAAATATTGGACAGCTGAATTCAAACGCGGCCATACAAGCATTTTTGATGAACAATATGTAGGTCGTCCAAATGAGGTCACCACATCAGAAATGATTGAAAAAACCCACGATATCTGTGGATATCTCAACTGAACGAGTGCAGAACATTTTAACAACTGATTTGGATATGAGAAAGCAAGCTCACACGCACGTTTGTGAACTTTAAAAGAATGTTTGGCGATGTTAAAGCGCAACTGCTGACGAAATATGGATTCGTTACCACTCACCAGAGACCAAAGAGTAGTTCAAACAGTGAGTTTTTCGGGATGAACCTGCGCCAAAGCAGGACAAGGCCAACAAAGTCATGGCCACAATGTTTTGGGATGCACGCGGCATAATCCAAATCGATTATCTTGAAAAGGGTAAAACGATTAATGGAGAGTATTATTTCAACTTATTGGTTCGTTTTAACTCTGCTGTGAAAGAAAAACGTCCGCATTTGGCCAGGAAAAAAATTCTCTTTTCTCAAGACAATGCACGCGTGCACACTTGTGTCATCGCTATAGCAATGAGTTAAAATACGAATTGCTTCTGCATCCACCATATTCGTCAGACTTAGCCTCCAGCAATTATTTCCTATTTTCGAATATGAAAAAAATGGCTTGGCGGAAAAAAAAATTTGGCTCAAACGATGAGGTTATTGTTGAAACAAACGCATATTTTGAAGGGTTGGAGAAATTGTATTTTTAGATGGGATATAAGAGATAGAAAAACGTTTGACTAGGTATATCGAGCCAAAATAAAATCAATTTTACACATAAAAATGTTTTTTCCTTGTCAAGGCCAGGTACTTATCATACAACCCTCGTATGTTATCCGTTTATTACACTAATCACTAAAACAACGTAAAAAAGGAATGTATGGACCCCAGATCAATACGAAGGGTTTGTATGGGGTATTATTAAAATATAAATACAGGAAATAAAATTCAACAAAGTAGGGCAGATGACTTTTTAATAGTTAAAAATCATTTATATTTTGGACATATTAAAATGAATATGTATGCATAGATTTAACGGTAATTAAAATTTAAATTAATAATTTTATATAGCCTTATATCGCTATCCGAAGAACAACAGTTTTTCAAATCAGGAAGATCTTGCACAGGGACAGTCTTCATAGATCTGGAAAAAACATTCGATCGCGTCCAGTTTAAGGATGTAATACACATTTCGTATAATAGATACGTATCGCATAATTTTATAAAAACAATAAAAAACATCTACAAGGAAAATAACATACAAGCAAGAATTAATAGAAAGCTAACCGAACCATTCCCTGTAGATAGTGGTATACGAGAGGGAGACTCCTTAAGTCCACTTCTTTTCAACCTCGTTATGGATAAAATAATAAATAGTAAGCATCCCCTGAAAGGGTACAAAACAGCTAACCAGAATATCACAATCATGTGTTATGTTGATGACGGTGTGCTGATAACAGCAAATAAGGATAACCTTCAGAGATTCTTATACCGCTTCAACTGTACAGCTAAACGATATGACATTGTCATATTTGCTTCAAAAAACCAAACGCATGACAACGTTTAGATCACCTATAAGATGTAAACTAGTCTTTGATGAACAAACTATACGACAAGAGATGAAATTTAAATACCTAGGCATAGAATTCTCCGGATATGGTGACGTGGAAACAGAGGTGAGGCACCAAACAACAAAAGCAACAAGACTCATGCCTGAGGGAGAGGAGAGGGAGAGGGAGAGGGAGAGGGAGAGGGAGAGGGAGAGGGAGAGGGAGAGGGAGAGGGAGAGGGAGAGGGAGAGGGAGAGGGAGAGGGAGAGGGGAGAGAGGGAGAGGGAGAGGGAGAGGGAGAGGGAGAGGGAGAGGGAGAGGAGAGGGAGAGGGAGAGGGAGAGGGAGAGGGAGAGGGAGAGGGAGAGGGAGAGGGAGAGGGAGAGGGAGAGGGAGAGGGAGAGGGAGAGGGAGAGGGAGAGGGAGAGGGAGAGGGAGAGGGAGAGGGAGAGGGAGAGGGAGAGAGGGAGAGGGAGAGGGAGAGGGAGAGGGAGAGGGAGAGGGAGAGGGAGAGGGAGAGGGAGAGGGAGAGGGAGAGGGAGAGGGAGAGGGAGAGGGAGAGGGAGAGGGAGAGGGAGAGGGGAGAGGGAGAGGGAGGGAGGAAGAGAGAGAGAGAGAGACCGCTATTGTAAGAAATCTCAAATTTTTACTACACATTGGAAATAATAATTTTGGATGGTGATCTTTCCTGTAAAGCCACAGTTTAGGGTCAACACAAGAATTAATAGGTCTGTCATTTTAACAAATGTCGCAATAATATTATATATAAGTTATGGTGTAGGTCATTGCGCAAAATTCTGACTAAATGCCTTAGCAACCAACCAAAAAGATCT